>OY821762.1:40183192-40686542 GCA_963682095.1 Potentilla sterilis
CTCTTTCGGTGGTGATTGGACTGATCAGCTTTACCTACTGTTAGCCTCGTCCTCTTCTGCCCCTTCTTCACTTCACCCGCAGTCAATCAAACAGTTTTATTTGTCATTTTTCGAAGGTGGAATCTCTCCACTTCAACAGTTGGAACTGCAATGCTGTTTCATTAGTCTCTCTAGTTCACCTTTCTTCTTCTCATCCACCTTTTCTTGGTAGTTTGGTTTCATCTTACACGCCATTGACTTCACATTGACTGATCAAAGCTTGCAGGAAATTTTGATCATGGCTACCATTTCTTGGTAGTTTCGTTTCTTCTTTGTTTCACCAACAATCAAACAACTCAGATCTCATGGCTCTCCAACTGAGAAATCCATCCCCATTTTCTTCTGTTCCTTTTCCCACTTGTTCATACACATACAATGTGTTTCTGAGTTTTAGAGGCGAGGATACTCGCAACACTTTCACAGACCATTTGTACAACGCACTGGTTCACAAGGAGATTGACACCTTCAGAGATGATAAGCTTAGGAGAGGAGAGGAGATATCTCAAGAACTTCGCCAAGCAATTGATGAGTCAAAGCTCTCTCTTATCGTGTTCTCCGAAAACTATGCATCGTCAAAGTGGTGCTTGGATGAACTGGTTCATATCCTTGGACGTAGAAGATCAAAGAAACAAATGGTTTGTCCAATCTTTTACAAAGTGGATCCTTCAGACGTAAGAAACCAAAAAGGTAAATTTGGTGAGGCACTTGCAAAGCATGGATGCAGATTCGAAGCTGGCAGGGAGTTAAGATGGAGAGAAGCTCTAACAGAGGCAGCAAATTTATCTGGATGGCACTTTTCGGATGACGACGGGTATAGTCTACTTTTCCTAAATATTTGTTTATCAGCATGCATTCTTTTTATTAATTAAATACATGCTTGCTCCATATTGGCTATTTTTAAGCTTGTGTGAGTACAGACCTTTGCTTTTCATTTTATAAATCATAGATGAGGGATTTTATTTTTATTAAATGGTTCATTTGATTTAATTTGGCAGGTATGAATCAAAATTTATTGAAGGGATCATTAAAGAGATTTCTGCAGAAGTAATAAAACAAACCCCTTTGGATGTGGCAAAATTTCCAATTGGGATAGAATCTCGTGTTCAAGATATGCTTGATCTCTTAGATCTTGGACATAGTGATATACGCATGGTTGGGATATGGGGAACTGGAGGAATTGGGAAGACAACAATTGCTAAAGCTGTTTACAATGCAATTGTAAATGAGTTCGAACATAGTTACTTTTTGGCAGACGTAAGAGGACAATCAGTGCCACATGAAGGTCTAGTCAACCTCCAAAAAAAGATTTTAGGGGGCAAAGAATTGAAAGTAATGAATGCCGATCACGGAATTACTTTGTTGCGGAAATGGTTGAGAAATAGAAGGATGCTTTTAGTTCTGGATGATGTTGATCAATTGGACCAGTTAGAAAAATTAGCTGGCGGTTTAGATTGGTTCCGCAGCGGCAGTAGAATCATCATAACAACAAGAGATAGGCATTTGTTGATTGCTCATAAGGTGAATCAAATATACAAGGCCCCGAAACTAGGTTTCCATGAAGCTCGTGAGCTCTTCTGTGCAAATGCCTTGAAGACTTATGCAAACCTGAATGAGGATGAAACTCTCGCAGTCAACACTATTGTTGAATAAGCTCGAGGTCTTCCATTAGCGCTGAAAGTTTTGGGTTCACATCTGTGTACTACACCTATACATCAGTGGCAAGACTTTTTAGAGCATCACAGAAAAAGTCCTCTGCAAGGGATTCAAAAGATTCTCAGAATCAGTTACGATTCACTCGAAGATCAAGAGAAAGAAATTTTCCTTGACATTGCATTCTTCTTCAAAGATAAAGAGGAGAACTATGTGATAGCAGCATTAATAGGCTGTGGTTACAGCAACCCTGCATCTAGTATTGAATTTCTTAAAAAAAAGGCCCTCCTAGAAACTTATGGAGCTTATATTTTCATGCATGATTTGCTAGAAGAAATGGGCAAAAAAATAGTTCATGAAGAGTCTCCTAAAGAGCCTGGTGGCCGCAGCAGATTGTGGCATCACAGCGATGTTCTTCAAGTTCTAACAGAGAACAGAGTAAGCGTTCGCTAGCTGTTTTATCTATTTTGACAATCCATATTTATATATAATTTTTCTATTTGAATTTTTGAAGAAAAAAAATTTTCAGACCACTTGCATTTTATTATATAAAGTAATTTTTTTTGTGGGTTGATACTATTGCTTTTTGTTTAGGGAACAAGAAACATTACAGGCATAATGGTGAAGATGCCTACAACAGATGAGATACACTTGAGTTGTAAATGCTTCAAAAAGATGGAAAATCTGAAAATCTTTATAAACGTCAATGGACGGTTTGTTGGAAAGGTTGATTATTACCCGAATCAATTGCGGGTACTTGATTGGCCTGAATGTCCCCTGCAATCATTGCCCTCCAATTTAGATATGAAGAAACTAGTTCACTTTAATATGAGAAGCAGCCGCATCTCACGTCTGGGAAAACCTTTCAAGGTATTTCTACATGTTGATGAGTATTCGTGTATTAAATTCGTTTGACATTACCAATTTACTAATCAATTTTTGTTTCTTTGGTATGACAGAGTATGCAAAATCTGACATCCTTAAATTTTGAGAGATGTGAATTCCTTAAGCAAATCCCCGACTTGTCTGGAAGCCCAAACTTAGAAATTTTGGATTTAAGTTGGTGTCCTAATTTACTGGAGATTCACCCTTCGGTTGGATCCCTTGAAAAGCTTGTTGAGGTGAATCTTTGGTACTGTTTGAACCTTGTGAAGCTACCTGAAAAAGTCAATTGGAGATCCCTCCGAAAACTTATTCTTGGCTACTGTAGTAGTCTGGAGAGTTTCCCTGAAATTGTGGGAGAGATGAAACACATCACTTCCTTGAAGCTATGGAGCACCGCCATCAAAGCATTGCCTTCATCCATCCGGAATCTAATCAACCTTGAACAGTTGGATTTAAGATTCTGTAGAAACCTCACAGATTTGCCCCTTGCAACATTTATGTATTGCAAAATCCAGAGAGCATTAATAAAGTGGACTCTGAAGTGGTTCCGACTTACTCAAAGGCTTCACATGACGACCGTCACTCTTTATCAGGATCCACTTCAATGGACAGTTTGGTGCTTCCTTGGCTACGTACATTCTATGCGACTGGATGCAATTTTTCTAATATAGATTTCATGTCGTCCCTTAGTTGTGCATCCACTTTACGTGAACTTCATTTATCAGATAGCCCCATTGCTATTCTTCCCGAATGGATCAAGGAATTTGTCAACTTGAGGAAACTCGGTTTGAGACACTGCACGAGCCTCGTGGAAATTCCAGAGCTTCCATCAAGGATTGAATGCTTGGATGTGAGTGATTGCGTGTCATTGGAAAGAATTTCAAACTTGTCCAACATTTTGGAGCGTAAAGAGTCACAAATGATTGAATGGATGAACTTGACTAATTGCAGGAGACTGTGTCAAAAATTGGTTCATCAGATAGCAAACGAGGAAGATGATGAGGTTGTCGCTGATATATTCTCTCGTCTCCTATCTTCTCAGCAATTCAAATTCACAGCTATATTTCCAGTTCAAAGAAGCGAGGTTCCAAATTGGTTCAGTTGTCAAATGAATTTTATGGGGCATCGACGGTTTGTGTTTTGGATTGAAACACTCCCAAATTTCAAATGGGATAACAACAACACAGGATTGGCTCTCTGTGTTGCTGTTGATCATAACCTGCAAGATCCTTATTGTTTTTCCTCTTTTAAGGTCTTTATTCACATCAATGAAGTGAGAGTTTTGCTTCTCCCTTCTAAGGTATATTCGGATCATGTGTGGGTGTACTACATTTCATTCCATGAAATGTGGCAATTTGGTTATATGCGTCCACTACCATCTTTTACGTGTCGAGTCATCATTCTTCAAAACGATAATGTTTTATCTAAGGCGTCCATAAAAAGCTGTGGGGTCCACCTTGTAATGCCACCCAATGAAGACGTTTGTATGAAGCTAATCGCTGCTGAGAACCTCGCCAGTATTCCCCTTTCTGATGATGAAGTTTCTAAGGTATATATTTTACTATTACTTTATCACATTTCAGAGATAATAGCTGTCATTTGTAGCAAAACGAAGGACTAACATCTGAACAATAATGATATATTGCAGGACAACTGGGAAAATTATCGTCCCAAACAGAGGACTGACTGCAGAGAATTATATACTGATGCACAACAGGAGAACTAAAAGCTGTAATCATCACTAATATTGCAGCATAGCATGGTATATATATGGACCAATGCGACCAATATAGGTTTACATTTTCGATTTCTCCCTCTCTTTAATATTCACTTGTACTCTGTATTTGGACATATCAATGATGCTTATGCTATTGGTCATATTGGTCCTTACTGGAGGACCTTTTTACCTGTATTGTAATAATGTGTGACTTTTTCTGAGCTATGATATATGTGACTACTTAATTTCATTCAAGACTCTCAAAGAGAAGAAATTGAGTGTATTATGACAGTCACAAATCATTAAAAATTTCTGAACTATAATGAAACTAAGATTATTGCACAAACCTCACTCAGTGTGCAAGTAAAGAGGGAGAAAAAAGAAACCCTTACTCAGTATCTGTTTGGTTTCGGACGGTTATAAATGGAACCTATACTTGGTATCTCAATGATTCAAGTAGGATTTATATGTGTCCCTACATATATATACTCACATGTATAAACAAAAGGCAAACAATTTGATTCTGATACGTTTTAACTTTTGAAGTTTGCAGGGGCTTCATTGTGGTTGAATAAGATATCCGGGATTGAGTCTTACTTGGATAAATGTGTCTTACAGTTGCTAATGTAGTTGAGCTCATCATCAACCGTGCTGCAGTTTCAATATTTGGTCTGAGTTATCTTCGAAACTTTTCGCCATTAATTATTTTTGTTAGGTGCTTGAACACACTGTTGTCTGCCAGTCTCATATTGTGGTAGTAGGATCTTCATAATTCAAACAAGACTAAACATGATATGTATAAAAAGACTAACTTGCCTTGGCACTTATCTTTTGTAAAAAAGTCCCACATTAATAGATGAAAATATTAGATGGAACAATAATAAAGTACGCAGCGGAATAAATAGATAAATTTCGTAACTTTTATTGAATGTAAATCACAACCAATATTACAAATGATTATAATTTAATTCGATACAAAGTCACTCTCAAACGGTCGCCACAAAGGTCGATGTCGCCACAAAGGTCGATCAATATTTCATGTGAGATGCCACACAGGTCGTCTCCGAGATGCCACTAAGGTCGTCTCCTTCAAGCCACTAAGGTCTTGAATCTTGAAGCCACACATGTCTTCACACTAGGAGCCACTAAGGTCTCCTTCTCTCACAAATATTTCTCTCTTTTTCTTTTCTCCAAGTCGACGGCAAACCCTTGCCGAATCTCCCTTTATAAATAGGGTTACAACCTTTGATTACACACATAATCAAATAAGCCAACTACCTTTTACATCCCATGCATAAAAGGTACATTCCATATTTTAATTCAATTTGAATATAAAACATGTCATATGCCTTCATAATTTAAACCTACCAACTAGGTTAAGTAATCCCTTACACTTTGACCGGCCGCACCAACCGAGCAAGGAATCCTTGCAATCAATACTTTCCTAGTTGCACTAGGAAAGTCCTTCATTTTGTCTTCAATGCAAACCAATACCAATTAGGTATTAAATCTTCTTGCTTTTAACTTCTTCCTAGTCGGCAAGGAACAACTTCAAATCAATCAAACCCTAGCAAGGGCTGCCGCATCAATATTAGGTCTAGGTTTTGCACAAGCCGCACACATCCGAACCGTCGGATTAATCAAGACACCATACAAGAATTATGGTTAAATTTCTCCAAAGCTTCCTTCCAAAGCTCCATGTAAATTGCCATGCAATTAGACTTTGATCTCCATCAACTCATGGAGGCCAATATACCTTCAATCTCCCCCTTTGGCCTTCCATGCAACTTTTCCACTCATCAAGCACCTATATGAAAGAGTTAGTAGCATGTAATCACATAAAGCATGTAGCACATATCAAGAGAAGGAAAAAAAAAATTTTTTTAAAATAATTTTTGACAAACCAACAAATGTCACTTGATATCAAGAATCAAAATTCATCACTTTCGAGATATCAAGGGACACATTCAAAAACACAATAAGCAATAAAAATTGTTCAAACATAAACACATAACCATAAAACCATAAACATAGTCTAGTGCTTATGCACTTATTACACAACCAAATAAAAGTTCTTAAGCCAAACAAGCAAAATAAAGATAGTTCGACAAACCGAAATAAAAAGCATAATTAAAACCAAGCATCTTCAACTTCCCCTTTGTCTAAAGCTTGATGATTCTCCCCCTAAGTTGATGGAGGGCAAAGGAGAAGGACAAAAACCAAGAACCTTTCCTAGCCACTTCGGTTCCCACCATTTGACATGTGACCATTGGGGAGAGGAGAGGTCGGACGTCTAGCACGAACATGAGCCAAGGTCCATGCATCATTTGAAGCTTGTCGAGCCAACTCTTCACGCCGCTCATGCTCTTAGACAAGAAGATCCCATAAAGAACGTCCGGGATGAACTACCGGTGGAGGAAGATGAGATTGAGGAGGCCTTTGATTTGCAAGAATTGCATGAATGTCCGTTTCGATTCGAGAGAGTTGTTGAAAAATCTCTTGAGAGTCCAACGAATGGGAGGCTTACATGCGATCAATTTGATGTTGAATGTGAATTCCAAGTCGAGAGAACTCGAGAGATAAAACATTCCGATCAGTCGACCTTCTTTCCTCTTGCTCACGAGCAAGTAATTCAGCTTGCCGAATGTTCTGCACTTGACGACGTGAACGACTTCCAGACATGATGAGGAGCTGCACACTAGAACAAACCGTAAGTATCACAAAGATGGAATAATAAAGATGAGTTTTAGAGTTAGTCTTTGTGGTAATATATAGAGCACGGGTTTACAAGGATGCATGCAAGAATTGGAAAAAAATATTGAATAGAATGATGAGAAAATCTTGAGTAAATAAGAAGTGATGCAAGCAAATATTCAATAAAGTAATTCCAAATCTTACCAAAGTAGGAGATAGGACGATCTCTTCCCAAGAGGAAAGATTGTCTTCAATTTTAGACAAGACAATCAAGATCAAAGAATATAATTATAAGTATTGAGCCGATTTCCCAACAAGTCATCTATTCATGAATTTATCAAAGATTGCATGCATGATATGATGAGAAAGATATATTGTCTTGCCAAATAAAAATTGCATGTTCAACCGATGCACAAGAGACACACGGCAAGAGAAAGACATAGCATATCAAATACATAAAGGCATATATCTAGGAAACCGAAAAATGCAATCTATCAAAACATGTATGAGTAGGAATATTGCTCTTACCTAGAGAGATTTAGACAAGACAAATTAAGACTAGAGAATTTATCGATAGTCATGCAAGGAGTAGGATCCTAAATAGCCAAAAGTGTAATGAAACCAAATCGGACGAAATCAACTTCAATTCTTGTATGATTGATATGATACCAAGAGAACAATCAATACTAAATTTAACTAACGAGCATGCAAAATTTGTTCCAACAACCGAAGGTAAATTAAGAGACCACACCACAAGGTAAAGATAACATAGTTCAAGCAAAACATTTAGCCAAGCAAGTGTCATGTGTATATCAAATGAATCAAAATACGATGACATAGGTGGAACTTGAATCAATCCATTTTGACAAATAGAGCAATATGCAAAAATATTAGCCAAAGTGGTAACGTGAAGTGCAAAATTTATACTTCAATATGGGAAGAAATTTTGAGGAGTGATTAAATTCGCGAGCAATTATTTTTCGACTCTCCCCCTTATAACAACTTTTGATATGAGCACATTGGCTTCTTTTTCTTGGCTTACCATCGAGCCATTAATGATACGTGAACGATAAAGGGACAACAACTCCCAAGTCAGATGACTTTAGGGTGCTAGACATAACAAGGATGTTCCAAGGTCCACTTTAACGACACAGAATTTCAAAGATTTTCACCGGGGTGACCAAATCAGTCCATTCCACCAGACATCGAGTAGTTAGTCAACATCTGGAGAGGAGAGCCAACCTGGCCAAGGACTGCATATGACAATATGATTCTTTTTAAGGGATATGCAGCCCACACAATATAAAGACTTTATTCAACTACACCTGCTCCTGATTAGGTGACTCAACTCAAAAAGTATTTCCCCACAAAGAAGTATGTGAAAAGTGAAATTTAAACACAAAGGCTAATATAAGTGAATTGTATCAAAATGTCAAAATCAATAAACCCAAGTGACACCAACAAAACACACGACATATAGTGATTCAAAGAAAAATACACACACACACACGAAACAAGGCAATTTTCGATCAAGAACTATGAAACTGTACCTTGTGTGAGTTCCCAAAAATCACATCTTCAATATTGAGAACAAATGCCAATGACATTTCGCAAGGTCATGAAGCGTTCCGTGTCCAACGGTTTAGTAAACAAGTCGGCCCATTGTAATTCAGTAGACACATATTCAAGTGCAATAATATTTTTATCAACTAGCTCACGTATAAAATGATATCTTATGTCAATGTGTTTAGTTCTAGTATGTTGAACAGGATTTTTAGATATATTTATTGCACTTGTATTATCACAAAATATGACAAGTTTTCCTTGTGGAATATCATAATCACTTAGAATGTTTTTCATCCAAAGCATTTGAGTACAACAACTACCTGCAGCCACATATTCAGCCTCTGCTGTAGACAAAGAAGTACAGTTTTGTTTCTTGCTATGCCATGCAACTAAATTCTTACCAATAAAGAAACAACCACCACTAGTACTTTTTCGATCCTGTAAATTTCCACCCAATCAGCATCTGAATATCCTGCAATTTCAGCATTAATAGCATATATATAATAAACTCCACAATTAATGCTTCCAGATATATAACGAAAAATTCTTTTAACAGCTTCTAAATGTGACTTTCGGATTTGCTTGAAACCTTGCACACACACCAACACTGTAAGAGATATCTGGACGACTAGCAGTTAAATAAAGTAGACTACCAATCATGCTACGATACATAGTCTGATCAACAGATTTACCAGTTAAATCATGACATAATTTAGTAGTAGTACTCATAGGAGTCTTGACAGATTTTAAACTAGTCATATCAAATTTCT
Source organism: Potentilla sterilis (assembly GCA_963682095.1). Lineage (NCBI taxonomy): Eukaryota > Viridiplantae > Streptophyta > Magnoliopsida > Rosales > Rosaceae > Potentilla > Potentilla sterilis. The sequence goes on from OY821762.1 coordinate 40,192,514, forward strand.
TAAGCATATTTTCAGCATATTTTGTTTGATAAAGAAATATACCTTTTTCTTCCTGTTTTACCTGCAATCCTAGAAAATATGACAATTCACCACACATGCTCATCTCAAATTTACTAGACATGACCTTGGTAAATTCTTTAATTAGAAAATCAGATGTAGACCCAAAAACAATATCATCAACATAAACTTGGGCTACAATAAAGTGATTACCGGCATGCTTCACAAAAAGAGTTTTATCAACAATACCTTGTGTATATCCTTGAGAAATAAGATAAGTAGAGAGTTTTTCATACCAAGCACGTGGAGCTTGTTTAAGACCATAAACAGCTTTCTTTAGTTTCCATACATATTCTGGATGATGTATGTCTTTAAATCCAGGGGGTTGTTCAACATAAACCTCCTCATGCACATCACCATTTAGAAACGCTGTCTTTACATCCATTTGATATAACTTGAAGCGACTAAAATAAGCAATAGCAAGTAATATTCTGATAGACTCTAAACGTGCAACAGGAGCAAATGATTCCTCAAAATCAAGGCCTTGAATTTGTGAATAACCTTGAACCACTAACCTTGCTTTGTTTCTGGTAATCATACCGTGCTCATCAATCTTGTTACGAAAAATCCACCTAGTTCCAATGACATTTGTATTTTCTGGTCTAGGAACAAGTAACCATACGTCATTTTTCTCAAACTGATTTAGCTCTTCTTGCATAGCCATAATCCATTCGTTATCTGCAAGTGCCTCCTTGACATTTTTTGGCTCTATTAAAGAAACAAATCCAAAACAAGTTAGTTCATTAGTTTCTTTAATTTTTGTTTTAACAAAACAATGCAAAGCTTTATTCAATTCAATAAATTCAGAATCCAAATTTTCTTCTTCCTCAATGCCGTTTCTGCTGTTCTGAGATTGAGCAATTCGACCTCTGGTCTTCATTCCTTCCTTAATATCACCGATCACATCATCAGCTGAATGATCTTTATGCACCTGTTTAAAACCAGTTCTGTGCTTTGGGATAGGTCTCAAATTATTGTCAAGTTCAATATTCTGATCTTTTTCACTAGTTTCAATCTGCACAGAAATATCATTAATTTTGGATTTTGAAATGTCAGAAGGAACAGAGATAGAAGCATCATAATTATCATCAACTAAAACGTTTATAGATTCCATAACAGATCTAGTCTCTTTATTATATATCCTATATGCTCTACTATCCAGAGAGTAACCAATAAAAATTCCCTCATCAGCTCTAGCCTCAAACTTTGCAAGTCTTTCACGATCTTTTAAAACATAACAAGGATTACCAAAGACATGGAAATAACTAACATTGGGCTTCTTACCTTTACATAGCTCATATGGGGTAATTTTTGTACCTGAACGAAGAAGAGTACGATTTCCAACATAACAAGCAGTGTTAACAGCTTCAGCCCAGAAGTTTTCGCTGAGGCCAGAAGAATGAATCATAGCTCTAGCCATATCAAGAAGAGACCTGTTCTTACGTTCAGCAATTTCATTCTGTTGTGGAGTAATAGGAGCTGAAAACTCATGAAGAATACCATGATCTTGACAATAATTATCAAACTTTGAATTTTTAAATTCAGTTCCATTGTCAGATCTAATCTTAGTAATTTTTAATTTTTCACTATATTTTTCATTTAAAAGACGTTTACTTAATATGTAAAATGAATTAAAAGTTTCACCTTTGTCAGCCAAAAAATCAACCCAAGTAAAACGAGAGTAATCATCAACCACAACAAAAATATACTTCTTACCAGCCAGACTAGTTGTTGCAGATGGTCCCATCAAATCCATATGCAGAAGCTCAAGAGGTTTATTTGAAGGAGATGAGTTTACCACTTTGTGACTTGTTTTAGTTAGTTTACCTGTCTTACATCCTCCACAAATGATATCAGTACGTCCGTTTAAAGCAGGTAAACCTCTTACCAATTTTTGTGTAAATAATTTTAACAAATCCTGAAAGTTCATGTGACCAAGTCTTTTATGCCATAGCTCCATAGTTTCTTCTGCAGAACTCATTCTTAAACACGGAACCGATCCATTAGTAGAAACATCAACAGAAATATGATAACAATTATCATCAGATCTAAATCCACTCAAGACTAGATCACCATTTAAATCATAAACTACACATTTTTGTTTATTAAACCAGATATCTTCAAATTCATCAGCTAATTGACTTACACTAATAAGATTAGTAGAAAGTCCCTCAACATAAAGAACATTGTTCAAACATGTAAGATTTTGACAATTAATAGTTCCTTTTCCTCTAATTTTAGCTTTACGTCCATCACCAAAAGTGACAGAACCGAAAGTACCTGTTTCATGGAAATTAGAAAAGAAGGATTTATTTCCACACATGTGTCGTGAACAACCACTGTCAATATACCAAATATCTTTTTTCTTAGCAGATAGAGCAGTAAGGGCAACATTACAAGTAGTTTCAATATATTCAGTTTCATAATCAATATCCACAGTAGACAAGTTACAATAGATGTTGGAGGATTTTGAATCGTCCTTTCTTTTCCACACCATCTTACCTTTTCCAAGTTTCTTTGTTTGAAACGACCCGAATCTTAAATACCCCTTTAAAAAATTGACTTGGCGATCCGTTGTTATTTTTGAAAAGTTTTCTTCATGAAAGTTGTAGAGCACGACGGTACGAGTTCGTAGACACGCGGCACGCGTGAAACGGACGTCGTAGGAAAAAGTTATGACGAAAAATCGGGGAGAGGATACGGAAATTTCCGGAAACGAGAGGAAAATTCCGGAATTGGGAATATTCCAAGATTCTTAGGAAATATTCCCTTTCCTATTATTTTTTCTTTCTCTTTTCTCTTTCTCCTCTTTCTCTCTCCCCCAGCCCGATCGGGCTCGAGCCGAGCCCCCATCCCTAGGCTTGACCACCGATCCTCCGCCGTCCGGCCACCGATCGGCGCGCCACCGGTGCCGATCGGTGCGTCTCCTCCTCCTCTCTCTTTCTACGGTGGCGGCGTGGCGCGTAGCGCCGCCGTGCACTCGTTTCGGGCCAAGAACAGGGGGAGATCGGAGAGGCCGGAAATCCTCTTTCCGGCCATCGATCGATGAGTTTCAAGGGGGGGAAAGCTGCACTTTGACCCGGGGAACCTTCCCTCCAAGTGGTACGAGTCAATTCGGCCGAGGGAAAAAAGGGCGTTTCGGGGCCGCCGTACCGGCCGCCGTTTGCGGCGGCTGGGGTGGATTTTGGCATCGGGGATGAGTCCCCGAGGCGATGGTGGTCATTTTGGGTGAATTTGGGTCGGATTGGAGACGTTTTGACCTCCGGTGACGGCGGTGGCCGGCGGCGGCGCTGCGGCTGCCGGCGGCCTGAGGATGAAGATGAACAGTGTTGGGGTAATTAGTGAAAAGGTAAAACGGTAAAAAAGGTAAATGGTAATTGGTAAATGGTAAAACAGTAAATCAGTAACTCAGTAAATAGTAAATAGTAACTCAGTAAAAGGTTAAATAGTAATTTGGATGTTGACCGTTGACCAGTCAACGTTGACCGTTGACCGCCGTTGACCGGCGTTGACCGTCGACCGGAATTTACCCGATTCCGGAACTGCGGCGATTTGGTCCAATTTTGTTCCCAGTGGGTGGGTGTTGGCGGTTTGGGAGCAAAGAAACATTTTTAATTGGTTTTTGGGATTATATCAGGACCTGTTTCGAATTTTCCGAGGGAATTTTCGGGACGGGTCCTCTCAAATGGTATCAGAGCCGGTTCAACTCTCGGACCATGACTCTGACGGGTTTTCTTGAATTTCGAATACTCTAATAGTTGTGTTGAAATTACTCTATTTTAAATATTGTTATATGCATGCTTTATCTATAATCAGTATATTGTGCTTTGATCGGGGATATGTTTCTTGGGGGTTAAATAAATAATAAATCCTTAGTGGCCTATATGTTAGAGATTATGTATGTCAGATAGTAATGATTAGATCTGTTTCATTTTAAAATGAATGCATGCATAATTATTTTAATGAAATTGAATTGTTTTAATTGCATGATTTGAAAGGCATAAGAAATTTGGTGATTAAATGAGAAAGTATTTTATTGAAACGAAAAGCTATATGAGGAATTTTTGAATTTTATGAGATATTTGAATTTTTGAATTTTTGAATTTTATGAGATATTTCTCTGGATTTTGATTTGATTTGATTTGAATTGATTTTGACATCTAGTTTTGATTTGATTTTGACAGCAGTGCTGTTTTATTTGGATTTTGATATTTCTCTGGAAAATGAGTTCCCCCATGAGATTTCATAATTTCAAATTATTTGAGTATTTACTCGGTAGACCGGAATGAGATTCCGGGGATTTTGTTGAGTTTATTTATTTGGAATTTCTCGACATGCCGATGGTGATTACTTCTTTCGATATGATTTTGGGATTTACGTATTTCTAATTTGACGGCATAGTGATTGCCGGGTGTTTGTGATTTGACGGCATGATGATTGCCGAATATTTGTGATTTGACGGCATGGAGATTGCCGGGTATTTGTGATTTGACGGCATGGCGATTTGCCGGGTATTTTTTTGGATTTTCGGCATGTCGATTTTAACAGGGAAATGTATTTCGAGATTTGTTTTTCACCACACGATGGTCCACGTGATTATGATATTGATATGGATGCTAGCTAGCAGTGCCTCATCCCACGCGAGGTGACGACTTGACCATATAGGTCAGATTCACGCTCGGTGGTCGAATTAGGGTTGTGTATATTGAGGCGGTGACGTGTCTAGGTAGTAGACTTAGACACGGGGGGAGCCATTAGGGTTCTCGGACCGGAGTCTGACGAGGCTCCAGTGGTGGGTAGACATTTCCCTGATGCATGGCCAACGGGGTTTCGTCATGAGGATGTTTTCACTGTGATGGCGGGAATATTTCCTCAGTGAGGCTTTCAGTTTTAATAAATTCCCGCATCAGTCGATTGAGATTTTTATATTATTATATGACGTGATTGAGAATTTTGTGCGATTATATGATGCGGCTTCGGGAATATTTCGGTTACGAAGTTTTCAGCTTTTGATAGATTCCCGAAGCAGTGGATTAAGATTGATATATTTTATGTTATTATCTAGTTTCGGGAATATTTCCTCTACGAGGCTTTCAGTTTTTAATAGATTCCCGAACCAGCGAGTTTGAGATTTTATATGACCAATGAGAATGGTCAAGAGATTTTATGATTTGATGTCAAAGACATATGATTTTGAGTATATATTTGATTTCCAACGCATATGATTTTGAGTATAAATTTCAAACAAGGAAATATTTGTTTATTTGAATTATCAGCGAGGCTGATGTGTTTCAAATGAGATTTTCATAAAACGTACCTATGTTTTATACACAAAAATGCATGTATTGTGGTTTTTTTTACAAGCATGTTTTGAACTCGTGGAAATATTTGAGAAGAAACTAATAGGGTTGACCGGTGATAGTTATTTGGATAATTTTTGGGATTATTTATCTTTAATTGATTGTTTGCACCTACAAATAGATTTGGTGAAATTGTGTTTTTGTATGTGATGGTCGGTGATGAGAATTTGTATTCGGCTTAGTAACGTGAAACCAGTAAACATGTGTCCATTTGATTGTCTCTTTGTAATTTGAAATGTTGAGTTGTTTAAATTTTTCAACGTTGGCAAGTTGTGTGCCAGTTTAGAAAGGGGCAATGAGATAATTATACCCTACCTGTGAATTTAGTGGCTTTGAAAATTTCGTGGACGAAATTTCTTTAAGGGGGGTAGATTGAAACGACCCGAATCTTAAATACCCCTTTAAAAAATTGACTTAGCGATCCGTTGTTATTTTTGAAAAGTTTTCTTCATGAAAGTTGTAGAGCACGACGGTACGATTTCGTAGACACGCGGCACGCGTGAAACGGACGTCGTAGGAAAAAGTTATGACGAAAAATCGGGGAGAGGTTACGGAAATTTCCGGAAACGAGAGGAAAATTCCGGAATTGGGAATATTACAAGATTCTTAGGAAATATTCCCTTTCCTATTATTTTTTCTTTCTCTTTTCTCTTTCTCCTCTTTCTCTCTCCCCCAGCCCGATCGGGCTCGAGCCGAGCCCCCATCCCTAGGCTTGACCACCGATCCTCCGCCGTCCGGCCACCGATCGGCGCGCCACCGGTGCCGATCGGTGCGTCTCCTCCTCCTCTCTCTTTCTACGGTGGCGCGTAGCGCCGCCGTGCACTCGTTTCGGGCCAAGAACAGGGGGAGATCGGAGAGGCCGGAAATCCTCTTTCCGGCCATCGATCGATGAGTTTCAAGGGGGGGAAAGCTGCACTTCGACCCGGGGAACCTTCCCTCCAAGTGGTGCGAGTCAATTCGGCCGAGGGAAAAAAGGGCGTTTCGGGGCCGCCGTACCGGCCGCCGTTTGCGGCGGCTGGGGTGGATTTTGGCATCGGGGATGAGTCCCCGAGGCGATGGTGGTCATTTTGGGTGAATTTGGGTCGGATTGGAGACGTTTTGACCTCCGGTGACGGCGGTGGCCGGCGGCCGGCGGCGGCGCTGCGGCTGCCGGCGGCCTGAGGATGAAGATGAACAGTGTTGGGGTAATTAGTGAAAAGGTAAAACGGTAAAAAAGGTAAATGGTAATTGGTAAACGGTAAAACAGTAAATCAGTAACTCAGTAAATAGTAAATAGTAACTCAGTAAAAGGTTAAATAGTAATTTGGATGTTGACCGTTGACCCGTCAACGTTGACCGTTGACCAGTCAACGTTGACCGTTGACCGGCGTTGACCGTCGACCGGAATTTACCCGATTCCGGAACTGCGGCGATTTGGTCCAATTTTGTTCCCAGTGGGTGGGTGTTGGCGGTTTGGGAGCAAAGAAACATTTTTAATTGGTTTTTGGGATTATATCAGGACCTGTTTCGAATTTTCCGAGGGAATTTTCGGGGCGGGTCCTCTCATTGTTTCTGAAATAGATTTGGTTAGACCAACATAACGAGATATATCATGCAATAAAGAGTTATGTTGATCAAGTTTGGAGTTAATATCATTAAAGTATTTTTCAACATTTGGACTAAGAGCATCGATTCTAGAATGTGAAGAAGACACAAAACCGGACACTTTTCCTTCATTCATTTTTGTAACTTTCGTCAAATCATAATTACCACTAAGATTATGATTTGATAATTTATCATAGCCAAGACCAGATTTGTCATTATAAGATCTACTTGAATTAATTATTTCAGATAAAGCATTAGAACTCATAGTAAATTGACCAAATTTATCTTCTGTTTTCTCCAAGGTATCCCCTGTAACATATCAATTTTGGTGTTTAACGTGCTAATATGAACATCCTTTTCGGTCAATTCATTTTTGAGAATATTGATTTTTGTAAGCAGACGTCTCTTTTCTGAATTAAACTCATCATCGCTAGTAGACGAAGTACCTTCCCTATTTAACCAACTTTGTTTTTCATTTAGTAGTTGACATACCTGTGATTGCAGAGCTTTATTTTTCTCAGACAAGGATTCGGCAACTTTAAAAAGTTTCTTCTGAAAAGCTAAGATTTCGTCATCTTCTTCATCCAGTTCTTCTTCAGCATCTGAAACAGATAAAGAAAAAGACGAAACAAGAGCAAAACCTTTGTTTTTTCTTACCTCGTTTTCATTATCTTCATCACTCCAAGAGGATCTATAAGCTTTCTTCTCAGTATTAGGAGATTTATTAGTGCAGTTAGTAGATATATGACCATATTCATCACAGTTGTAACAACGAGGTTTATTACGATTATTTTGTGAACCGAATCTCCTTTGAGAAGAAAAACTATTTTGATTTTGAAAAATCTTATTATTTTGACTTCGTTTTGTATTCTGAGAATTTTGAAAATTATTTGAATTTCTTTGATTAAAAATACGTTTAAATTGTTTTGCCAATAACAACATCTCATCATCATCTTTATTTCTATCAGAACTACTACCATAATTATCTGAGGTATTTAAAGCAAGATTTTGAGATCCCATACCTTTTGGTTTATTTTTACCTTTAAGTTCATTTTCCCAAGCTTTGATATTTCCAATGAGTAGATCCACGGGATAGTCATCCAAATTGTGATTTTCTTGAATTGTAGTCTTCTTCACCAAGTATCTTTCCGAAAGAGATCTCAGGATTTTTCTAACAATATCAGATTCGGACATAGGTCTACCAAGACTTTCAACCAAACTTGTTAGATCAGTAAAACGAATATAGAATTCATCAATAGTTTCTTCATCATGTTGTATTAACGTATCAATTTCAGCATAAGCTTGTTGAATTCTTTGTTGTTTTACTAAATCATTACCTTCATGCAACACATAAAGTTTATCCCATACCTGTTTCGCAGTTGTACAGTTCTGTACCTTTTTCTTCTCATCTCTGGTAAGGGCGGAATAAAGTGCCGTTAGAGCTTTATGATTTGCCTCACTGAGTTTGATATCATTTGCATCCCACTCCTCAATGGGTTTCAAAATTGAAGAACATTCTGGAGCATTTGAATCTTTTAATTTTTCGTCTTTAGTCGGATGAAACCATCCACGTTCAATGCTCATCCATGCATGAAAATCTATTCCATAGAGAAAAGATTTCATTTGAATCTTCCATTGTGCAAAATCCATTCCTACAAGCTGTGGAGGTTGATTCATTGCATTTCGTTCCATCTTTCGTATGATCTACCGGATAAATCCAGAACCTGCTCTGATACCAATTGAAAATATTAGATGGAACAATAATAAAGTACGTAGCGGAATAAATAGATAAATTTCGTAACTTTTATTGAATGTAAATCACAACCAATATTACAAATGATTATAATTTAATTCGATACAAAGTTACTCTCAAACGGTCGCCACAAAGGTCGATGTCGCCACAAAGGTCGATCAATATTTCTTGTGAGATGTCACACAGGTCGTCTCCGAGATGCCACTAAGGTCGTCTCCTTCAAGCCACTAAGGTCTTGAATCTTGAAGCCACACAGGTCTTCACATTAGGAGCCACTAAGGTCTCATTCTCTCACAAATATTTCTCTCTTTTTCTTTTCTCCAAGTCGACGGCAAACCCTTGCCGAATCTCCCTTTATAAATAGGGTTACAACCTTTGATTACACACATAATCAAATAAGTCAACTACCTTTTACATCCCATGCATAAAAGGTACATTCCATATTTTAATTCAATTTGAATATAAAACATGTCATATGCCTTCATAATTTAAACCTACCAACTAGGTTAAGTAATCCCTTACACTTTGACCGGCCGCACCAACCGAGTAAGGAATCCTTGCAATCAATACTTTCCTAGTTGCACTAGGAAAGTCCTTCATTTTGTCTTCAATGCAAACCAATACCAATTAGGTATTAAATCTTCTTGCTTTTAACTTCTTCCTAGTCGGCAAGGAACAACTTCAAATCAATCAAACCCTAGCAAGGGCTGCCGCATCAATATTAGGTCTAGGTTTTGCACAAGCCGCACACATCCGAACCGTCGGATTAATCAAGACACCATACAAGAATTATGGTTAAATTTCTCCAAAGTTTCCTTCCAAAGCTCCATGCAAATTGCCATGCAATTAGACTTTGATCTCCATCAACTCATGGAGGCCAATATACCTTCAATAGATAATTTAGTTGATCTTCAAATGTTTGTTTGAAGTCCAAATAAGTTTCTCTTTTGTTTTCGGAAGCTTAAGTAGAAAATAAGAGAATAGTTTGGGTTTAATGCTTCGATAATATTATTTTTCACCATAGGAGATATATATATTGATACAAATCTATATCTATAAGGCAAATATATCCTAAGATTACACAGAATAATCTAACTATATATACAAGAAAAGTATATATCCTAAAATATTCTACACTCTCTCTCAAGTTTGTGCATAGATGTCAATCATGCCCAACTTGTCAATTGAATCGTCGAATGTTTTCCTTGACACTCCTTTGGTAAGAACATTCGCCAACTAGTCTTTTGTATATACGAAAGGGAATCGAATGACTTTCTTGTCTAAGTTCTCCTTGATAAAAAATCGATCTACCTCCATATGTTTAGTACGATTATGCTGAACCGGATTATGAGCAATTTCAATTGCTAATGTGTTATCACAATGTAAATCCATAGGCTTCTCAAATTTGATACCTAAACTCTATAACACGTTTTAGATCCATAACAATTCACATACGCCATGTGTCATATCTCGAAATTCTGTTTCTGCACTTGATCTAGCAACCACTTTTTGTTTTTTACTACGCCAAGTCACTAGATTTCCTCTAACAAAAGTGAAATATCTAGATGTAGATCTTTTATCAATCTTATCACCTGCCCAATCAGCATCTGTATATCCCACGATTTCTAATTCCTTCTTTTTTACCAATAACTACAATTTGGTGTTCATATTTACCAATAGCAAAATTGGTTTTCAAAATTACCATCAGCAAGTTTTCATCTAAAATTAGGAAAAATGTCCATTTAGTGCTAATTTGGCCCCCTAATTGCCTATTCAAATGACCATCTTATTTTATTCCCCTACTCAACAAGAGGTTGGTTTTAATTAAAACAAGAGATTCAATAAATCCATACAAGCTGTTCAAAAAATTAATAAATGTGTCATTCAAATACTCACCACTGTTTCTGCATCCTTAGTAGTATAGTGATCCGCGTGGTCGGTCTTTTTTGGTGTCAAGGGGTTCATGTGCCTTAAGCATTTCTTCTCGTTGTCTATATTCATCAACGAGAAGTGATGGTGCTTCTGGTGGTGGATAGGAATGAAGACTTTCTGCTTAGAGAATACCGACCACAATGGTTCTATAAATTGGGTTTCGACCTCCAATTTATAGCCTTCGAACTCACCTTCTATGTATTCTCTTTCCTTAGCGGCATTAGCCAATACAAAATACTGTATTTCACCAACAAGATTAGCAAAGGGAAAAAATATGAGTGTTGTGCAGAATATTTAACTTAAAATGCTTACTGCTGCCTCGAACCCTAGAAATGCCACTGGAATAGAATTAGGATTCGCTTTCAGCTTTTGTTTCACAAGATGGAGATACGCCTTCATTGGTTGTAAACATATAAATATGGATGTTACTGGGGGTCAATAATCACGATTATATAATGTTACTGAGGGTCAATAAGATGTCTCACTTCTATGACGACGTCTCCCTCTTCAATGATTCTCGTCAAATCCTCCCTAGTTATTGCAACCAAGCAGTCCTTAGTATTCCAGTAGTTAGGGCTGTTTAACAAAAAAAACAATTAATTTTCAATCTCAGTAAGTAAAAAAAAAAATGAATAATTGATCTGATTACCTATTTGTGTCCTCTTTGTATTCATTGAACCAAGACTCATAGTGTCGTGCTACATTAATTCTCATCAAGATTTTTCCAGGTTGCCGTGTTGCATTTCACATTTTCAAGAACTATACTGTTCTTAGGCTTCTGCATCTTTGGTGCTTTTTTGCTGGGTACTCAAAATATTCTTTTGGCCTTTTTTCTGCCTTCCTCTTATTCACCTTCACATTCCTCTCTATTGAATGTGGTTCAGCAGTTTTCTTCTTTGGTTTTTCCCTTTTTTCATCTTCCTCACCTTGTAAAAAATGTTGCAATCGATTTATCTATTTCTTCCTGATTTTGTTCAATGAAGATGGCCACCTTCTCACTGGTAATGCTTGTCTGCATGTTAAGTTAATGTCAGTAAAACATACAAACTATCACAAAACAAAGTATTACTGACCATCAATAAAATTAATACTGGGGGTCAGTAAAACATTATAATTCAGTAAACCATTAGTAATATTCACGCTCACCTTCGTGTTTGTCTCCTCTTTCTGAATCTCTGACCTTTTCAAATTACTCCTCACAGCTGCATCCACTACATTTGCCAGACTGTCTAAATCTAATGAACCTAATGAACCGTAATCTTGTATGTTCTCCATCCCCTCATCTGGTTATTCTAAATGTTCAGCTTCATCCTCTACTCTTCTTTCTTCGTGACGACCTTCTCCCATTTCATTGTTCTGATCCGGATCCGGATACTCTTCCTATTTTCATCGTGAACCACAATTTGCAAATCTGGACGAGGACCGTCGGTTGTGCTCTTTTCATTTTGGAACTTCATTCTTAATTCATAGATAGTCTTCTCCAAATTCTTCTTATCTTCTTCTAGTCGCTTGATTTGCATGTCGCCTTTTTTGACCATCCGTAACAAATCACCATTCTGGTTCAAGAGTTCTTCATTTGCATTTGTTAGCCTCTTAAGCTGCTCTTTCAAGTCTGTTTTTGCTGCCCTCCCTTCCAACTCTTGCTGTAGTGCTCTCATTTTAGCATTCAGCACAGCGTTTCGCTCTTCTTGCGCTTGACTTGTTTGAGGAACCTGCAACCTCAATATTTAGATACAACTTTCAAATTGTAAATCAATTAAGCAAGTTCCTGACCAACACTTACTGACCCCCAATAATACATTACTGACCCCCAAAAATCGATTACTGACCCCAGTAAAATTAATACTGGGAATCAGTAATAGATTACTGGGGGTCAGTAATTCACCATACTGACTTCCTGCAGACTTAAACCCAGTAAGCATTTTCTCACATCCCAAACAATTTAGCAGAACATATAACTACCTACTAAATCATAGTAATCTTACTCATTCATTGAAGCTTGGATTATTATATTCATCCTCTTTTCTACTGTCCTCATCTACAGAGCAGGTCCGCGCTGTATATGGTCCACGCTCAAGCAGTTCCTGATATAGTCATAAATAATGGTTAATACACATTTTTTTAAGGTAAACTATATATGCACTAAAGTTAATGGTTATTACCTCTGTCATTTTTGGGTTTGATAACCACTCTTGCTCATTCAACACTTGCATGGTTGACCATCGAATGAATGTGGGTTTCTCGTACATTTTCTGACTAATGTACGGACGCGCTCTTGTGTTTTCAAGGAACCAATATATGATCAGAAGTGTGCACCCATTGTACGTTTGAGGCCTGTCCTGAGTGTACTTTGCAATTCCATCAAGTAGGAAGTCGATCACCATTTTGGACCAGTTGTATCTATCTATATTCTCCAAGTCTTATCATATTGTAATCAGCTCCCAATCAAGATGTGTCCCTGTTTTGCTGAAGAAGAATACTGCAAACAAGTACATTATTATGATTGATGCAATCTTCTTTGGATCCATCATCTTTTTCTTGAGCTCATCCCTCAGCGCCGACTTTATTTGTGTTCGTTTTATGGTGTCATTGGTTTTCTCTCGCGTGAAAATTGCAGATGTTTTCTTCTTGCCATTGCCCACGTCTTCGAAATTCAACCCCTCCTTGGTGATGTGAAACAGCTGATGCACTTCTTCAACTTTGATCGGCTTCTCTTTTTGTCCGAATTTGAACACCTTGTTCTTCTTGTCGAATTGCTTCAATATGATCTCTAAATCTGATTCTTTTTTTCGGACTTGAAAGTCGTCAATCTTACCATCTTTGAAAGCTGCAATCATATCCTAGAAGCATGTATGTTGGAGCAGATCCCAAGATTCTTGTGGTACTTTTTCCTTGAAATCTCTTATCAAAACATAAAATTAGTGCAGTGCACATTTTTGTTGCTTGCATTGCACTCTTGGTAATTGAGTTGCTGTTTGCTCCTTCAATGCTTCTGGTTTGCTGTTTGATGTTTTCACTTGTTGCTTCTGTAAAGGAACAAAAATGGAAGGATTATCATTCATATTCAAATTTACTAACCCCCAGTAATTGAATACTGACTCCCAGTAATCGATTACTAACCCCCAATAATCGATTACTGATCCCCAATAATCGATTACTGGGGGTTAGTAATCAATTACTGACCACCAGTGATCAACCAAATAACTTCAAGTGAGATACAAATTTACTGTTTTTTACCTTTTTCTTTTTTGTCTCTACTTCTGTTTTCTTCTTTGCTTTTTTGGTTACTGTTCCACGTTTACATCCTGCTTCATTCTTCTTCCTCTTGCTTGTGTCATTCTTCTTGTTCTTTGTATTATTTTCTCCTTTCTTTTTATTTCCACTGCGCGTTCTCTGTTTAATGGTGAATTGCTTCGTCGTTTCATCATCGTCCTCCTCATCGTCAACACTATCACCCCTATCTTTATCATCACTAGCAGACCTGGCATCCACATCACCATCAGATTTGCCACCATCGTCTTCCTCATCGTCATCACTATCACTCCTATCATCATCATCACCATCATCTCCGCCATCATCATGACAATCACCTCTATCATCTTCAAAATCATCTTCATCTGGCCGATCAATTGCCTTTCTGTATATATGATACATACACAATTATGTAAGCAAATAATCAGGATTATTGAACACTACTAATCTCAATAAACACGATTACTGACCCCAATAATCACAATTACTGACCCCCAATAATCGATTACTGACCCTTAGTAATCGATAACTGTTCCCCAATAATCACAATTACTGATCCCCAATAATCGATTACTGACCCCCAATAATCGATTATTGACCCCCCTTAAGCAGTTCAGTTTCACTTCAAAATGCAATCATTAATCAACCCAAATTTGAAGATGCAACACAGAGACACGGAAGGACAACATAATCACCAAACAAACATGCAATAATTTCATATCAGGAACCAAATTTCATCACATAATCATCAATCAAACCGTAAACCCAATCTATTCAGTAAACCCTTGAATCATCAAACCACCACTAAACCCAATTTCAACTTAAATTTAACACAATGAAGGCGCATTCAAGTCAGAATCTAACATAACTAATCTGAATTTACCTTTTCTGTGGCACCATAACTATACTCGGGTCGATTGGCCGAGCGAGAGGATTAGAGAGTGAGCGAACGAGTGAGATAGAGGGGGAATAGATAGAGAGAACAAGGGAGATATAGTGAACTGTCGAGAGAGCGAATGAGGGAGAAACGGGGAAGAGTGGGAGCGAACGAGGGAGAAACGGGAAGAGAGGGAGAGATAACTGCCGAGAGGAAGTTAGAGGGGGGTTAATTGGTTAGTGTAAAGGGCTAGGGTAAATGTGTTTTAATATAGCTGAAATACATAAATTGGGTAGTTTAGACATTTTCTTAAGTTTCATTGGTTTGGGATATAAACATTGGAATGAGCAATTTTTAAACCCATTTTGTGCAAATGGTCATTTTCCCCTAAAATTAACAGAATCTGTTAACTCATAAATTACAAAATTACCCTCATTGAGGAAAAAAATAATTCAAACTATGTATCTCTAATGCTACTGAACCTCAAATATCAACCTAATACCACTGAGCCTCAGAATCTCTGCCGTCCTCCGTCGCGCTTCAATATCACTGAGCCTTAGAAGCTCCACCACCATCCACTGCGCTTCAATACCACAGAGCCTTAGAAGTTCTACCGTCTTTCGCCGCGCTTTAATACCATTGAGCCTCAGAAACTCCACCGTCCTCCGCCGCGCTTCAATACCACTGAGTCTCAGAATCTCCGCCGCGCTACCAATACCACTGAGTCTCAGAAGCTCCGCCGTCCTCCGCCGCGCTTCAATACCACTGAGCCTCAGTAATCAAGAATCAAATCTCAACCATAACCAATACACAAAGCAAAAACTCCAACACACAAAATCAAATCAAGAAAGAGCAAAAGCAAGGAAGGTTGTAGTTGAATAAGTATATCTTCTTCTTTTGATTATCAATCAGTAGCTAGGCTTCAAAGCAGAGGGAAAGAGTGACCAGACCGTCATTCGCTCTGGTCGAGCTAGCCATCTAAGATGCTATCCAAGAACACACAAACTGATATAGAGAGAGAGAGAGAGGAGTCTGCCGTCGCGCCTCGGTCCCCCCAGACTCCACCCTCGGGCCTCGATCCCCCTGGCTCAGCCGTCGCGCCTTCTCGCACCTCAATCTGCCGTCGCGGCTCGGTTTCCCCTTGATCTGCTGTCGCGGCTCGGTCCCCCCTTGCGCCTCGTGCCTCCCGCCTCTCTCCACCCTCTACCCCTATTACTCTAGATTAGGGTTACACATACTGAAAATGATATTATATATATACGATGACATTATTGTGATTTTTGACGTTTTTAGGGGTAGTTATGTTTCATGTTTGGATGGACTGATTTTTGTTACTGTTAATTTTTAGAGTGCATGGTATAAAAAAATTAGAGTTTGCTATTGGTAAATATTAGCACCAAATTGTAGTTATTGGTAATTATGTATTCTTTTTTTCAAACAACAAACCTTTTTCAGGTGCCTTCTTGAGATACTTCAGAATACGATACACTGCATCCATATACTCTTCACTAGGATAATGTATAAATTGGCTAACAACACTCACAACATAAGCAATATCAGGTCTAGTATGAGAAAGATAAATGAATTTTCCTATTAGATGTTTGTACCTTCTTTTATCTGTTGGAACCTGATCCGAATAGATGCCAAGGTTGTGATTCACCTCAATCGGTGTCTCAATTGGTTTGCAATCAAGCACCCCTGTCTCAGGTAACAAATCGAGTACATACTTTCGCTGGGATAAAGAAATTCATTTCTTAGATCTTGCAACTTCAATACCAAGAAAGTATTTCAATTGCCCAAGGTCTTTCATCTCAAACTCCTTTGAAAGATAATTCTATAAGGCCTTCATCTCTTTCTGGTTATCTCCTGTGACAATCATATCATCAACATATACAATCAGAGCAGTAATCTTACCCTGAGTACGCTTAATGAACAAAGTATGATCTGAGTTGCTTTGCTTGTAACCAAACGCCTCATTAATTTGAAAAATCTTCCAAACCATGCTCTAGGAGATTGTTTGAGGCCATATTGACGTTTTCAATCTGCAAACTTTGCCAGCATCACAATGTTTATTTCCGACTTCTGGTGGTATGTCCATGTACACTTCTTCCTCTAAGTTTCCATTGAGGAATGCGTTTTTCACATCAAATTGGTGAAGTGGCCAATCTCTAGTTGCTGCTAGTGAGATTAATATTCGAATAGTGTTAATTTTCACTACAGGTGCAAAAGTCTCTTCATAATCAATTCCATAGCGTTGTGTGTATCGTTTGGCAACCACTCTGGCTTTATATATGTCAATACTTCCATCTGCTTTGAGTTTTACTATATACACCTGTTTTCGCACAAATCCGTAGGCCTGGTAGAGACTGGTGAATCTAGATGTGATCTCCTCCTGCGAACCTGCTCACTAAGGGGAATACCGGGCGGGCCGGTCTTCTCCTCTCCGATGCCTAAGTTAGTACAGTTGGGATGAATAGATAACTTAAGCACATATGATAAGCAGTTGGAGAGATCAGTTACCTATTAAAGAGGGTAGTTGAGGCCCTTATATAGGTGGTCGGGCGTGAGATCTGGTCTCACTCTTTGATGTGGGACTGGTTTCCTTCTGTTGGCACACAAAAGGGGCAGCTCTGGTAGCCTGTTTGGCAGGCTGGTGCCCCCGGACCCCGGGCCCCTGGTCACAAGGTAGACTGCTGGACCTTGGATCCGGGTGCTGGTGATCCTGCTCCGGGCCTCAGGCCGGCCCCGGATGCACTGGCTGCGGGTCTGTGGGCTTATGTAGCCCCTCTGTGGCTACTGTCAACAAGTCCCCCAAGTTTCTGGTCAAGTGCAATCTTGAATGGGGACTTAATATGTCTTGCTCCTGTCCCGCAGACCCGCAGGGTTACCAACCCAACGGTGCCCAGTCCCCCAAGTCCTCATTGAAGATTGGACGTGACCGGGCGTTCAGGCAGAGGAGGCGTGGTGATGTGAGTACCTGTTAATGATGACGTGCGACAGTTATGAGTATGCCTGCAATACTGATGATATTGTGCTCAAGTGTTGTCGTGCCATGAGTATGGAACGGGGTGAAACCCGGACAAGTGCATGGGAGGACAATGTAGCGTTGAGATCCGCCATGCAATAGATATGGAACGGGGTGAAACCCGGACGAGTGCATGGGATGATGTGGCGTTGAGATCCGCCATGCAATAGATATGGAGCGGGGTGAAACCCGGACGAGTGCATGGGATGATGATGTGGCGTTGAGATCCGCCATGCAATAGGTATGGAGCGGGGTGAAACCCGGACGAGTGCATGGGATGATGATGGCGGTGAGGACTCGACCGGTGGACTGCCATGTCGGAACGAGTCCCCCAAGTTCCCAAGGCGAAATTGCTGCCAATGGTGGGGCAAGCCGGGAGTAGCCCGGTGGCTCGGCCCAGTTTGTGTTAGAATAAGCGTGGGGCACGTGCCTGCGGGGAGAGTTGTTCTGTGTTAGAGAAACAATCTGCCCGGTGGGGTGGCGTTGAGATGACAAGTCTCGCCTTGGATCCCCATATTGATTGCAGTTCAGTGCGATGCAGGGTTTTTATCCTGCTGGAAAAGTTTACATGTGTTAGATGTAAACTCTCCCGGGTTTATAATGCTCATGCCTGTTGAATGTCTCATAACCGGTGTCATGCCATGGAGCCGGTTGAATGTTACCTAACCGGTGAGATGCCATGGAGCCGGTTGAATGTCTCATAACCGTTGAAATGCCATGGAGCCGGTTGAATGTTACCTAACCGGTGAGATGCCGTGGAGCCGGTTGAATGATCATAACCGGTGAGATGCCGTGGAGCCGGTTAAATGTTACCTAAC
This sequence comes from Potentilla sterilis, assembly GCA_963682095.1. Lineage (NCBI taxonomy): Eukaryota > Viridiplantae > Streptophyta > Magnoliopsida > Rosales > Rosaceae > Potentilla > Potentilla sterilis. The sequence continues at coordinate 40,211,172 of OY821762.1, forward strand.
CGGTGAGATGCCGTGGAGCCGGTTGAATGATCATAACCGGTGAGATACCGTGGAGCCGGTTGAATGTTACCTAACTGGTGAGATGTCGTGGAGCCGGTTGAATGATCATAACCGGTGAGATGCCATGGAGCCGGTTGAATGTTACCTAACCGGTGATGAGCCTTGGCTCTTGGGGAAGTGGGGGGGCTGGACGCCTCGGTTCCTGCCCCTATCTCCCTTAGGCGGGACAAGTGGCTGACATGCATTTAAGGAGGAAGCCCATCAGTCTAATCAGTTATGATGGCGTGGGAAGGTTACCGATGCTGGGACACGTGTCAGTAGGGAGCGATCTGAGATGGAGGGCCTGAATTCACAGGCGCTTGACTTGCCCCGATTGAGTATTTTGGGGGGATTACAGGGGTGCCTAGGGCATCAGACCCGTCTATAAAAAGGTCTCCTTTGTCTTCACTATTTTTGTTTTGCTCTTTGGCCCAGAGAGAAGAAGAGAAGGTTGGAGAGGAATCCGGCGAAAGTTCTGTGGAGGTGCCTCGCGATATCTGTGCCCCAAGCGTTCTGGGTCTTTGCCTACCATTGCTCTGTGTTTTCGTAGGACTGACTTTCCTCGGTTGTACATAGTAATTGGTAAGTCTTGCTTTCTTTGCTTCGTGTTTTCTCTTTGGCTGGTGTTTTGCGGCGGGGGGGGGGGGGGGGGGGGGGGGGGGGTGGTGCTCTGTCGCCGACTGTGAGTCGTTGTGAGCGGGGCGTCTGCGGCAAACTTGGGGAGCAGCCGCAGAGGGCGCTGTTCTAGCTTATTGTTGAACAGCGGTGGGGTTTTGTTTTCTTCCCCTTAGGTTAAATGGCTTCTGCAAGTTCTGATGGGGCTTCCGAATCGGCCGACAGGCGTCCCGTGGTGGACGATGAGGAGAGATTGGAGGATTGGCTCGGTTCGGAATCCCCGGAGTCCGAAGCCGCTGACCGCTCCCGGGGCGGGGTCTCGTCTTCCGGGTCCTTAGGATCTGAGGGCATCCCGCACGGGGTGCGCTTTCCTGGCACTCCGCCCGTGAGCTACACTATCGGGAGTGGGAAAGAAGCCGTGATGTGCGATGAACCGGAGGGTACTATGAACCCTGAAGAGATTGCCGCCTTCCGGGAGACGTGGAATATCCCCGATGAGGTGGCGTCACGGCCGTTGAACCCCGGAGAATCGGCCTGTAACCCGAAGGCGGGTTGGGTTGCTGTTCACGGAAACCAATTTCGCCACGGGTTCTCCCTCCCGTTGCCGGACTTCGTGCAGTATACGCTTAGCGCTCTGCAAGTGTCTTCCGCGCAGCTTCCCGGGAACTAGTGGAGGCAGTTGCTGAGCCTCGGTTGCCTGTACGAGCTGTCCGGGATGAGCATGTCCTTCTCGAAGAAGAGAGGGTCCCGGGGTTGTCTGTCCTTTAGCGTCCGACACTTCCAGCCTATCATCACCCATCTGCCTTCCTGGGTGGACAATAGCTGGAGGAAAATGGTGGTGATGGCGGGTGGGAAGTGGCAGAAGAGGAGTAAGATGTACCGGGTTCCTGGTGCCTTCCAGCCCCTTGGCGATCAATCGTTCGTACTGTCCGAGTTGGAGCGGGAGAGGATCATGACGATACTCGGGTGCTGGGACGATCTTGAGCGGAGCTCCTACAACTTCATTCGGCGGGAGGTGTTGCAGTACTGCTGTCTCGGGCGGGATCCCAGTGTGTAGCAGAGTTTTAGCGGTGGCATTTCTGCTACCGAGTTGATACTAACCCTTTGTTTGTCCTGCAGGTGCATCTTCTCGGACGGTCGTCAAGCCCGGTAATACATTATCCATGGACGGTGAAGACCTTGTCTCGAGGCTGAAGGAGAAAGGGGAGGCCGTTTCACGGACCTCGGTGGATGAGGAGTCCGGTCGGCTTACCGTTCATGCCGAACCGAGGGCCATGGACGTTGAGAACGACGCCTATATTCTGAGGCGTGTGAAGAGTCACCCGCTGCGCCCAAGGCGGGACCTGGAAAGGGCAAGATCACCGGGGGGCCACCAAAGGTTCCAGGCGGGATGAACAGGATCCCGCACCGGCCGGGATCGGTCCCGCTGGTCACCAGGGTCACCCGGTCAGGCGCACAATCTTCTTCACCGGACGGCCAGGGTGAGAAGAGGAGGAGGATCATGGACGTCCCTCCCTCCGCGCTGGTGACGCTGACCGGCCTGTCGTCAGGTGAAAACTTGGCGAAACGGCTCAAGGTGGTCAGCGGTGTGACGAGTTCCGCTGGGGACAAGGCCTCTGCTACCTCAAACTCTGCAGGTCAGCGGAGTAGCCCTGCTCCTGCAGAGGAACAAAGGGGAGGTCTGGAGAGTCCCTTCGTCCGGAAACTGGCGGCAGATGTGGCTGGCCTTGGTCTGGATGGGCCTGGGGTCGCCGGAGCCTTGGTGGGGGAGAACCGCCGGAAGAGCAAGGAGTCGGTCCTCCGGGTAAGAATTGCTTGGTGCCATGGCACCGCTCATAACTCGTTACCTTTGCTGTTTGCTTAATTGGCTCCCCGTTGTTCTGTAGCTATTGTACAATCTGTACCAGCCGGACCCGAGTGAGGAGCTGCCGGAGCTGAAGAGGCAGGTGGCCGCTCTGACAGAAGCCCGTGAGCGCCTGGAAGTTGAGAAGTCCAGGCTCGAGCAGGAGAAGGTCAGACTGGAGGAGAGGGCCAAGAAACAGGTGGCCAGGCTAGAAGAGCAGGTTCGGAGCCTCGAGGAGGAGAAGAAGCGGGCTGAGGATTAGAGGGCCGAGCTAGAGGAGAGAGTGGATGAGCTCCAGGTGGGAGCTGCCGCTGTGCGAGCCGCCGCTGCCGCTGCGGCTGGAGAAGAGGACCCAGAGCTTTTCCAGCGGGTTGTCCTCAAATATCACGATAGTGATCAGTTCCTTAAGCTCCTGGAAAAGGCTAGGGAATCGGGCATCACCGACGCCTACTTGGAGTGGGAAGAGAAAGGGTACCTGGATACCTCTCGAATGCCGAAGGCGGGGGCCGATGATGATACCCATGGGCAGCCGGCAGAAGAGGAGCAGCCGGAAGGGGAAGGCGGGCCTTAACCTGCTGGAGAGGATGCGGCGGCTCCATCTGGAGAAGCTGGTGGGATGCCCGATGAGGGGGGAGGCGCGGCTCCTTGAAGATTTTTGCTTTGCTCTCTCTTTTTTTTTTTTTTTTTTTTTGTAAATCTGCTGGAACGGTTTTGTTTGCATTACTCTTTGGATATACATATTTTTGCACTGGAGGAACCGGTGGAATTTCTCTCAAAATAGCTGGCATACATATCTTATAATGTTACGTTGGTTGAACCGTTGATATGCCAAACTAACTGCTTAGAGGTTCGGGCGTGCCTACCAGCCCTGGCCCTGCTCTCGGTCGGGATCTGCTCTCCTTTCCCCTATATACCGCTGGAGCTGACCGCTGTTAATCAAACCCTCTACCACTGTCTTGAGGGCGAAGCAACTGTTCGTCCGATGGGTGGCTTCATCGTGATAGGAGCAGTACTTGCCCGTTCGCGCCTGGGTAAGTTTCCCCTTTGGGTACTTGCTCCTCGGCGGTGGGGGAATGATGTTCCCATTCTCGTGCAAAATGTCCTCGTATGAAGAGGTTAGAGTGGTGAAGACCTCTTGACGTTCCGCTGGCATGATCTCTAGGGGGCGTTTTTACCGGTACTGCGCCGGCTTGTGCTCGCCCTGGGGTTTGTTATGATAGGACTTCTGCTGCTGTTGGTTCCCCCAATTTCTGCTGGGTCTTCTGGGTCGGGCACCTCGGTTCTCGCTCCGCTGGCCGGCCTTGTTTTCTCGACCGGAAGGGGGGTGCTCGTCCCGCTTTCTTTTCAACAGGTGCTGCCCATACGTTTCATGATCAGCTTGAGCATGCCTGCTGGCCATCGCCACTAGCTCGTCATACCCCTGCGGGAGTTCCACTCGTACGGCGTAGGAAAACTTTCCTCGCCGAAGTCCCTATTTGAACGCCATCTCGGTGATACCCTTGTCGAGGTTCCGAACCCCGGCCGTCGCCGTTTGCCAGCGGTTGACAAACGTCCTTAGCTCCTCGCCAGGTGCCTGCATGCAGTTGAAGAGGATGGTTGATGTCCGGGCTCCTTCGACCCGGAGTATGAAGCGGCCTACGAACTGGTCGGCCAGTTGCTCGAACGCCTCGATGGAGTTTGCCGGGAGCTCATAGAACCAGCTGAGCGCCTCTCCAGATAGGGTTTCCTGGAAAATGTTGCAGCGCACTGCATCAGAATAGCCCTTGGCGCACGTTTGGGACCGGAAACTATCCAAATGTTGGTATGGGCAGCCGGATCCTGAGTACGTGAGCTTTAGAGATTTCTGGTTACCAGACCTCCCTGATTCCAGAACCCGGAGCGAGAAAGGGCCCATGCGCTCGTTGAATCGCGCGCCTTCCATTGGCCGCGCCGCCCTTCTCTCGTTGGCCTCCATTTGGGCCTTTAGATCTGACACAGAGTCGGTGAATATCTGTAGTGCCCGTGCGATCGGGGTCACGACTACATCCTCGAATGAAGCGCGCGACTGCGGGGGTGCCGGCGTGCTCATTGGCAAAACCGCACCGCCCGGGGACTCCGCTCTTCTGCGGTCGCTGGACCTTCCTCCCGAAGACTGTCCTGCCTCAAGGCGCTGAGGTCGGCCTGGCGCGGGTGTAATTGACCTTGTCATGGCGGCGTTGCGCTGCTGTTCTCTTTCCAGGGCAGCCACCAGGGCAGCGTTTACCGTCTCCATTTCCTCATACCGGGCATTGGATTGTGCTCTATCCCGGTCGCCCTCCGCGCGCAGGCGACCGACTTCTGCCCGTATCTCCCCCGCTATATCGTGCCGGTCGGGGCTGTACGTTGTGTCCCGGTCGCTATCACCGAGCAGACTCTCCTCTTTGTCGCTCGGATCGTCCGAGAATGTCAGCGAAAAGCCCCGGTGCGTTGGCTGGTCGCCTTCCACCAGGCCTTTCCCGTGCACGCTATCATGGTATGCCCCCGGCGTGCCGGTCGGCCTCCCACTGATGCCGTCTTCCTGGTTGGCCTGGTCGCTGCGCTGCTCCCGTACAGCGACCGGGGTGGAGATGAGCGCTTGCTCTGGTGCAACCCGCTGACCCTCCGTTGTATTTCTTTCCTGGCCCGCTTCTGAGCTTTCTGCCATTTGGTGATGCTTACGTGATTTTTATGTAACCTTCCCACAGACGGCGCCAATTGTTTCCGCACAAACCCGTAGGCCTGGTAGAGACTGGTGAATCTAGATGTGATCTCCTCCTGCGAACCTGCTCACTAAGGGGAATACCAGGCGGGCCGGTCTTCTCCTCTCCGATGCCTAAGTTAGTACAGTTGGGATGAATAGATAACTTAAGCACGTATGATAAGCAGTTGGAGAGATCAGTTACCTATTAAAGAGGGTAGTTGAGGCCCTTATATAGGTGGTCGGGCGTGAGGTCTGGTCTCACTCTTCGATGTGGGACTGGTTTCCTTCTGTTCGCACACAAAAGGGGCAGCTCTGGTAGCCTGTTTGGCAGGCTGGTGCCCCCGGTCCCCGGGCCCCTGGTCACAAGGTAGACTGCTGGACTTCGGGTCCGGGTGCTGGTGATCCTGCTCCGGGCCTCAGGCCGGCCCCGGATGCACTGGCTGCGGGTCTGTGGGCTTATGTAGCCCCTCTGTGGCTACTGTCAACAACACCCAACGACATCCAACAATCTTCTTTCCAGGTGGCATTGTCACAATATCCCAAGTTGAGTTTTTCTGCAAGGCTTCAAGTTCTTCATTCATCTCTTGTTTCCACTTGGGATCTGCCAATGCATCTTGTACAGTACTTGGAATAGATACATAAGATAATTGATTGACAACAAGTGCATGTGACCCAGACAACCTATGATTAGACATATAATTGGCTATAGGGTATTTTGTTTTGGCTTTGATGTCTGGCTCATAATGTTTTGGAGGAATACCCTTAGTAACTCTATTTGATTTTCTAGGTTCATTAGAAAGTAATGGTACCTCATGATGGACATTCACAGCGGATTTTATAGAAACTGTACTTGGTATGTCAACATCAGCATAAGGACTCTCAGTGAGCTGATGCCTTTGATAAATTTGTTCGTCATGGGTAGGCGGCTTAGTAGGTGAGTGTGCCACTTGGCTCGGCTCGGTAGGGTGTGCAGAGACAAATGTCGACTGCACAGCAGGTGATGCAGGCGGCTCGGCAGGAGGCCGCGCAGGTGGCTCGGCAGGAGGTGATGGACAGCTCGGTTGGAGCTGCAAGGGCCGAGACACGTGTCGTCTGCTCGACAGGAGCTGCAGTCGGCTAGGCTGGATGGCTCGGCAGGGACTGCAGCAGCCTTCACGTGGCCAACTGACAGGACGCGCCCCGGATTTCACCCTGAAATCCAGATAAGATCATGCGGGGACCACCTTAAGACTAACTCTATCGATAATTCGATAAGTCAATCTTAAGATGGACAACCCTAAAACCTGCAACAACCAAAACACTTCTAAATTCCAGTTCCAACCGTAACACCTGGAGCCACCTGCTCCCCAAATCACAACAACCGCCATAAATAAACACAAAATCTAATTCAACTGGCTCACAGGTAATCAGAGCAATCTAACAAAATAAACTGGAATTACAAATGGAAATATAACTAGAAATATAATATGAAAATAAAAGAATAAGGGATCACAGATCCCACCTAGCGGAAGCGACAACGATGATGACTATGCCTCGACTCCGAGTACTCTTGACCTCTGATCACTGCTCTGCACACTGGGCGATTTAAACCGAAGTGCCCAGGGGAAAGTAATTTAAAAACGTTAGTGAGTGGATAAAAATAATATCATATAATACCTTATATAAAAAGTATAATATTACTTCTCCAATATTTTATAATTGAAAACTACTATGCATGGATTTTCGTAAAACGTCCCACGTTTAAGAAAATCATAATAATTAATCAGCCCCGCTGATATCTCAAATACACAAATAATATTTTGTTTATACTTTCAAAATAAATACTTTGAAAATCAAATAGTAACATACCACGACCAATCTCATTGGCCGAATCCCAAATCATTTTGTAGTAAAAACCCAGCCCCACTGGTATATCGAATAATCAAATAAAATATAACTGGACCAATCCCATTGGCCAAATCCGAAATATTCTTGTAATTAAAAAAATCCAGCCCCGCTGGTTCAGGAATTTATTAAATAAATGAAAGTCGAAAATATTTCCGAAACCCAATTAAAATAAAATCACGACCAATCCTATTGGTCATATAATAAAATAGGGGAACGTCATAACCACCATTTAATAGTAGCCCCTAAGGCTAAGGGTCAAACCTCCAAGAGACCCAATAGCGTCCTCACGCTATGCCCGTACGCGTCGACCACCGAGCGAGAATCTAACCTATATGGTCAAGTCGTCACCTCGCGTGGGCTCAGACGACTAAGCTAGCTAGCATCAATATATACATATATCCCGACCCTGATATGGTGAAAATCCGAAAACAAAACCGAAAGCACGTTTCCCCTTATATAAAAATCCGTACGGTCCCTGACTGTACATCTGAGGCTTATACATATAAATATAATTAAACACAAATATAGCCTCGTAGAAAATAAATGAGATCCACATATCTCACATGTCATAAATATCGAAACCAAGCAAAATCATATAATCCTCGGAAACCTCGTTTCCGATTAAATATCAATATAAATATAGATATCAATATGTCGAATTAATTGTCTTAATTCGTAAACCATTTGAAAATCGATTATAAAGAAATCATCAATTAAAACTAGATTATCGACTTTCGATAATTCACATCATTCTCAAAATAAAATATTGAATATAAATCCTAAAAGTATTTAAATGTTTATGCATGCATCAATTTGAAATAAAAGTCCACTCACAGTACGGCCGAGCGCGCCGCTAATCCGATCTATCGTCCCGTCGAATAACCTCTCGACCTGTAATAGAGACGTAATTATAATTATTACGAAACTCGGAATTTATTTATAAATGATAAATCTACGGACGTCCTCACTCGCCCGAAACTTCCAATTTTTCCCTTTTTTCACTAATCGGTATAGGAATTTTGCCTCAATACCAAATAATCTACGTCCGAAATTACTCAGGACACCCACTCCGTGTCCGATTAATTCTTTTCCTAGTTATTTCGTTGTAAAACCCTTTTAATCAGCTTTTAACCTTTTTACGGTAAGTCAACAGTAATAATCCAAGGTCAAACAGTAATTATTCTAGGTCAAACAGTAATTCTGAAAGTCAAACAGTAAATGGTTAAAATATAATTACTATTTACCATTTACTGTTTACTGTTTATTATTTACTTTTACTGTTTTACCATTTATTTTTTCACCTTTTACCATTTTACATTTTAACTTTTTATCGGTTTACTGTTCATCTTCTTCCTCAGCCGCAGCTCCGCCACCGGCGCCGCCACCACTGTAGCCCAAAACCTAGCCAATCGACTTCAATTCAACCCAATATCATCGCCACCACCTCAGGACCTTGTCCACCACTGCCTCCCCCGCCAACCTCCAATTTTCACAAAAACCAACCAAATGAACATCAAATAACACATAATCAACTCCTTACAACACTCTAAACACGAATTCAACCACCAAATTCACCAAAAACATCAAATACCCAACCTCCACCAAAAATCACAAAAACCCTAAAAATTCCAAATCCTAAATTCTCCTTACCTGGTTCGAATCGGTTCAATTCCTCCCATGGAATTGTTGCACGGATCAAGGTCTTCGATTCCCGACCAAAATCGAGGCGAACGGCGACCGGAGGAGGGAGCTCTGTTCAATCGGGGGCAGACGGTCTCGGGCGTCGCACGGCCAAACGGCAGCGATTCACGCCGCGTCGCTGCCGCAGACGTGAAGAGGTGAAGGAGGCGGTCCGAATGGGACCGGTGCGCCGACCCAGTTCGGCCGGACGGCGGAGGTTCGGCCGGAGGTCGGGCCAAGTCGGGGAAGAGGAGAGAGAAAGGAGATAGAAGAAAAAGAAAGAAAAGAAAAAGAAAAAGAAAAAATGGGGGATTTCCCTTTCGGGAAATTTTCTCCCGGCTATTTATACTCGTCCAAAATCGGTCAATTTCCGATTTTACATCGTAACTTTTTCGTACGAATTCCAAATTGAGCATGCTACGTGTCCACGAACTCGTCTTAACATCTTTTACCTCGTCATGAAATAAAATCCTCGGTCGGGTCAACTTATTTAAAAGTCAACCTTTAGAACTTTCGAATCGTAAAAATAAATCCCGAGGAGTAAAAGTAAGAGTAAACCAGTTAAAAGGTAATTCGAGGTTCGAGTCGTATCACATCTCCTATCTCCTGTGCTGACTAACATGATGTTGATGTGATAGGGCCTAATTGTTGCCCCAATTCACGTGGCCTGCTTTCTTCCCGTATTGTGTCAGCACCATATTTTATTCTGTCCTCTAGTGCTTCTGTGTCATCACGGTATTTGTCAACACCATATTTGTCAACCCCGTATTTTTCTTCTAATACTTCTATGTATACAAACTCCTTTAATTCAAATACATATAAGGAATTCTCTTCATCAGTTTTCTCCCCCTGAAGGGAAGACGCTGAAACTCCGCTTGAGAAATAAGGATCATATTCCTGAAAAGAAACATCAAGCGATGTATGTATTGTGTCAGTGTGGGGTTCATAACATCTGTAACCTTTCTGAAATTCTGCGTAATCCACAAAAATACACTTTCTTGCACGATGATCGAGTTTACTTCGCTGAGGTTTGAGAATATGAACATACACTGTGCAGCCAAATATACGCAGTTCTAAGTTAGGCATTGATGGAACTGAAAGTAGCGTGCGAAGTTGTTTCTGGGGGTTTTGAAACTCAATCACTCGAGAATGAGTATGATTGATGAGATATGCAGCAGACTTCATAGCTTCTCCCCAATATTCATGAGGTACATTCATGCCAAACAACGAGGCACGAACAACTTCAAGTAACCGACGATTCTTCCTTTCTGCCAAACCATTTTGCTGAGGAGTATAGGAATTTGAAGTTTGATGTCGAATTCCATGAGATTGTGTGAACTCTTGCATAAAGCCATTGACATATTCTCCACCATTGTCAGATTGGAAAACACGAATTGTCAGATGATGAGGTTGTCGCTGATATATTCTCTTGTCTCTTATCTTCTCAGCAACTTCAATTCTCAATTATATTTCCAGTTCAAAGAAGAGAGGTTCCAAATTGGTTCAGTTTCAAATGATGAATTTCATGTGGTATCAACGGTTTGAATTATGGATTGAAACACTGAAAAATTTCAAATGGGACAACAACAACACATAATTGGCTCTCTGTGTTGCAGTTGATCAAGAGTTGCGATATCATTATCGTTTTTTCTCTTTAAAGGTCTTTGTTCACATCAATGAAGTGCGTGTTTTGGATCTCCCCCTCCAAGATGTGTATTCGGATCATGTGTGGGTACACTATGTTTCATTCCATGAAATGTGCTAGTTGGTTATATGCGTCCACTACCACCTTTTACCTGTCAAGTCATCATTCTTCAAAAAGAAATTTATTTTAATACGACGTCATATGGTGGGTCCACCTTCTAATGCCACCTAATGAAGACGTGTGTATGCAGCTCATCCGTGCAGAGAACCTCACCCAGTTTGCTCCTTTCTGATGATAAAGTTTCTAAGGTATATATTTTACTATTCCTTTACCACATCAGAGATAATAACTGTCATTTGTAGCAAAACGAAGGACTAACATTTGAACAATTCTGATATATTGCAGGACAACTGGGAAATTTATTATCCCAAACAGAGGACTGACTGCAAAGATTTATGTACTGATGCACAACAGGAGAACTAAAAGCTGCCTGTAATCATCACTAATGCAGCATAGCATTGTCTATATATGAACCAATGCGACCAATACAGATTTACATTTTCGATTTTCTCCCTCTCTTTAATATCCACTTATACTCTAAAGATGCATATGCTATTGGTCATAATGGTCCTTACTGGACCTTTTCACCTGTGTTGTGATAATGTGTTACTTGTTCTGAGCTATGATTAAAGTGACTGCTTAATTTCATCCAAGACTCTCAAAGAGAAGAAACTGAGTGCATGGTGACAGTCACAAGTCATTAGAAATTTCTGAACTATAATGAAACTAAGATTAATGCACAAACCTCACATTAATCAGACTTATCTCTGCATTCCTCAGTAGATGATATAGTTGATCTTCAAATGTTTGTTTGAAGTCCAAATAAGTTTCTCTTTTGTTTTCGGAAGCTTAAATATAATCACTCTCTCTGAGTTGTTTCTTGCTGCTGTGGTGGTTTTGGAGGACAGGACAGCTAGCTGAACATAATTTCGTCAATGACTGTAGATCATTGTATCAGAATCTGACGGCAAAATACAAATTGTGGATGAGGTATAGTAGGAATTAGGAAACATTTAGAATGTCATAATCGTAAAAATTCCCTGTTGCTAATTATTTCATGCCTGCATTAGTGTAATGTTTACTTATCTAGTCAGCTGACATGGAATGCATTCCACTACAGTTTCAAGATTCTGGGGAAAATCATGCTGACATGGAGAGTGATGTCTCTGAATTTTCAAATGAAAGGATACATGGAAGATTATCTGTTCCAATTGTCTGTGTGGCTGCTGAATCATCTATGCGTATGCCAGAGTGAAGTCGCAGCAAGAGTTATCAGCTAGTACCAATTGTCATGTGTGGCTGCAGCAACTCCATTTGTCAAAATCTCGTTTATGCGTTGTGTCTACTGCTGCTTTCTTAGTAGATAAGTCTGTTTCGAGTGTTTAGCAGTGTTTTGGTGTGCCTCAGATACTGCAGTGTGCACATAGTAAATTACTACGCCACGACAACAAGATGCAAAACGTTCTCTAAGGTGGTAGTACGTGGACCATGAACCTCAGAAAGGTTAGGACGATTGGTGTTCAAATTTGTCAATCAGTAGTCCTGACTCCTGAGAGAATAATAATGCTGAAGACCTCGAAAGTAAAAAAACCAATTCAATCATTTCAGAGAATTTTCTCTAAGCTATTTTACAGTCCCAGTGCCTGTGATCACTAGAGATTTTGGTGCCCTCCGGACCATCTCGACTTCTTGCTGCTTGTTTTGGCGGCTGAATTGTTGCTTGCTCTAGCTTGTTGCTCAACTTTTTGGCTGTTTCTTGCTGGCTGTAGATTTTGTTAAACTTGGAGAGAATTTGATTGGATTTTTCTGAACATCTTTGCTTTTGTTTTTGCTTGAAACTGCAAGTTTGTATTTTTCTTCAACATTGATGCAATAATCTACTTTTTACAACACACCAATTCCTAATGAAGACAATGGCACTTGAAGAATGGCTGAGAAAAGCTTGTGTTCTTTTTACAGATACAAGATAATGATGCTTCTTGCTCAAGATTTCTGCTCATATTTTGCAGATTCAGACATACAATTTTTCACTACTATATAATATCTGAAAAAAAAAAATCCGGTATATTTGCTCTAGTCAAAATTATCTCCACTAGCGTGAATTCATCGTAAGATACATCATCTACCAGGACGACTATGCTCACCAATCAACTCTTATTTGCATAAGCACAACTTGGCTCCTTTTGAAATAATACATCCTATAATATCACCATGAAGAATGTATCTAAATCTCCTGCTGTTTAAACATTAGTTGTACTTTGTTCCTTTCATAATGTCGGGTTTCTTTTACACATTAGCCATGCATCTCTGTTTTCTTCTCAAATCTCCTGCTGTTTTGTTCCAATTGAGTTTCGCAGCCAGCTTCATCATCAGAGAAGACACTGAGACCTTGCAATGCTCTGCACAAGTACTCCCGTCTATGAACCTCAAAAGAAACAAAACCATTGCTGGCATAGGTGATCTGAAAACTTTTCACTGGCCATTGCCTTATTGCTTTACCATTGAGTAGGCATCTTGCATCACACCGAAGGTAATAAAACAAGGTCATTCAAGAATCTTTCGGGAAAATATTGTGTTCTTTCCAAAGGTATATTGCACAAGGTTTCTGTTCATATTTTCATAGATTCAAGCGGTAGTACATGTATGAACAGAATACAACACAGGAGCACTATGAATTTTGAAGGGTTGAAACAAATGGACGGCACAAAACTTAAAACATAACAAAATCTACAATCCTCAACAGAATAAGAGAGTGCAGGGAACTATATGAAGTCAAGGACCAACGCCCACACAGGGTAGACAAGTAGACAGATAATGCCGACAGTATTTGATACGCCATGGGGTTGTGTGAAAGCATTTCTGAATCCACCGGAAGCGCGGATGTGTTCTTGCAGCAAGTAAGCAGCAATAATGAGACATATTAGAACGCCGATCCAGCCATCCCTTACAGTGGTTGCAATGAAACTCGGAGCCACAACCATCAGAAGAATCAGCGCGACCGGCAATTCAGCCCATTCTTTAATTTCTATCATAGTTGTCAGCAAAGACAGTAAACAGATTCACATTAGAGACAAGCTAGTTTTATTTTGTGCAGCTATAACTCATAGATGCAAGCAACAATATTAAATTATGAAACAACTAGCCATTTTAAAACAAACTGCTTCTTCTGCAGTAGATCAAACCATAAGAGATCTTCCATAGTATAAACACTAACCTGGGAATTTTTTAGGGAAAAAAAGTTGCAAGATAACCGCAACGAAAGCAATCCACCTTCCAATCTCACCCCTGCACAATTAAACAACTCCAGCTTTTAGAAAAAGATGGACATGAGAGACAATACATACGAATCATCACAGGAAATCTATACAATATAACAGCTACACTCGGTGGTAAAAATCACCTGAAGATGGAGAAAATGAGTGAAGGAAGGCTGAAGAATATGTATGGGATCAACAGCCCGGTGAGGATGTTTGTTTTCCAGTTTGTCCGATCCAAGATCAACAGATAACTACAGTAAAACCAAGAATGAATACGTTAAACATCAGAAGTGAAAATCAAAACATCATCAGAGTACAGAGCAAGTTTAGGAATCAATATCCAAACTGAAAATAGGAAACAAGATCAAAGAAAACTGTAACAGAGGATCCATCTTAGCTACACAGAGACACATAATAGATAAAAAAAATGAAACAAAGAAACAGAACCCACGAACTGGATTGGTAGGAATATAGTGAAGCAGAGTAGAGTTGACATACATTGCAGCAAAAGAAGCAACCCATTCAAGAAAAGTGGTGCCAAAGCCTAAGCTGCCGAGGTGGACGACATGAGTTGCGAGCTTCTTAGCAGCAGCAGCGAGGTCTTTGAAATCGGCGTTGATCAAATCGTTGGCAACGGAGTCGGACTTCATTCTCAAGTAGGTCTTACCCATCGGGATCTCCTAGGTTTATTTTCCTCTGTGTTTTTGTTTCCGATCGAAACAGAGAGAGAGAGAGAGAGAGAGAGAGAGAAGTGCAGAAGATGAGTAGAGGAGAGACTCGGGGAGTTTGGATTTGACCTTCGGTTCTTCTTATAGGGAAAGCGAATCTAGTGTGAGCTGTACTGTGAGTGTGAGGCGCCACGTGTCTCTGGTGGACTCTCACCAATAATTTCGGGCCAGTCTTCAATTGCCACAGCTGGGTTCAGATGTCGACTGACTTATTATACTTTTATTTCTTCATTCATAAATGAGAGAAATGGTCTTATTTGTTGTAGGAGAAATAGATTGATAAATCTCTCTGTGTTTATTCATTGATAAGGAGGCCTTTATATAGGCATTACATCAAGTATCCCTGGCGAACAGGGATTCCCTATCTAATAGAGTATCTAGACTACAAGTCTTATTAGGACAAGACACACCACGGAAGTTACGGAGTTAACCTTCCTTGAACACTCCCCCTTGTGTCGCGTCCTCAATGGTGCATGAACCGTTGCCTCGTTAAAACCTTTGCCAGCAAACAAAAACCTCTTGGGCAAAAATAAAAGCATGGTCTAAGGAAAAAGAGTACAACGCACCAACTACAAGTATGTGAGACATGCATAACTAGGCTCCCCCTGAAGTCTAGATGAGAACTCCCCCTGATAGTCAATCAGTCTTTGAGTTCGGATAAGCGACACATTCCAATGCGCTTTACATGCTTCATAAATGTAGATTTAGGTAGAGACTTGGTGAACAGATCCGCTGCATTTTCTTCTGAGCTGACTTGCTTCACTTGGATATTCAAAGTCTCTTGCTGCTGCTGATTGTAGAAGAACTTAGGCGAAATGTGTTTAGTATTGTCACCCTTAATGTATCCTAACTTCATCTGCTCAATGCATGCTGCATTATCTTCAAATATGCAAGTTGGTCCCATCGTAGTAGACTCAAGTCCACTAGACTCTCGAATGTGAGATATAACCGAGCGAAGCCAAATACATTCTTTGACTGCTTCATGTAGTGCAATAATCTCAGCATGGTTCGAGGAGGTAGCAACAAGGGTTTGCTTGGTTGATCTCCAAGATATCGCCGTATTCCCGATGGTAAAAACATAACCTGTTTGGGAACGTCCTTTGTGTGGATCTGACAAATATCCAGCATCAGCAAATCCTACCATTACATCATTTGGTGTATCTGAGTAGGAGGGGGTATCGCCAAAGCCGTATCGGGACCACGACTTAGCATCCGCGGGTCCGGATAAGTTGGCGGATATGGCTGCAGGATGGCGGATGGATGAACCAAAGCCAGTCCTGGCGGATATGGCTGGCGGATGGCAATCCGAGCCATGGTTTGTGCTGTTAGATGCAAGAGATCGACTATGTGTCGAATCCTGATGAGTGTATCGATAGTACAAGCCCATGTCAAGGGTTCCTTTAAGGTATCGGAAGATGTTCTTGATTCCAACCCAATGACGTTGTGTTGGCGCAGAGCTAAATCTAGCTAACAAGTTCACAGAGAAAGCGATGTCTGGTCTAGTACACTGAGCTAAGTATAACAAAGCTCCAATCGCACTAAGATATGGATATTCAGCTCCCAAGATCTCTTCGTCATCTTCTTTCGGACGAAAGGGATCTTTGTTGATATCCAGACTTCTAACGACCATGGGAGTGCCTGTAGGATGCATAACTTTGTCCATGTTAAATCGCCTGAGCATCTTTCGGACATATGCAGACTGGTGTATAAAAATTCCACCACTTCGGTGCTCTAGTTCTAAGCCTAGGCAAAACCGAGTCCTTCCCAGATCTTTCATCTCGAATTCGGATTTCAAATAGCTAGCGGTCTCATTGATCTCATTCAGAGTTCCAATGATGTTCATATCATCGACATAGACGGCTATAATGGCAAATCCTGAACTTGTTCTCTTTATGAACACACAAGGGCACAACTCATCATTCTTGTATCCTTTCCCAATCAAGTAATCACTTAACCGTGTGTACCACATCCTACCAGATTGTCGGAGTCCATATAGAGATCGTCTCAACCTGATAGCAAATGAACTTCGTGGTTTTTGCTCACTTGACTTGGGTAACGAAAGTCCTTCTGGCACTTTCATGTACATCTCCGTATCTAGGTCCCCATAAAGATACGCAGTTACAACATCCATAAGCTGCATATTGAGTCTCTCTGAGACTACCAAACTTATTAAGTATCGGAAGGTAATAGTATCCATGACAGGAGAATACGTCTCCTCATAATCAATTCCAGGGCGTTGAGAAAAACCTTGCGCCACGAGTCGAGCTTTATATCGCTGGACTTCGCCATTCTCATTGCGCTTTCTGACAAAGACCCATTTATGTCCAACAGGCTTCACGTTCGGCGGTATAGGCACAACCGGTCCGAATACTTGCCTTTTCTTTAGAGAGTCTAGTTCAGCCTGGATTGCTTCTTCCCACTTCGGCCAATCCGCCCTACGTTGACATTCATCAACAGTGCGGGGTTCCATATCGTCGTCGTCAATAACTTCTTGAGCAACGGCGTAGGCGAATGCATCATCGATATACATGGAATTTCTTTCCATCAGATTGTGCATGCATAAGTAGTTTAGTGAGATTTCCTTGTTCTCCAACATCAACAGTGAGTCTGAGGCGTCCCCCAGATGATTCAGAGTTGATTCTTGGACATAGGTATAGTCGGAGACAATCTCGTGTGACGGCGTCACAGTATCGATGATGAACGGATCGCTTTGTGCCTGGACACATGCCCTCTTTCTAGGTACATTGTCTTTGGAACCGATTGGTCTCCCCCTCTTTCTAGGAGGATCCGAAGTCGACGCCGGCTCTCCACTTGGAGGTGCCGAGCCTAGGCTGCCGATGGCACCTAGGGCTGCGGGTCCGAGACCGGCGGCGCGTGCTCGCGCATGGCGAGGAATGTTAAGCCTTGCAGGTACATTCGCAGCAGGTATGGTTGATCTTGTCACTTTCGCAATATCAGTAAAGGAGTCGGGCATCGTATCCGCCACCTTTTGTAGTTCTAATATGCGTTGTATTTCAGTCTCACACTGAGACGTACGGGGATCATAATGAGACATAGTGGGAGAGAACCACGTCAATTCCTGACGTTCATTTGGGACGGATGCGGCCCCATCTCCCCCTAACGGCGGGAAGGATGTCTCATCAAAGTGACAATCTGCAAATCTTGCAGTAAACAGATCACCTGTCATAGGCTCTATATAGCGGACAATAGTTGGTGCTTCATATCCAACATAAATAGCTGATCGTCGTTGTGGACCCATCTTGGTACGCAGTGGAGGCGTGATAGGCACATATACGGCACAACCAAAAGTACGCAGATGCGAAATATCAGGCTCGTAACCAGTTACCAACTGGTACGCACTAAATGGTTGGCTATCTGTGGGTCGTAGACGAATAAGCATAGCTGCATGTAATATTGCATATCCCCATGCCGAAACTGGCAAGTTTGTGGCCATGACAAGAGACCTAGCTACAAGCTGTAGTCTCTTGATAGCGGCTTCTGCAAGACCGTTCTGAGAATGAACGTGGGGTACGGGATGTTCAACTTCAATCCCAACTGACATGCAATAGTCATCAAAACACTTTGAGGTAAACTCTCCAGCATTATCCAGTCTGATGGACTTAATCGGATTGTCCGGGTGGTGAGCCCGAAGCTTAATAATCTGAGCTAGGAGTTTAGCGAATGCAGCATTCCTCGTGGACAACAACGCTACGTGTGACCAACGCGTTGATGCATCAACCAGAACCATGAAATATCTAAATGGTCCGCATTCTGGTGTTATAGGTCCACAAATATCACCTTGTATTCGATGTAGAAACGGAATATTCTGTTTATTATCAATAGCAAAAGATGGTCTTGCTTGAAGTTTTGCTAGTGAACAAGCTTTGCAAAACGAACGATGAGCATTAGACATCGCTACAGAAGCATGAGAAGCAGGAGGGGGCCGAACCTCTCCTTGGAGCTGAGAGGCGGCTATCGACGGCACGGCCGAGCCGAGGCCGAGGCGCCCTCTGTGCTTTTGTGATCGGAAAAATGGATGACCGTGGGAGCATTTCAAAATACGGATCATCAGATCACGACCCGGATGACCGAGTCTATCATGCCAAAGCTTATAAGCATCAGAATCACATAATATAACAACATGAGATTCGTTGGCTCGAATGGTTGTGAAATACATGCCATTGCGAACTCGCTTACACTTCTCCACAATGCGAGTGCGCATAGATTGAGTGGAGGTGATCAACAGATATTCAGTTCCATCTTCAACATAAGTGCTGAGGTGATAGTCATTGTCACGCACATCCTTGAAAGCTAGCAAGGTTCTTGGCGCCTTAGGCGCATATAGGGCGTCCTCTACCCGAATCTCAGTGCCATTTGGCAGTAAGAATTGAGCAGTTCCACGACCCTTAATTACGGGTCCAGTTCCTGTCATCGTAGATAACGACGATTCTCTTGGCGTAAAATCCGAAAACAATTGCCGATTTCTCAGAATCGTGTGAGTTGTTGCACAATCCAACAAACACTCAATCTCGCCTTGATACATCTACAAAAACAATGTAAATTGAATCAATAGTCTACTTTAGACTTTGGCGAACACTTTAAAGTAAGTGTACTGAAACAATATATCATCACAAAATGAAGTGCATTAAGGCCAATAACATAGCCATGGCAACGACAAAATTTGAGAGAAAGATATAAGCCGCATTTTAATCACCGAGTATCACCAATGATAATCATAGCCTAGGTCAGAGATTGAGACCGGACACCGTCGTAGGTGGCGTGGCCGAGCCAAGACCGAGGCCAAGGCAAAGGCCGGAGCCAAGCCAAAGCCGAAGCTGTGGTAAGGCCAAAGCGACCCAGAGGCCGAGCCGAAGCAAGGCGAGTGGTGAGAATCGGTCAGGCATTGAGGCAATGCGATGCGACGGTTGAGCTAAATCCGAAGCATGGCGAGTCCGAAGACACTTTGTTGCCGAGCCATTGATGCAAAAGTTGCATTTGTTCGATAGGCTATCGATTGTTGGTTTCAAAAACCGGATTCGGTGCTGAGCCAAGCTGGCGAATGGCCATGGCGAGTGAGGCCTAGCAAGTCGCGGCCAAGCGCTTAGGCTTTGGCGAGCGAGGTTTGGCGGATCGCAGCCAAGTTGGCGGATAGCGGATCGCGGATCTCGGATCGCGGATCGTGTATCGCGGCTCGCGGATGGCATATCTCGCATCGCGGATGGCGTATCGCGGATCGCGGATGGCGTATCGCGGATCGCTCCTTTTGTCTTTGTGATTTTTTTTCGGATATGAGTTAACATCACCAGAATTTTGGTGAACTCAAAATGATTATGCCATTGAGAATTGGACGCATTGAACCAATTTTGCTTTCAGGGATGTAAAAATCTCAAATCATTCGTAGAATAAGATAGATTTTATTGATGACAACTCAAAAATACATCATGGTTGTTCTAAATAGAACGACTTATCGAACAAAGTCGTGATTTATTGACTATTCTGTCAAAATAACAATCAAAATCAAACTTGAACACGTATCTCATGACCTAAGTCAAATACTTATTCATAGTCTGGAGTATCATACTCCTGAGTCCTACGTTTCTTGGTAGGTTGGAAGTCATCGATGGCGAAGTTCGTATCTTCCTCATCGTATACTTCTTCCTTAAAGTCTCCTACATAGTGTGCTTCTTGTTCTATGTATTGTTTGTGTTTCTTGTAAGCGGCTTGAATATCTCTGCTTGCTATGCAATCGCGTTGGAGATGATTCGTAGAACCACATTTGAAGCAAGGAGCCGAAGCATTGTTCGGCGGATGGCCACCACGCCTGGGACCGGAACCAAAACTGTTCCTCCCTCTGGGAGCGGCGGTTCTGCCATCATCCCTTGTCCAAGAAAGCGGTCGGCCACGGCCGACGCCTCTTCTCCCTCCTCGTCCGCCACGTATTGCTCTTGGCGTACGTGGTGGCGGTGCTTGACGTTCATGAGGTTGATGCTTCTGCTTAAAAGCTTTACCACGGGCTTGATGAGATTCCGCAATGATTTTCGGTCCTCGAGGCCTCTTATTGGTGGTAAGAATCAACTCATGGTACCTCTCCTTTCTTTGAAGCACATTCATCAAATCGCTGAAGGTTTTGATAGTGCCTTTCTCGCGGAGATCGCGGTACTGATGCGACAACATGGACGCAGATTCTGGGAACGTTGTGAAAGTCTTCTCCATCATATCATCATCGGTCTTTTCGACCCCACAAAAGCTCAAATCAGATTGCAAGTTTAGCATAGTCTGATGATATTCCTGGACGGAATCAAAATCCAGTAAGCGGATTTGCTCCCAATCAGACATGAGGTCTGGGAGTTGTGCGTCATGCACATTGTCGAAGCGGTCCTTGAGGATATCCCATAGCTCTTTGGGATCAGTTTTCCTCAGGTATTGCTTCTTGAGCGTTGGATGGATATGGCGCCTGAGAAACATCAGGGCTTGTGCTTTCTGTTCAGGAGAAGCGTGTAAGCTTTCATCCTCAGGAGGGTTGATGGTGGCAGTAAATCTTTTACCAATGAAAGTGTTCTCAACATCTGAGACCCACCTCTTGTATTCCTTGCCTTGGACATCCAAGATGTCAAATTCTGGACGCTGAGTGTCAGCCATCTACAGAACACAAACAGGGAGACGTTAGTATGTTTGAATACTAATCAAGTTTGATTGTTCTTTTAGAACAGTGCCAAGATATATCATGGTCACATAAATCGATGCTTAACGTGACTTCAAGTCACAATCGATATCTTCCCTTTGTTTTCTTTCCAAAAAAGAATAATACGTTATGGTTCACAGTGACATCACAGTCACAAGCATAACGGTGGCCGGTAACATCACAGTTACCCCAATAAACGTTGGCACCGGGGTGACTAAATCCCCGTATGCCGTCCCGAGAAGCGATAGAATCGGGATGAAGAAGCAGGGACACGGAAAGGTCCCGGAAGAAAACAAAACCCAACTATTGAAATTTTCATAAGCGGGAACGTTTATAAAAATATTTACCTCTTCAAGAGAAGCTTGATCAAACGAAACTTGACTCTTGGGGAAGCTTGTTTTCTTCGATTTTTCTTGATTTCTTCTTAACCACGAATAAGGGTTCGCGGATCGCTTGCTTGGCTTGCGAGCAATTTTGATCGTCTGGCGGATGCGTGCAAAAAGTAGCACGCAAGGGAGAGCTGCTGGCGAGCGGGTTGTCTGCCTAGAGGCAGAGGAGGAGCAGGACTCGAGGGTACAGTGCGGCAAGCGAACAGCGCAGATGCTGCTAAGAAGAGGCCGACGGTGCCGAAGAGAAGAATCGGCGGCCGACGGTAGGTTAGGGTTTCGAAAAAAATTCGGAATTAGGGTTTCTAGGGCTATCAGACGGGAGGCTAGAGCAACGTGCTGATAACGTGTTGTAGGAGAAATAGATTGATAAATCTCTCTGTGTTTATTCATTGATAAGGAGGCCTTTATATAGGCATTACATCAAGTATCCCTGGCGAACAGGGATTCCCTATCTAATAGAGTATCTAGACTACAAGTCTTATTAGGACAAGACACACCACGGAAGTTACGGAGTTAACCTTCCTTGAACATTATTTTAATTTTTCTTTTTTTTTTCCTTATCATACCAAGTTTTGTTAGGTTCAAGAATTTATGCAACCGGACATTATAACCGTACGGTAGACATACCACCGACTATTCATTTCACTACACGTCTACAGTTCGGTTATTGCATTATTTAAATTTCTCCATATTTCATATATAATTTTTATATTTTTTCTTTTGGTATGTTTTTTTTTCTTTCATTGATGCATATTTATATCATATCACTGTGACTCTATTTTCAATAAAGTATTGTTAATTGATTAAAAATAAAAAATTCTTCCCCAAATATGTTTCTATGAACATTCTTTTTTTGGGTTGATCTTGCTATAGCAAAAGCGTTTTACGTCCAAAAAGAATTATCTACTAACTGACTGTCCAAAAAACTAATAAACATTGCTACCTCTTTCGCTACTCTCGCTTATAATTTACTAATTATATGAAATTAGTGTTTCAAGTCAGGCCTTGGAGGTTCTACATTTTCAACGTTCTAGTGAACGGATTCGGTATGGTTGCTAAATCACTAGCCCTGATGTGAACATACCCAAACTTTGATGTGGTGTGTCCGGCTTGCGCATGATTTGTTTTCCATCCGTACTATCTTTGCTTCTACATTTCGAACCCAACTTTACAATTTTAATTTTCTAAATTAAAATCCCTTCCCATCAGTGCAACCATCGATCTAGAAATGGCCTAAGTGGTAGTTTATCTCGTAAATTTATTGATACCCCAAAATGCATCCATCCCTCTTTGTAAAGTAAATATTGAAAAGCCTATGACAAAACTATCATATTGATGTGTCAACTGTGTAGCGGCTCATCAAGCTATTCTCTTCTATAGTTGGACTTCTTGTTGTACTAGTCCTTTCTAGATATAATTTTTATTATCTTACGTATCCTAATTATCCAATACAATCTATTTTTCAATTCAACAACTATATCTATCTTATTCATCAAGAAAGCCAAAATATCTAGATATTCTTATCCAATTTGTCCAAAACAAGAAATATCTTCGGGCAAGACAGTACTGTAATAGGCCAAACGTACCTTCTCTTTTGTGGGGTTTATGTTCGGGTCGCTGCTGTTGGTTCTTGTTTTGCTTACCGACCTCGCTCGTTTGCTGGAAAAGTATTGATTCCATGGCTTCCATTGAAATTGGTTACTATGCTTCTGTAATTGCAGGGGTATTTTCCCAGTCTGGTGTAAATGGAGTTTGTTGGATCATCATGTCTTGCAGTTCGTAGTGGTGAGGGCTAGAGTACATGTTCATCCTTGCTGGAACTATTTAGCCAAATGAGAATCGTTGTGCGGTCATCTTCCCCAATTGAGAATTTCTTACCACATACAAAAATGGTCAAATTCTTTTCATAAAATAAAAAGTTTTAACTATGGATCATTCAAATATTAAATATTAAGATATATAAATTCTATTTAGTCATTTCTCACTGATAATTATAAAATATTAGAGTAACTTGTCATCAAATTATCTCACAACCGAAAATATGTAGTGTTTAGATTGTAATTCAATGAGGCGCTTAGAATGATAGACATTAAGGTAGAATCATTAGTCGGAAGATTCTATCCATATATGTTATAACTCATTCGACGCTAAAGTCTAAGTTTATTTTAACAAGATAAAATTTTTAATTGAGTGGCGATATAATTACATTACAAATGAGAGGTTACTTCATATTTACAAGCGCGGTGAAGGTCACACTTGTAAGCGAGATCCACCACTTTACCTCGCTCTTAGTGGGTTGTATCCATTCACATGGACATCGCAATATCTTCGTAAGTTAAAAGTTTGGCGGGCAAGTTGACACTAATATTTGAACTAGTCCTTTCTTTGTAAGCGGACTAGTGTGTTGAACAAGCTACTATTATACTAATATTTCCCCTAGTGATCCATGACTAACAATTGTATTGATATTGCCCTAATTTAACCACAGTGTGTGTTAGATTTTAACTCAAAATACCTCAATAAATTGGGTGTGATGACTAATCCAGCCATTTTATAAGTACTTTTTTTTTTTCTTTTTTCACTCTTATACTATAAATTCTTACCCCTTACGTGCAGCTTAGCTTTAGGTCTACACATAAAATCGTTTATAATTCAATTCCTATATTGGCAATAGGCACACAAACTGGGCATCGTGACACGAGTCTCATATCGGCAACTTGGTCAACATAACAATCCGAGACCCATATCGAACACTTGGTGTAAGAATTCAATTAGATTTTTTCCGATGACAATTTGTATTAATGATTGGATAGGGATTCGTCTAATACTACAACAAATAATGACAAGAGTACACATTATTTACTATTGTATCGATATTGTTCAAACTTATTTATCTGATAGTCAAAATGTCACGATACAATTGAGTTTAATTCACTCATTTATAAGTTATAATATTTTAGTCACTTTTGTAATGTTAGATCTTTCTTCTCTAACAAGCATTTTGTTTAGGTTATCTCTACAGACTACAGAAGTGTTTAACCGTATTAATTAGCTGCGATAGAGGTGAATGATGACAGACTTAGATTGAAACTGAATTTGTTCTATTTTTTGGCTATTAAACACGTTGACACCATTTATTTTTATTTTTTCTAAAAAGAAAAGTACACAGTCGATGAATACGGAAAACAGGTGTCATGATGTTGAAGCTCTCCATGGGCTGATGGGCCTATGTAAAACGTACCAGACATGATTCCGAAATTGCTTTGCATTTAGCAGTACCATCAAGTGCTTGGGCCTCATTTTCCCACAATTTTTGAAGCTAAAAGCTATTTAAGTGACCATCTAGTTTACCAAATAATTAATCAATTAATTTTGCCATTAGCATGCCATACCAGGGAGGAAGAGACTTAAGCAAGCAGGACAGGGTGTACCATTGGCAAAACCATTCTTATTAACATAATTTATAACGAAAATTAGACACAGATTAGGATCGAGACTCGATCAGTATGTAATCATGAAAGCATATGAAGATTCATTTTCTTGTTTCTCAAATATGTATCATGAACATCTTAGTAAACGTTTAAACTTACTAACTAGAGGATTGAATTGGTTCAACTAATAAGCCAATTAACCACCTAAGAAATTAAGGGATCCGTGAATGACTTGAGATCTTAGAATAAATCGGAAGTCAGTACTAGTCTTGGATGATCATGTAGTAAAAACCATTAAAGTGATTTCAATTCCGGCCGGTCTATCAGAAACTCTCATCATGAACTCAACTAGTGGTTCATTTTCTATTAAGTGTGCTAGTTGGATCCAATCTGAGGCGAAACACTACTTGATTTATCACAACTAATCCAATTTTTAATCTTAGTGATTTACTTAAAGAAAGTCTGAAATCAAAGCTAGACTAAATAAATTGAATTTAACAATTAACCAAATAGATCCGCTTTGTGCGCTTTAATTTGTGGCAACCACTTAGAAGATGTCCATCACCTCTTCTGCTCATGCTCATTTGCAAAAGAAATTTGGAGGTGTTTCTTGGATCCCCTAGCTCACTGCAAGATTTGGAAGGCTAGGAATAATTTTCTCTTTAGAATTTAGAATTTCTCTCCTCTTTCTGCTAAATCATCTGAATTTGTTGTTGCTGCTGCACTGTTATTTGGTCCATATGAAACCATGCAAAATACAGTGACCAAAAAAAAAAAAAAAAATACCTTAACCATAATACACTTCGATATTTCTTCACCATAATATTACAGACAGAAAGCTAAAATAGAGAAATACGACTCACAGTACACTGCCGAAGTCCAAAAGCCAACCAACTTCATCAAGCCAAAATAGAATACCCCAATCAAGTAATGTATGATGCACCCTAGCTACTGTAATGGCGATATTACATTTGAAATAAGAGAAACAAATCAAACCTCTCAAAGTATGCAAGAAGTAAATGGCATTGAGAATGAAATAGACTCTGCTACGAGTCATCGACCATGATATATGACATTCAAGAGGCTTTGGTAAATGATTTGAACATCACTGATGCACCTAGCGCAACCGTAGTCACATCAATCGTCCAAGTATCATAACGAAGGAAAAACTCCACCAACATTAACCTAGACATGAGCAACACCAAATCCCTCCCAGCACACTGCTTGTTCTCCACTGCTGGATCATCGATCTCACGACCATTCGACCAATAAACATACTTCAACAATTTCTCACCCTCTCCTACAAACCTATGCCCTATAAACTCCTCAGGATTGTCAAAGATATCTTCGGGTCTGTAAGTAGAAAGATGTTGGCATTTCTCTTTATGGACCAAAACTCAGCTTAAGATGCAGTAAGATGAGTCCCAGCACAAGTACAAGTGAAGCCATGAAGCCCAACCAAACACAAGGCCCAACATAACCTCAGTAAACCTAGGTATATTCATGCATATTCATATCATGTTTTCACTAAGGATAGCAGTACCACTTTGTATCCTAAGTTTGCCACTAAGGATAGGAGTACTGTTATGTATACCGGTTTTCTGGGTATTTTTATAGCGTGTTCAAATCGTCTTGAAAACTGTGATTTATCTTCTCGATGCATTTCCAGCTGTTTTCCAGTCGATTTGCTTTTCAAATTCAAACAGCCAGCCAAGCATGTGATGCTCTTGGCGCTCAAACTATCAAAGGGTGAAGTTCTCTTCAACCCGTGACCTTGAGTGTTTCAAGGTCCCTTTTGTTTATGCTTGGTTTGTGTTACACTTACCTATGCATCTGATAGTAGGCTGTATGATCCTAGAAGGAAGCTGTTTTACCTTTTCTTATTGTTAACATTCTTGTGGAATGCTTTTTGCAAAACCTTTTTCCTTCTTATTAAAAGTTAGCTATTTTTGGAAAGTTGGTTTTGTCCTCATGTCCTTGGCATTGTTCTACAAAGGATCTCAACAGTATCTATGCCAAGCACATAATACCTCCTTAGTTCATTGGCATGCGTATTGCTTTCTTAAGCAAACTTACACTTGCCTATAAATACCAAGCAAAGTGATTTTGCTTGGTGGTCAAATTCATTTGTGTTTTTGTTATTTATTTAAGAATATCGGCTTGGCTGTGTTCTTACTCTTTAATGCTCTAAGTCTTCCTAGTGATTATAAATCTTAGAGCTTGAGAAATCAAAAACCGTTTTTCTACATCATAACGCATTTGCATTCCAATACATGAGGTTGTGATTGGAGGTGCAACGACCCCAAGAGTTCACAAGCAGAGTTAGCTAGGGTGTAGTTAAGGTCTGAGTGAAGCTCTTGTATCCCTTTCATGTGTGAGGACTTAGGGGACAAGATGGGAGAGCGTTCTAGTTAGACTAGGTAGAGTCATAGAACAGGATAACAACAAGGTCTGGTATCCCAGGCTCTATTCTTGTATAAGTCTACGAATCACATAGTGGAAAGGTTTGTCCTTCGGATAAGGGCACGCAGTTTTCTTCCCTGAGTTCAGGGTTTCTGCGTTAAAGAAAAACATATTTGTGTTGTTTTTACTTTCAGCAATCTTTTTCAATTTTTGCATAATCGTTGCAAACTGTTAATCGGGATAGCACAACTCCTTGCTAGCCTCGGATTACAACGCATAACGAAAAAATTGCAAAGTGTCATATTCACCCCCCTCTAGGACCTTCAGGGTCCTTCGTCGCAAATGGCTGATATCCAAATATCATCTCCCCCTTCTTGATCTCAAATGCTGCATCATGGCTATGGACAACGATATCCTCCTTTGCCTTCCCGTACTGGAACGGCACCGGAGGCTCGATCCTCAGAGTCTCATAAACAACGGACTTGGTCAAAGTCATCTTGTCCAACCCCGAGAAAGTTACATTCCCATCGTTTTCTTTAACGACGGCCCTGATCTCATCTCTTAGCTGGCGGTGCAAGTCCTCTCCTGCGGTTCCGACCCACTTGATCAAAGTAGGGAACAAAAGCTTCATGCCTCCAAAAGCGTTGAAGCATGCCAAAAACACAAGGTTGTGGCAAGCTTCGTCTCTCGGAATCCCGAAGCTCTTCTCGGCCTCGTCCAAAAATGAAGCCGACGACTCGTAGAACGCATCGTAGAGCTTCTTGTAGGTTGACTTGACCAGAAATGCAGGGTAGGAGAACGTGTGCAGCAAGAAATCTTCGGCTAAGCTCAGCAACTTTGGCGACCCGAGTGTAATCTGCGGAGCCAGTTGCGGTGCGAGCCATAGGGCAACAAGGTTTGGCCCTTTGGACCCCAGTGAAGTATTTTTCGACCCGCAGAACAGAGAGAAGACGAACTTAAACGACATGTCATCGCTTGGAGTGTTGAAGTCTGCTTTGCCATCTTTTGAAATCTGAGCTTCCAGGTTGAGAAAGAGATCGGACAGGTGGCTCTGGAAGAGAGGGATGAACTTGTGGTGACGAGTGGCGAGGATAGAGAAGAAGAAGCGCTTGAGAGAAGCGTGGTTGGGTTCCGAGGGGTCGAGAAAGGCGCAGACGCGGTAGCCGCCGGTGAATGATGTGGAGGGCATGTAGGTGCCGTCCAAAACGTTGCGTTTTTCGACTTTGGAGTTGTCAAAGAGAACCAGGAAACTCACGGCATCGAGGACGGCTATGACTCTAGGGTTGGAAGCAATGAAGGAGCCGGGAGGCATGTTGGTGCGGAAGACAGTGGAGTTGTACTTTTGGATTCGGGTTTTGAAGAACTCGTCTTTTCCTTGGTTGTAGAAATAGTTGTAACGATCTTTGATGGGACCGAAGAAGGGTAAGCCATAGTCGCCTGGGATTGGTTTCAATGGAAGCTTTGGTGGTGCAGATGATGATGGTGAGTCACATGGGGATGATGATGGTGCATAGAATCGTAAGGAAAAAAAAAATTAACCATTAATTTCGAGCTCCAGTCTTTTCCAAAGATGCCCTCCTGGCAACCAAACACAGTCATAGATGAATTGTCTTCTAATTGTTTACCAGAAGGGTAGAGGGAGTTCGACCAACCACAATACGTCGATCATAATCTTAAGGTTTTTAAGAGGTTAAAAGTAATTAACTAGTTCCAGTGTTCAACTACTGGTTTTAATAATTCATACAAGGAACTAATGCAGTTATAAAATGAGATTTTAGAGAAGCTGAATTCCGTGATTTCCATATTTTCATCAACTTTATCGTACAATAAGTTCAACAATGCGAAGAAGAAATATATATTAAGAAAGACTAGGATCGAGTTTTATCCTACTAGAATCCTAACTACAGGATTTTTTGACAACATTTGCCAACCAACTAACAGAGCCAAACTCCATGAAGATTGGCATTTTGAGTTTTTCTTTTTAGTTTGTTTGCGTGCATTTGAGTTTGCATTCGACTTATATTTTCTATTTACTACCCCTTTAAAAAAAGAAAACTGATGAAGGCAAAACCACGTTCATGTCATCCCCGTTTACACAGCATTTTGGAGTTCTAAATATCACACTGATGTGAGGTTGTGCCAAACGAGATTTTGACGTTCGTTAGAGAGTGAATGCTGATTTATTTAGAACATTTATACCATTTTCTATATGCTATTTAATATTTCCTGTAAGTAACCCTGCTGGTTTAGGATTAATATATATTGGCACGGTTCATGACTTGGTCTGGCCGGTTTACTTTGAAATTTTTTTTTTTTGAAAAGAAAAGGGGCTTACTTTGAAATTCTATATTGCCATTGTGACAAACGAGCCAAAGCCTAAGAAATTAAACATGATTTAAAAAACGTACATGTGTCTCATGATTTCAGGCTTTTTCACCCGCATGCCTCAGCAGATAAATAAAAGTACACTTGATTCTTACCTACAGGAAGCAGTGTTGCTTATAAACTGGTTTCCTGAAGTAGAAAACCCATTGATGAGGACTGACTAACAGAGTAATAACAAGAGTAATGTGACGCCTATATTAATTTCTACGTCAATCTCAAATGCATGATCTACAACACACTGACCTGAATATGATCCTGAAAATACTAGGAAGCTTTGTCATAAAGGAATCTGAAATCCCTGTATATAGCGTCCAACGTTGGTATTATGGGACTTTTATGAGTTGGGATGGATCAGAAGCAAGCAGTTAAAGTACTAATTATGAGTAGAAGAAAACATATTTTGGTTTTGGTATAGTGTTGGTATTATAGACTTCTATGAGTTAGGATAGATAACACGTTAGTGACACCAGTCTTATTCAACCATTTCAATTTCCATATCTTCAAAGCATGTGTTAAAAAAGGTAGGAGAAATATATTCTATTTAGACTTCTTATGGAGGATCCACAAGCATAGTTAGTAAAGGTACTCAAACTAAGAATTTAAGCTACGACAAGGCTCAGCTGCAATTTATGGATGGAAGAAAGCTTACATATTGACCCCAAAAAAAACCTTACATGAATTCATAGATCTGATGGATTCATTCATCTTAAAAGGAAAAGTAAAGCGGTAAAACTAGAGACTTTAGACATTCCACAAGTATATGCCTTAATTGGCTCGTTCAACAGTATATGATGAATTAGATTAGTAGGAATTATTGATATCTTCCGGTAGATGAACTTGAGCTAAGAACATGGAAGGAGTCAAGGAGGTAATAGGTATCGTATTCCCTGCTTAAAAGAGAGACATATCTGCAGGTGGTCCGTACACAGTCTTCCAAGAAATTGGAATAGACCAATTGCCATTATTGTTGCCTGTACAAAGAAATTCCCAAAAGATGAGTATACCCTTTAACGCCAAAAAAGCAGGATCAACATCAGGATTCTAAACATGTAGAGAAATAAAACAATAATACAAAGTAAACACTTCTCAGGAGTAGGCATTGTGCCAATTTTACCCTTTAGACTCATGGTTAATTGGTTATGCACTCTCCATCAACCACTGAGGTCAAGATCATAGCTATCCTACTATATTATCCCAAAAAAAAAAAAAAAAAACTATCCCTAACTATATGACATGATACCTATTAAATCTAATCTATAAGTCAATAAGAAAAATTAAAAAAAGGCAATAAGATATTTAGAGGGAACAAATCATGTATTGCCAATCTCATCATCCTGTTAGTGATACTCTGGAAAGATAATAAACAAATACTGACGATTTATGTGTTATCCTGCAGTCTGCACTGAAGATAGTTTAAAACACCAGGGCACATGCACTGATGCACATGCATGCCACTATGCCCAGCACTTTTGTGCAAACAAACAGTTGCACCAACAGACGTACAGAGAGTATCTCTGACAGAAAACACTGTTGGCCATGTAATTGGTGAAGAAGCCTTAAACTAAAAGGCCAGAGATTGAACCATCAAGGGTTCCTGCCAGTACCAATTTGTTTATATTCGATGTTATAATAAAGCATAATCTGAAAATAACAGCAAATATAAGCAAGCTTATAGGAAACACTGGAGTCCTCTCTATCAATTTTCTTCTTGTTTACACTGAAAAGAGAGACTGACCACAGGGCATCAGACAGAAGCATCTAGTTAGCAAACTTAATGTATCTATTGTAGAAAAGAAACTGACCTTGGAAATCACTGGGACTCCTGCCAAGGAGTTTACATGCTGCTTCGGCCAAATGAAAAGCATCAGGTGTGTTGTCTCCTTCTGAGCAGTAGCATAATAAGCAGGTGACCTTCAATCCTTTTGCCTGATTCAATAGAACCAAACCCAGGAATAATAAAACCAAAATTATCTCAAAATTTTAACTTGTAAAGCTAAACAAACAGTCTTCTGGCCTATGGTTTTCACTTTGGATGTGTGGCTGTGGCAGTGGTGAGAGAAATTAAGCAAAGATTGATTCAGCAAGGAAGTGATACATTCTTTCTGTTTTCTTGAGTTTCACTTTGAGCAACTACCTAATTACTTTCATGAAAAAGTGCGTGGTCCAGAGTCCAGATCACTTACTTCAATACTGGGTACAATTCACAAAGATTACCTTGAAGGAAGAAAAAAGAGCTGCAAAAGGCAAGCTTGGGTAGTAATATTCCCCCTCTTCCAGTTCACCTTCAAAGGGCAAGCTGTCCTCCAGCATGGCATTGCCTTCAGCTAATGTGCCAAGATACTTCCAAGACCTCTGGTTGGGGTTATAGTCCTGAAGTCTTTTCCACCCAAGCTGCTCGCAGAAATCATCTGTTCCTTCGGAATTGCTGCTAGATAGGTAATGCATCTGCGAACCACTAGTAAAAGGAAAAACAGATCAACATAAAAGAAACGAAAAGATGCACATGAAACAAGAAATCATGCGACTCCAGGACCAGATAATTTCCAACAAACCAAAGTTTAGAAGCACCACATTTCTTTCAAAACTATTTTATGCATGTTTAGAAAACGTAAGATACTTCGTTTTCACAATAGTTTCATAGTTCTTGATTGTTTTCACAACAGTTTCATAGTTCTTGGTATATTCCAAAAACACAGATTAACTACTTTTGATTGTAGAAGTTCAAAATGTGCGCTATATCATTATCAATTACTAAACTCTGACAATGAAGTAAAAGGATATACAGATACCAAATGACACTGAAATAAGTGCAGGTCCAGCAAAATCTCAAAAACACAGTGTGAAAAGTACTAAGTAAAAGAAAATGAACATTGATCGTGTTCATAATGTAACTGTGCAACGATGTTGGTTATGAGTCTCATCGAATCTTCTTTCAAGTACCTAACTTCTTCCTAGCCAGTAATGCTGCATTCAAATATATGAAAAACTTAAACCAAGCAACATAAAAAGCTCAAAACGACTTCAACAATTCAAAAAATCCAACAGAACACATGTTCATGCTTTTTATACCTTGACATATCAATTCTCTGCCACCTCCCGAAATCCAAGCTCGAAAGCACAATCACATGCTTCTTTCCACTGGCAGCAACATGGTCAGCCAACTTCTTAGCAAACTCAATCATCCTACCCTGATCAGAATGATCATTCCAAACTTCACAACTACAATCATCCTAAAAAGACAAGAAAAAAAAAACAAAACAAAACAAATTAAAAACACTACTAAAATACGCAGTAAAGGGTCCTAGTCTACCTTAACAACAGGTGACCTCTGCTGGATTAAAGCCATTCGATTAGAAGCCGATTCATAACCTGCAAAAACCCAAATCTCATTCATTCAGAAAATTCAAAATAACAAAAACTAAGTAAGAAGGAGAAGCAAAGAGAAATGAATGAGGACCTTCAAGAGGAAGAGCAAGTTGGCCTTGAGGAACAGGCCCATATGCATCGTTCCCAACACATGGCAGAACATACGGACTATCCAGAAACCCAACTCTTTCCGCCTTCGTCGACGCCACTAGAAGATCCACGGCGAGCTGGCCCACATTTCCGATCGACAGCGCCGGCTGAAATAAAAAATTGAAACTTTAAGTTACCCATTACTCAAGTTGTGACTTAATAAGAAACCAGACAGACCCAAATCGAACAGACCAGGATTAAAGTGGATGAGTCGGCGTGGTTGTGTGTAACTGTGCCTTGTTCGGGAATGAACTCCATTTCTTCAGTTAGTGTCTTGAGTTCTGGAACAAGTTGGGTGGTTTTGCAAAGCTTATTTCTTGAACAAGAAGTAGGCTTTGTGGTTTGGGCTGGTGTTATATGTGGGCTGGTTTCGTTTATTAGTTCAGAGGGCTTCCTTGATTCACTTGTAACTTGTAATCAAATTAGTATTCACACATGTAACCCAAAAATAAATTTATATAAATTTTTAATTAAATAAAATATTATACGATATTAGTTCTTCAAAGGCAGACGGATTAAATAACAAATTTCACTTTCAATTTCCAAGGAGCGGTCTGCCACAGTCGTCTTATACTTCTTTATTGAAAAGAAAAAAAAAATGCAAGTAAGTAATTGGAGTAGTGGGGACATAAACCTTACCCCAAAAAGGCAAACATTAAAAAGAAAAACAGACCTAGGTAGCACGGAAGCGCCAGATTAGTCACGTTTCGCGTTTCCGAATCGGAAGCGTGACGAAAGCGCACGGAATCGCTCAGAAACGGGATTCCGGGAAAAGAGGTTTTTGAAAGCGCGACGGAAGCGCGATTCCTAAATTTGGAAGCGCGCAGGAAACGTGGGCAATATTGACATTTTCGAAAACTTAAACAAAACCTAGCTCGACCTCCCCACTTCTCGATCAGTTGTCTTTTTGGTGCGACGTAGGAGCCAACTCGGGTAGCGGCTTCAGCGGTTTCGGTGGAGAAGAAAGAAGAGCCGGGGAGGGGGCGGGGCAACTGGGCTACTGCCAGACGGTGGAGAAGAAAAAAGGGCCGGGGAGGGGGGCAGGGTAACTGGGCTGCTGCTTATCAATACACTGCATCCTTTTTCTTCTGGTAAATTATACATCTTTTTCTTATTGGGTTTTCAGTTGTCTGTCAAATTTTCTTATCGAATGGATCACGTATAGACATGACAACACATCATTGAATTGATTTACTAGAAATTTAAGCTCGCATGTATATTTTGTATGTTGCTTTTGTTTTCTTTTGTTTGGTGTGAACTTCATACTAGTGCATTTTTTATGTCATCAGGAAATCAATTGCATCTTAAATCTACTGCACTCATGCTTTACAGTTGAATGCTTTCATGCTTAATTATATAGATTTTCAATTTCAAGTATCTAAGTCAGGTTGCACTATTCTTTCCACAGGCAGAAATCTAGGATTGCTGATAAGGGAAGCATCCTTACCCACGCCTTTATATGAAAAACAAATTCCTTTTTTTAGTTTATATTACCAGCATAAGCTCCTGGTTCCTATGATTTCACATGTCTTTTACAAAGGTATAATTAAATCACTTAATTGCTTTCAGACATAGCTTTAAGAGCTCTAAGATATGCTAGATTCAGTTTGAAACTTGTTCAGTATAATAATTACTTGGTGTTGGCGAATGTGATTATCTTTCTTTTATAGTTCATCTTATATAGTTGTTGTTCTTTTCTACTTTTTTAGAAATATGAATCAGTCACCAACTGCACCAAGTAGTCATGATTCTGCTAGGAGCATTAATGCCGGGACAAATGTGTTTATAATATTGAACGCAGTGATGTAGATGACAAAGCTCCTCTGTGGGTTTTTACTAACAAGGTTGAAAAGTTGGCTGGGGGAGGATCTTGGAGGCTTCAATGTAAGTTTTGCGATAAGTTCTATGTTGGATCTCATAGTAGAGTTGTGACACATTTGTTGAAGGATGGTGGAAAAGGCATTAAGACTTGCTTGAAGGTTAGTCCTCAACAACATGCTAATATAAGCAAGCTTTTGAATGATTGCAAGCAAAGAGTCAATAATGCAGCCACTAGATCAATTCCATTGCCTTCATCGTCAAGGAATGCATCAAGTTCTTCTCTTAATTATGATGTGAGTTATAGTGTTCCAACATCAAGTGAAGGAGATCCAAAGAAGAGAAAGGGAATGGGTACAGCTTTGGAAAATGCATTTCAAAGTAATGCTAGGGAGCAATGTGATGGTGAGGTAGCTAGAATGTTTTACACCGGTGGATTGCCTTTTAATCTTGCAAGAAACCCTCACTACCGCAACTCGTATGTTCGTGCTTCTAACATTCCTGGATA
This sequence comes from Potentilla sterilis, assembly GCA_963682095.1. NCBI lineage: Eukaryota > Viridiplantae > Streptophyta > Magnoliopsida > Rosales > Rosaceae > Potentilla > Potentilla sterilis. The sequence goes on from OY821762.1 coordinate 40,246,756, forward strand.
TATTCCACCAGGCTATAATGCATTGAGGACTACACTTCTTTAAAAAGAAAGGAAGAACATTGAATTTCATTTACAGCCGATTAAAGACACATGGAAAACTAAAGGAGTGAGTATATGTAGTGATGGTTGGTCGGATCCGTAAAGAAGACCCATCTTCAATATAATTGCTGCAAATGAGAGTGGTCCAATGATGTTGAGGGCTATTAATAGTCAGGGTGAAATAAAGACTGGTGAGATGATTGCTGAGTTGATCATAGAAAGCATAAAGGAGGTTGGTCATGAAAATGTGGTTCAAGTAATCACCGACAATGCTTCTAATTGTGTGAAGGCTGGTGCACTTATTTCAGCAAAGTACCCTACCATCTTTTGGACACCATGTGTAGTCCATACCTTGAACCTTGCTATGAAGAACATATGTGCACCTTCGCCACAGGCAAGAAACAGTGATGATGTGTATGCCGCTTGTAGTTGGATAGGTCCTCTTGCAGATGATGTTTCATTTGTGAAGAATTTCATAATGAACCATGGAATGATATTTATAGAGCACTACGACCTTAAGCTTCTTACAGTTGCTTCAACCAGGTTTGCCTCCACACTTGTGATGTTCAGAAGATTTAGAAAAGTAAAATGTGGTTTGCAACATATGGTAATCAATAATAAATGGGATGATTACAAAGAAGATGATGTGAAGAAGGCTGCTGCTGTGAAACAAAATATATTAGATGAGATGTTTTGGGATGATCTTGATTATGTTATATCCTTCATGGAGCCTATATATAGTATGATCAGACATGTAGACACCGATAGACCGTCTCTTCATTTGGTGTACGAATGGTGGGAAGAAATGATTCAGAATGTGAAGAAAGCTATATATAGGAAAGAAAGGAAGCAACTACATGAAGAATCAAGCTTTTGGAATGTCGTGCATAAGGTGTTGATGTCTCGATGGAGCAAGAGCAGTACACCCCTCTATTGCATGGCACACTCGTTAAATCCCAAGTAAGTTTATTTTTAAAGTATTATGAATATGAAACTTTATAATATGCACATTATTGAATATGTTCAAATATTATGAATAAAGTTAATTAAGTGGAAACTCACATTTTGGTCATTACATGTATATGAATTCATTACATGAAAGCATTCGTGATTATGATATAGATTTTAAATGATTATGTCATATTCATTATCTAGGTACTATTGTCTGGAATGGCTAGGAGAGGATAGCACCCGAAAAGTTCCCCATCAAGATATTGAGGTTACAAGAGAAAGGAAAAATTGCATCTTGAAGTATTATGAGAATGCCGATGAGCGGAGAGAAGTGAATGTGGAGTATTCCAATTTTCCATGTGTATGGAAGATTTCTGTAATGTTGATGCAATGCATGATAGGTTCATCCTACCACCTTTGACATGGTGGGTAATTCATGAAGCTTCAGCACCAAAGCTTCAAGCCTTAGCATTCAAGTTGCTTGGACAACCTTCTTCATCCTCTTGTTGCGAAAGGAATTGGAGCACCTACAAGTTCATACATTCTGCAACAAGAAACAAGATTACTCCACAAAGAGCTGAAGATTTGGTGTATATACACACTAACCTTCGCCTTTTATCCAGAAGGAGCCAATCATACAAAGAAGGTCCGAGTCAAATGTGGGATGTTGGAGGTGATCAGTTTGATTCTTTATATGAAACTAATCTTGGGAGGCTTGAGTTTGAGGACCTTTCTCTTGATGAACCATCTTTGGAGTTTGATTTATTTGGTAATGCTCAGGAGAATGAAAATGATGTTTAAGTAGAACGATATTTATCTTATTTGAGTCATGAGGATGATATCATTTATGTTAATGTAGAATGATCCTTATTTTTATTTGAGTTATTTGATTGTAATACGTAAGACAGGGACTAAAGTTTGAACTTGTTATGGTATTCTTTTTTTCTCAACAAGTGTTGTCATATTTATTTATATTTATTATATAATTATATTATATATATTATTTTATTCTTACGCTTCCAAAACGCACCTGCTTCTAATTTTTTTTCAAAAAAAACCCTTCCGCGTTTCCAAACGCTTCGCTTCCGCGTACCCGCACCCGCACCCGATTCCATGCAACCTAGAGGCAGACATCTCTTTTCTTATAGAGAGAGAAACAAGTTGCAATACTAGAAATAACAAAAACTATTAAGTCAAATTGCCGCTGCATGCACGTATTCACCAACTCTCCCAATAAAAGTGCTTTAGTGTAGAATATGTAAGAATCCCAACATCCATTTAGAGAATTAAACTATTTAAACATGACCTATGTTACTATGTAGGAGAAATCCCAATCATCCGTATGTAAGGAGAAACATTAGGCGGAGGAGAAGCATGCGATCGATACCATGGAAGAACAAAGTAATTCCCTTCTCGACCTTTATTAGAATTAAATTATTAATAGTGTCATTAGTTAAGTTGATGTTAAGACTTTTGTGGATAAATTGTGCAATCATGTTTGAATGTAGAATTAATTTCAGTTTACCTACTTGAACTTTGATTCAGTCCCTATACTTTTGATTTCATCAGCTACACCCATGTACTTCTCTAAATTAATCAACATATACCAATTTTGTAATTTCGTCCAAACAATCTATCAATACCAAAAGCTTTTTGGTACCATTTCCCTACATTAATGCACCGTTACCATATTATGATTATAAACAAGGCTAAACAAATCATATAATCAAGTTGAACAATAGAAAACAAATCATATATAGTAATACAAAAAGAAATCACCACATATGATTTGTTTTCATTGTTCAACTTGATTATATGATTTGTTTAGCCTTGTTTATAATCGTAATATGGTAACGGTGCATTAATGTAGGGAAATGGTACCAAAAAGCCTTTGGTATTGATCTATCGTTTGGACGAAATTTATAAAATTGGTATTTGTTGATTAATTTAGGAAGTATAGGGGTGTAGTTGATGAAATCAAAAGTATATATAGACACTGAAGTAATGATTCAACCAAAATTTAAGTAGGTAAATTGAAATTAATTCTTGAATGTAATTACGTTTGTTAGTATCCATAAATAAATCATCCCAATTCAAAACTTGTAAACCTTTCCTTTCCAGTAGCTAGCTTTTGAAATTTATATGTGATCCGTAAACAAAACAGTAGTAAACTTTAACACAATTCCACTGTCAAATTATTCTTCACATTACAATGGATTCTTCAACAAAAACAATACAAAATTTAAACGAAACCAACGACAAGACAATGAAAAAATGGCAGAATCAAGGAATATTGATCAAGGAAGGATTCGGAGGTAAACTTATTATATATAAGCTGAAAAAAGAAAAACTAGATTTGGTGATTGACTAGTAGCTTCAAGTTCAGGACGAAGCTGGGGTCAGTGTTTTGAACGTCACTTTGGGTCCTAACAATAACGTCCCGACGTCGAGGGTAAAGGTATCATAACGAAGGAAGAACTCGACCAACATGATCCGGTTCATGAGCACCACCAGATCCTTCCCGGCGCACTGTTTGTTCCCCGCGGTGGGACTCACTGTCTCAGGGCCGTTAGACCACCACACATAATTCAGTAGCTTCTCGCCTTCCCCTACAAACCTGTCACCTATAAACTCCTCGGGGTTTTTGAAAATCTTTCCATCCCTAGTAGCAATGGTCTGGTACCCGAAGAGTACTTCTCCCTTTTTGATCTCGAATGCGGCGTCATGGCTCTCGATTATTAGATCCTCCTTAGCCTTGCCGTATTGGAACGGAACGGAAGGATCAATCCTCAAAGCCTCATAAACAACTGACTTGGTTAGTGTCATTTTATCCAAAGCTGCAAGAGTAATATTACCTCCAGCTTCTTTAACAATCTCCCTGATTTCATCTCGGAGCTTGCGGTGCAAATCCTCTCCAGCTAATCCAACCCATTTCAACAAGGAAGGGAACAGAAGCTTCATGCCACCATAAGCATTGAAGCAGACCAAGAACACGAGGTTGTGGCAAGCTTCGTCTCTTGAAATCCCGAAATTACTCTCGGCCTCGTCCAAGGCCGTAGCTGCCGACTCGTAAAAGGCCTTGTAAACCTTGTTATAAGCTGGTTTGACAAAAAGGGCAGGAAAGGGAAACGTGTGAAGCAAGAAATCTTCGAAAACATTGAACAACTTGGGCAACCCTAGAGTGATCTGAGGAGTAAGTTGGGGTAGAAGCCAAAGGGTAACCAATGTTGATCCTTTAGATCCGAGAGTTGTGTCCGATGGGTTTTTCCCGAAGAACAGCTCAAAGATGAAGTCGAAGGAAGTTTTGTCATTCAGTGTGTTGAAATCTGATTTTCCATCTTTCAGCAACTGAGCCTCGGCTTTGACAAATAGGTCGGTGAAGTGGGTATGGAAAAGTGGTACGACATTCTTGTGGTTAGCCGAGAGTAGAGACAAGAAGAAGTTTTTGAGAGAAGTGTGTTTGGCTTCAGATGGGTCAAGAAATGAGCAAATGCGATAGCCACCGGTGAAGTCTGTGGAAGGCATGTAAGTGCCATCAAAGATGTCACGCTTTTCGACTTTGGAGTTGTCGAAGAGAATCGGAAAGCTTATGGCATCCAGGACAGTCACGACCTTGGGGTTTGAAGCAATGAAGGGACCGGGAGGCATGTTTGTGCGGAAGACAGTGGAGTTGTACTTCTGGATCCGGGCTTTGAAGAACTCGTCACGACCTTGGTTGTAGAAAAAATCGTAGCGATCCTTGATGGCCCCAAAAAAAGGTTTTCCATAGTCGCCGGGGATTTGCTTGAGTGGACGCTCTGGTTGTGACTTGGGAACGGCAGAAGAAGATGGAGACGACATTGTACGTTAATTGTAGAGGAGTCGATGATGAGTTTCCAATTGCCTTCTCTTTGTTCTTTGTTTTTGAGTGAGAGTAAATGGCTTCTTGGCTTTGCTGTTTGTGTTATTTTTCATATACAAAGTGTGCTTTTATAGGGAAACAATACATCGTATGTGCATGCAGCTACGCCTGAGTCTGACGTACGTACAATTTTCCAAGTTCAAGTTGAGCAGCCGATTGACGAAACTTCAATATTAGAAATGTTGAAACATTCTAAATATTCTTCACAGTTGAAGAAAAGATAATAACTATTGAAGATGATAAAACCGTTTTTGTCTCTACACCGACTTTGAACACACACCATGGAAGATGTTAATTATCAGAATATCAGGAAACCACCATCAGCACGCACCTGAAAGATGTGGGCGTACATAGATGAATAGTTCTTGCGTACCTACACTACCAGGTATTGATACGTATTATATATGCCAAAGTACGTATTCCGCCTGCCATGAATAGCTAGCATTTCTACTAGTTACACATGCAACTGTCGTTAAAAAGAACAGACATGAATCAATTAAAAAGACGCAACTCCGAACCAATCTCTACGCCCATCAACTCGGACTACAAATTAATATTCCTGCGACCTCGTGCGCAGCCATGCTGACCTCTTTGATGTTATTAATTAAGGAAACACATATCATGTAAGTTTCTGACCAAAAACGTAAGCGTAGGTTTAAGGGAGGATTTCAGAAATTTAGGTATTCAACTGGCCAGAGTGAGTCAACACGTACATACCATTTTTTTATTTTCTCTTTCTTGAGTGGATATTAGGCTTCTGGGTTTTGTAGTTTATGTTATAATTAATCTCAGATGCAAAGTCTGTTTATGCATTTCATTATATATTCTCTTCATAAAACAAAGTCTGTTTATACAAGTAATGGTACATATATAGTCGTATGTGCGGGGAGCTGAGCAGCCGCTGGAAACTTCAATGAATCAAGATGAAATTATGCATGATATATATGAAACCATTTTTTAATATATACCTCACTTTCTAAGTAAGTTCGATCGTATAATTAAATTAAGTAACAAATTACTGCAAGGACATGGAATTGATCGAAGATGTGTTTAATTATTAGCTTTGTAATGATCCAGTTAGTGGGTAGCTAGATAACTTTGCTTTTCTGAATGTGGGAAATGAATTTTCTGTGCGTAAGGACCTACGTTATTTTTAATATTCACTGCCTCCAAATTAAGAACGTACTCGTTCGCTGTTAGGTATTGATCAAACGGATTCTGATCTTCTAACCACTAATAACTTGGAAATTTGTATTACCTTAGTTATAATATTTCTGAATAAAAGCTAAGCACAATTGCCCGGTACCGTTTGATATATTGTTATAAATCTCTTTTTATAAGTGAAAGGTATTAATCAATCATATATACGTACATGAGTTTTGACCTGCTAACCATTCATAAGTACCTGGTTTGTATTACCTTAGTTATAATATTTTTAAATTAAATCTAAGTATAATTGTCGAATATCGTTTGGTGTAATGTCATAATTTTTTTTTATATGTGAGATAGTGAGAAATCGGCGGTTTTAATAGATTAGATTGTTCATTCAAGGTGCGAAGAAATTTATCCATCAATATAATAGAGCACTCACGTGAAACATGCATGATATTAGGATATTTTCACTACTGGGTGTGGCATATGCAAACGAAATTGATCGATATAATTGATGTGCATATTGCCAAAATTACGAATTACGTTGTTGTCCCCATATGATCGATCATCTAATCGCTCTATCTTATCTCATCCCAGAGAACCATGCACACTCGATCGTCCCAAATGTGAAACAGAAAATATATTCCTCGCGATCATGGTTCCACCATGCATATTTATCAAGAAATCTATCGTAAAATTCTGGTCATCGATCTCCTAATTAATCTGCACCATCTACATTCAGTTCTTGAAATAATAAAGACATGAAATGAGTGTATAACAGAAGAAGCCAATGACCTAGCTGGCCGGCCATGCTCGCGCCGTTTGGCTTCTAGCTTTGCATGCAAATGCATATTCCATCTGTTTACTAGTAAAGCTTGGTTCTGCACTTCTGCTTCTTCGAGATAGGGAAAACTGGAGAAGGGTTTTATTAGGAATGAACGCGTGAGTCGTATGTACCAGGTTACTTAGCGCTAAAAATGTGGCAATTACATAAACATCATCATTTCTCTCATTTTTTGATTATAAACAACAAGGGTAGTGATTATTATGTACACACTCACTGGCTTCTTCTGATGTACACTCATTTCATGATTTCTGTAATTGCATGGCCACTAGGTTTTATGAGGGTGGTGATTTATAATCAAGAAATGAGAGAAATATTGATGGTTCTGTAATTGCTGGCCGGCCACTATTTTTTTATTTATTTAATAGGAGCCAACTAGATCTTCTCTAGTTATGCATCAAACAAACAAATGGAAGACGCTATTATTGTGCACAGCTGACAAACGGCTTTCTATTTAGTACAATGCAGGAACGTACGTACATATTTAGGCAAATATAACAGCACCCTAGCTTATTTAATTCATGCATTTTCAGGATTACAAATTTACTTCAAAATAGCAGGTACGTACTCTTGTATACGTAGAAAGTAGGATCGGATATTCGGATTCATGACGAAGCCTTGATCAAGGTTTTAAACGTCACTTTTGGTCCCAACAGAAAGGTGCCGATATCGGCAGTGAAAGTGTCATAACGGAGGAAGAACTCGACCAACATTAGCCTGTTCATCAGCACAACCAGGTCCTTCCCCGCGCATATCTTATTCGCCGCCGTTGCGTTCTCTGTCTCGGGACCATTGGACCACCACACGTACTTCAATAGCTTCTCTCCGTCCCCGACAAACCTATCTCCCACAAACTCCTCAGGTCTCTCGAAAATTTTCGGATCTCTAGTAGCAATGGTCTGATATCCGAAGATCACTTCTCCCTTCTTGATCTGGAAAGCGGCATCGTGACTGTTGATTACCAGATCCTCCTTGACCTTCCCATACTGGAAAGGCACAGCAGGATCAATCCTCAGAGATTCATAAACCACCGACTTCATCAATGTCATCTTATCCAAGGCTGCAAGAGTGACCATACCTCCGGCATCTTTAACAACGGCTCTTATTTCCTCTCGGAGCTTGCGGTGGAGATCCTCTCCTGCTAAACAGACCCACTTTAGCAAAATAGGGAATAAGAGCTTCATGCCCCCATAAGCATTGAAGCACACCATGAAGATCATGTTGTGGCAAGCTTCCTCTTTCGAAATCCCAAAAGTACTCTCAGCCTCTTCCAAAGCCTTGGTTGCGGACGCATAGAAAGCCTTGTAGACCTTGTTATATGCGGGTTTGACAAGAAGGGCGGGAAAGGGAAACGTGTGCAGCAAAAGATCTTCTAGGACGTTCAGCCACTTGGGCAATCCCAGTGTTATCTGAGGAGTAAGTTGGGGCAAGAGCCAGAGTGTGACAAGGGATACAGCTTTCGATCCCAATGCTGTGTCTGACGGGGTTTTACCGCAGAACAGCTCAAAGATGAAGTTGAAGGAAGTTTGGTCATTGAGTTTGTTAAAGTCCGATGTGTCATCTTTGGCCAGTTGAGCATCGGCCTTGACAAAGAGGTCGGTGAAGTGAGTGCGGAAAAGTGGGATAACATTGTTGTGGCTAGCTGAGAGCAGAGAGAAGAAGAAGTTTTTGAGAGAAGTGTGTTTGGGTTCGGAAGGGTCGAGAAAAGAGCAAATACGATAGCCACCAAAAAAGTTAGTGGAAGGCATGTAGGTGCCATCAAATATGTTACGTTTTTCGACTCGAGAATTGTCGAAAAGGATTGGAAAGCTGTTGGCGTCAAGAACTACGATTACCTTTGGATTTGAGGCAATGAAGGGACCAGGAGGCATGTTGGTTCGGAAAACTGTGGATTTGTGCTTTGCCATTCGGGTTTTGAAGAAGTCATCTCTGCCTTGGTTGTAAAAAAAATCGTAACGATCTTTGATTGCGCCAAAGAAGGGCCAGCCATGGTCACCAGGAATTTCTTTCAAAGGAAGGTTTGGTTTGGGAGGAGAAGAACATGGTGAGGCCATTTTGAAGGACTATTGTGATGAACTAAACTAGACTGTGTGTGCGTGTGGGTTTTGTAGTTGATAGCACAAAAGGAATGCAACTGTGCATTTATAGACATGTCATTTGTGTTTGTTTTGAGCTTTGAGGCAGAAGAAAATTAACCACATGGAAAAAATGAAGAACAAAATTTTTTAGAAAAGTAGCTAGAGGGAAAATTCAGTAAGAGACAGTGGACCATTTTTGTCTGCATGCATTGATCTATATTTTCTTATATATATTTTCTACTATTTGAGATGAATATCATGCATTACATAAAATGCCTAAACTGTGTTTCACTATTTAGAATATCTTAATTATAGTCCAAAACGTCCAAAGTTCATAATCTCTATCCGATCGATCTTATGATCAGATAAAAAGGAGTACAGTAATTCTGATATACCTTCATCCTCAATCCTAAGATTACAGTCTAAAATAGTGAGTTTACTACTGTATATGAGTTTACTATTGTATGTGGTTGACATACTTCTGGGTATAGATATATATTACTTGCACATCTCTTTCACCTAGTTCACCCTGTGGATCAAGAATGGTTCTCCAGGAGAGAAGAAATGTCCTAAGACATTAGGGCATTAGGCTATAGCCGGGAAGGTCTATCCGTTCAACGTACGTGAATAACGTTTTGAGCTAGATAGCTCGGATATGATGATCATGGGGAAATTGAACCACACACGTCCCAATTGATATATTTGTCCAGCTACTAAATGTGGAAAACGCGAAGGATTTCCGGTGGTCCACTGAAGATATAAACGTGAAACACATATCGTTCTAATTAAGCTCCGTTTTGGTTTCGTCTGTGAAAGCATGGTATGATGATGAAGAAGATGACAAAGAGCTTGAATATTGCTTCATGAAATTTGGTTTCTGGTGAAATAATGTTAAGTCGGTGTACTGTTAGAAGATATATATACGCATGATAAACGTTTGAGAAAAGAGAAGGAATTTATTTGTAACAGCAGCTATCTACCCCATACTTATTCTTAGCTCTTGCAGATCTTATCTCAGCTGCCCAGAACCTCAGGAGTCGGGACAGATATCCAGCCCACAAGAATTGACATATCCGGGTCTGATATCTACATCTTATTTACCAATTTCAACACGAGAGTGGATTCAGCGCACCAACGTATACTTACACTAATAGAATGAAAGTCATTTACGCTATTATTTCTTCAACCCCATTAGTATCCCTTAAAACCTTAATGACAGTGTTCGCGTCTGATTCAGCGCCTGACGAACAGTCAACACGTGTGGGTGACGGACGTCAATTTCAGTCATCTTGTGATGTGCGCGAGCGTGCCAGTACCTTTGAGTTAGGTACAACTTTGGTGCGGCCGAACTCTGGCGAGTGTATCTGTCTGCTCCCGATATCTGACTTCTTGATCAAACGACTGTTACACGGGCGTTGACTAGGCCGGCGTAAGAGGCTCGAACAAGACCTTACAAAAATCTATTAGGATTTTCTTCTCAACCTATTGCAGATTGAGTAATCTTACTTCGATCCTGAGATGCAAAGCAGAGCTATAATTCAAGACCGCGGGAAATGGTTTGCTCCAACCTATTGAAGATTGGCTTTAAGTTTTTGCTATGCGAGATAGAGACTTGATATACCACAAGGTATGGCGACTGGGCATGATAAGTCTTAGCAATGCTTCGACACGAATGCAAGGTACACTTCGACAACCGCGCAAGTATACAGCAACCGATGCAGGCGTAAGGTTGCGGCAGGGTTGGACGGTGGTTGTTTGCAGTTTATGGAGGCAGTTCGCGTAAGATTGCTCCGGTGAGGGTTTGCAAGATTTGCGATGCGCAAAACCTTGTGTGTTTGTAAGATGGTTGTGAACCCTTTTTACGTTATACATGAGTTCTTTATATAGAGAATGCAAAACCTCAATACTTGCGTATCAAACATAATAGATTCTGAGATCAACTAGGATTTAATTACCCGGAACCACCTCCTTTACGGATTCCTAAAGAAATCCCAAATCTTTTCCTAGAAGGAAAGATATATCAGATTATTCTCTAATAAATAACCTCTTGGACCTCGATCCACAATCTCAGGTAAATGTCAATTCAGGCCCAAACATTGCCCCCACCCTTTGAAATTGAGAGCCCAATGAAATTGATAAAGGTTAGAAAGCCTAGTCCGAACCCATTTAAAATTCTGAAACATTGCGTTGTTCCCACTAACCATCGCAACTTTACCAAATTGAGCTTGGAGAACTATTCCTAAAACCATCGACCACTGCACATCCTACCGTTTCAAAATTCAGAGAACCCCTTTCAGATTCTATAAAGCCCAGATTGAGAATTGCCAATTGATATCCCAACCTCCATTCTCTCAACTTCTCAAATTAAACCAATGGCCCCTTTCGAAATTCAATATGCTTCAGCACTCAAAGGAAATGAGAGGATAACCTCTTCCATCATCAAAGTTGGGAGTTCTTATCAGACCTCTCTCACACCGCCCGACGACTACAGCCTTGCCGGGTTAGGTCCAAGGCAAGAAACACCTCAGCAAGATTCTTTCTTTCCATTCGTTGATCGATCACGGCCCTTCCCAGTAGCATTTCGCGAAAAAGGCGTTTCCTGTGAAGATTGGCAAACCTCCAATCATTATGAGATTCCAATAGCCTCCACCTCCTGGCCGCTACCCACCCCATTAATGGTACAATGGTATCATGAAAGGCGACGACATGATGAAAGCAGATGGCGCGCAGCGGGAATTGACGAAGCCCTCCAGATTAGCTTTGCCCTTAACCCCAAAAGAGGGAACAGGTGTGCTCTTATGCCTCTAGTCTGTCTTTGGAACCCTTCTGCCAATGCTTTCGATTTCAAATTTGGGCAAGCCAACATTACTTTATTGGACATGCATGCTGGTTTAGGATTTCCTCTAGGCAGAAAACCCTTTAATGTAGAAGATTACCCTGAGGCGGACGTGCCCTCAATCATCCTTCCATAGCCCTCCACTCAGAGTTGGCACAACTGGATAACCAAATTCCGAGCCTACCAAGATGATATAGGTGGAATAGCCTTCTTAGATTTCTGGTTCAACAAGTTTGTATTCTGCTCAACCGCCAATAAAATGACCAAGACCTATAGCAGAATGGTCGAAATCTTGTATGCTCGCAAGGAGATTGGCCTCGCCCAAATAGTGCTAGCACATTTGTATAGGTGTCTCCATACTCTGTCCGCCACACCCCTGAACTGTAAAGTTGCTGGACCGCATTGTATTTTAGAGATTTGGTCTCAGATGTACTTCCCTAGACTAGCATCCCCGGAATTCTTCAAGATTTCAGATGTAAACCAAACTACGGCCAGGGCTATGTAGTGTGTTTCGACGTGATTTACAATACTGACGCCCAAAGCTTTTACTCAGAGGCTAAAGCGCTTCTTCACAGGAGGCATCCAAGGGCCTTGAAGGATGGCTTTCTTCCCTTCGCCAACCAATGTGAGGAAGGGCGATTGCTATTTCTTCAATGTATCTCTATGGCAGACCTCCCCCTCTTCTCTTTTGACAAAGGCGAGCAAGGAGTCGAGGTTTATGCCACTCAATTATGTGGGACAGGAGCGAGACATATTAAGTCCCCATTCAAGATTGCACTTGACCGGGAACTTGGGGGACTTGTTGACAGTAGCCACAGAGGGACTACATAAGCCCACAGACCCGCAGCCACTGCATCCGGGGTCGGACTGAGGCCCGGAGCAGGATCACCAGCACCCGGACCTGAGGTCCAGCAGTCTACCTTGTGACCAGGGGCCCGGGGACGGGGGACGCCAGCCTGTCGAACAGGCCACCAGAGCTGTCCTTTTGTGTGCGAACAGAAGGCAACTAGTCCCACATCGAAGAATAAGACCAGACCTCACGCCCGACCACCTATATAAGGGCCTCAACTACCCTCTTTAATAGGTAACTGATCTCTCCAACTGCTTATCACTCTTGCTTAAGTTATCTATTCATCCCAACAGTACTAACTTAGGCATCGGAGAGGAGAAGACCGGTCTGCCCGGTATTCCCCTTAGTTAGCAGGTTTGCAGGAGGAGATCACATAACGATTCATCAGTTTTCACTAGGCCTACGAGTTTGTGCAGAAACAACACGTAAGTGAGTCCTTCAAGTAGACACTCAACAAAGTCAAGCTGAAGAGGAAAGGCTCAAAGACCTCATCAATATCTTGAAGGCCAAGATAGGAAGATTAGGGATGGAACTGTTTGAACTTAAGACCATGCCCCCCCAAGTAAACTGGGCCTAAGTAATATTTATATTGTTTTACTTTAAATCAGCCCATATCTCCAATCGTCTTTTGTCTGGCCCAATGGTTTCTTTTTCAAACCGCTCCATTGATCAACAAATCAACGCGTCGATTAATGACCATTAACTACTAATGTCAATTCCAAAGATTTGAAATTCAAACCGCTTGACCGTCCTTATCCCCAAACGGTTGAAAGTGATAACTACACAATAAATTTCTGTTGATCGGGTGAAAACCCTAATCAATCCCAGCCGTTAGATTTCCCACACAATCCGCTATATAAAAAAACCCCTTCTGTTCGAGATTGATCAACCACTCCGCTTTCACCATGTCACCAATTCCTTTCTCCAGTTTTACCTTAGAGCCCTTATGGCTTCCTCAGTCTTTTCCTCCAGATTACGCTCAGATGTTTTCTCGAACACCTCTAAGTCGTGTAATATGGTATTAGTGAAATCCTAAGTCGTATAATCTGGTATTATGCCTCTGGATGACGTGATATCTGAATAAAATATCAGAAATTTGATCAAATTTTTCATGTTCTCCTTTGGTATAATACCGGATATCGACTTAGGTGTCATCCGTCAGTTTTACGTTCCTCTTCTTCCAATTGTTCTTTGACATTGGGGGAGAAAATAGGAGCAATTTCCGGCTGACATTTCCATCCATGCTAGGTCTGGAAGAAAAGATGGTAACATCTGGACTGCTCCAACCTAGCGGCTGGTGGATCCTTGCCTAGTATTCTCCTGAAATGCCCAGAAAGCATCCCATCTTCCTGTCGTCAATTTGAAAATTGGCGGATGAGGATTGCTGCCTGTGTAGTCCAGAACGGCAAGGAGGATGACGAGCAAAGAGATCAAAGGAGGGACTTCCTTCATCGACAAGCCAAGGAGATGGACCTGCTCAAGCCCACCTTTTTGTCGGAGGAATTTTTAAACAGAGTTTCAAAATAGAAATTCAAACCTTCCCTTCTGACCGATCAAAGATCTTTAGTATAGACATGGTTTCAGAGCTAGTTAATAGCTCTTTATATTGTAATCTCCATACTTTGTAAAGCTTTGACCGCAAAGTCATGAAATAAATTGAAATTTTAAAAAAACACATATATTGTCTTTCTTTGTTAATGTAAATTGCATTAATTCAAAAACAAAATAAGAGATTAAGAACCACAGGTATTGGTCCAAGGGTTGAATCGAGATTAAGTAAATCACAATGAAACTCTTTCAGTTTCACTAAAAAAGAATGAAAAATTCAAAAAAAAAATTGGGGAACCAACCCTAGGGGGTGCGACTCTAGCGGATGTCTGTGCAAATCTTCTGATATTGCCCTATGTTCCCCCTCAGTTTACTTTGGCTGACGCGAGTATGGAAATGTAGCACAAAGCCAAGGAAACTAAGTAATGTGGCCCTCAGGCGAGCAAAGTTAAGAAGAGGATTGACCCCCAGCTTCAACCATAGCTAGTGGGTCTTCGTATTCCCAGACACTAGGAAAATATTTCTTGAGATGTCTGCCATTAATGGGATTTTTGTGGACTTCACTATCAAGGTCTCTGAGTTAATAAGCGTCTTTTCCGATAATTCGGTGAATGACAAAAGGATCTTCCCATTTGGGAGACCACTTACCACGTCCAGTGTCGCGTTCGCCAAAGGGAAGCACAGCTTTCCATACTAAATCGCCTTCACCATAAGAACTGTCATAAGCTCTTGCAAGCTTCTTCTTTTCCATGATGATATTCTCTAGAGAGTCGAGATGCCTCACATCAAGGTCTTCATGGTTCTGAAACATAGCTTGAACATAGTCATCGCCAATCAATTGATGTTGTTCTCTAACTCGAAAGGATTGCACATTAATCTCTAGGCGTAAGACGGCATCATGGCCATACATCAAAGCATATGGTGTAGTTCATGTAGGAGTTCGCTTGGATGTTCGATATGCCCATAAAGTATTATCCAATTCAGTGTTGTCCTTGGGTTATCTTCAAGCAATCGCTTGAGAATGGAGATAATCACTTTGTTACTGGCCTCTGCCTGACCGTTGGATTGAGCATAATATGGGGAGGAATGGAGAAATTGAATACCATATCCCTGCAGAAAATCTTGAGTCTTCTCTGCCATAAAAGTTGTCCCTCTGTCCGCCACTATATATTCAGGAATGGCATATTTGCAAATAATATTCTGAAATACAAATCGGATAATTGTAGCAGCGTCGCAATTCCGGACGGGCACTACTTCAACCCATTTAGTGAAGAAATCTGTACCAATTAACAAATATTTATGCTGGAGGGAAGAATTGAGGTGGATATCTCCAACAAAATCCAATGCCCAGCCTCTGGCGAGCCAAGGCTTGATAATAGGTTGCATGGGTATATTGGGAATTCGTTGAACTGGCCCATGAACTTGACAGTCAATGCAGCCTTGTGCAAAACTGATACAATCTTTGAGAATGGATGGTCAATAGTATCCGTATCTATGAATAAGCCACCTCATCTTTGGTCCACTCTGATGTGAACCACAAACGCCAAGGTGTACCTCTCGCATGAGCCTTTTGGCTTCTATTCCATAGACACACCTGAGGTCAATACCATATGCACCTCTGCGAAGTAATTCATCGCTCTTAAGTAGATAATTAGTGGCAAGGTATCAGATTCGTCTCTCGGATGGTGCAGAGGGATTTTGTAAATATTGGGTGATCGGGAACCGCCAATCTGTATCAATTGGCTCAACTATAGCAACCAACTACTCGTCTCGGTGTTCTCGTCTCGCGGCAAAGGATGATAGAGTTCGTCGTTCGACTTTGAAGACTTTTTCCTGAACTCTCTGAGGTAAGCTAATGCCAGTAGCCAATTGTGCCAGTTCATTAGCCGCAAAGTACTTCTCTCGAGGGACATAGGCAAGCACCACATCAGCAAATCGTTGAAGTAGTTCTGATGCTCGCTTCCAAAAATGTACCAGATGGAAAGAAAGACATTTATATACTCCCGTGAGCTGGTTGATGATCAATAAAGAATCACCATAAACTTCAATCTCCTTAGCGTCCATATCCAATAACAATTTCAAACCAATGATTAACGCCTCATATTCTGCCTGATTGTTGGTGCAAGTCCATTCTAGTTGAAAAGAATAGGAGTGTTTGATCCTCGTTGGGCCCTGGATACAAATACCGGCTCCTGCCAAGGTGTCAGTACTACTACCATCAAAGTATATTATCCATAGTTGAGTTCTGATCATGGCGACAAACCAACCTTGTTCTGGAATCACCTCTTCAAAGGGGTGATAGAGCAGGAAATCAGCAATCGCCTGTCTGGTCATTGCCTTCAAAGGAGCATATTGCAAAGAAAATTCAGATAGGGCCAAGATCCACTTGCCAACTCTACCTCTTAAGATTGGTTTAGTAAGCATGTATTTTACCAAGTCAGTCTGAGTGACCACGATAGTGATAAAGGAAAGCATGTAATGACGGAGTTTGGTACCGGTAAAATATAGCGCTAAACATAACCTCTCGATTGGCGAGTATCTGGTTTCTGCGTCTAACAAAGTCTTCCTAAGGTAAGAAACCCAGGAAATCACCTGCACGAACCCCAAATACACAATTTGCTGGGTTCATTCTGAGTTGATGCTGTTGCATTCTGGTAAATACATCTCGGAGGTGAGTAATGTGATCGCCTTTCTGTTTGGATTTTACCACCAGATCATTAATGTAAACTTTCAAAATACCCCTAGGATATCATAGAATATTAGATTCATAGCACGTTGATATGTGGCCCCTGCATTGGTGAGGCCAAATGACATACTGAGATATTCGAAAGCACCTGTAAAACCAGGACAACGAAAAGCAGTCTTAGGGATGTCAGGCTCATAAATTGGAATTTGGTGATACCCAGCCTTCCCATCTATGAAAGAAAAAATATCGTGTCCCGCCACTGCATCCACCAACACATCCGCGATAGGCATAGGGTGAATATCCTTTGGTGATGCAGCATTGAGATCTCTATAGTCAACACAGATTCTGATTTTGCCATTCTTCTTCTTGACAGGAACAACATTCACCAGCCATTGCGAATATTGCGTTGGCCTGATAATTTCTGCATCAATCATGCTCTAAACCTCCTTCTTAACCGCTACTACAGTTTCAACATTCATCTGCCGCTGCGCCTGCTTGACTGGTCTGAACCCCTCCTTGATAGGTAAACGATGGCAGACCAATTTCTTTGAGAGTCCCAGCATATCTTGATATTTTTCTGCAAAACAGTCTTTAAATTCTTGCAACAACTCAATCAGTCGCTGCCTCAATTCTGGTTCTAAGTACTGACTGATCTCAACTTCCATAGGCTCTTCAGCAGTGCCTAGATTAACCTTTTCCACTGGATCACGTACTTTAGGTGGAGTATCATCTAATGACGCCGGGGCCGGTTGCATAGTCTCCACCTCTTCTTCAATTATTGTCTCATCTTCATCGATGCACTCAACTAGAGCGACTGTTTGCCAAGTCAATTGCTCCTCTCTATATATAGCCAAACGCTGCATCAGAGAAGCAAAGGCTTCTGTTTCCGCAACTGTGAGTTTATCACTCATCGATAGTACTTGGTAAGAAGTCGATGGCGACTGGCCTGGAATAGTCTGATTTGGCCTGCGTTAATCCCCATCGAATGAGATCAGTTGAGGGCACCCCAATTGGATGTCCTTTGCTATCATTATTCTCAATCTTGAGAGGTCTAATATAATTATAATAGTAGTCAGCCTCAAGCGAGCAAGCTGCTACGGAATAAGGGCGTTCATCTGTCTGGATCAATACCGGAATATCCGCCACTAGATCCCACATGATCATCACTTGATGTAATGACGACGGAACAGAAAGTGTCTTGAGAATCCAATCTCTCCCCAAGATCATGTTATAAGGGGTAGTGGCGTCTGTGACAAATAGTCCATGAAAAGCATCAGATGGCCCAAGTTTTACTTTGAGCACTAAGATACCACTGGTTGGAGTGACCGCACCAACAAAGTCTCTGACCTTGATAGTGGTACCTATAATCTTTTCCTGAGGAATCTTAAGCCTTTCCATAGTACTGAGTGCAATAACGCTCATCGCGGCTCCTGTATCGATGAGAATTTTATTAACTTTGAAACCCGCCACTTCTGCTGATACATAAAGAGGTTTGAGGTGCTGAGATATGGCGAGTGTAGGCTTTGAAAACACCACCGTTTGCTTTTGAAAGTCAACCAGCCCCTCCGGAGATTTGTTGTCGGATTGAGAACTTTCTCTTTCCCAACTCGCCACTGCCTCATTTTGAGATTCATGTATATGAGAAACTGGTATGTCCGTCCTCTCCTCTTGGATGAACTGAGAGGTAGGCATAGGTGCTGGTAAGGCATAAGCAGAAGATAAGATAAAGGTCATGAAGCAATCCACCACCTCTGGGTCCAATGAAACCATGTTACAATCAAAAATGGCAACATCTTCTTCTAGGTCTAGCAACTCCTCGTCACCATCATCCAGCATCTCGCCATCCGCCCCCGATAAAGCTTTGTCGGCCGCCGGATCGGAAGACTGAAAATTGGACTCACTCTCCGCTTTCCGTGAAGGCAGGTCAGTACCTAGCTTTTGTGCTACGTATTGAGGTAAGAACATGTCAGGAGGAATATCCGAGGACTTCGACCTAGCCAAGATCGTAACAGGCTTGGCAGGCTCAGGCCCTGCTAGCTTGGATTCGCTGACGACTACTTGTCCCCCTACAAACCCCTGTTGCGCCTATAGCCGTAGTGACACCCACCACTGTAGGTTTCCACTTCATGATAGTGGAGTCTTTCTTTATTCCAGCTTCTGGGATGCTCTTTTTGGATATAGAGTCTGATTGGGTTGGCTTGATAGATTTAACAGACCCTCTTTCTGGAGAAACATCTCCGCCTCGCTGAAGTCCTAGATGCACCCTCCGCCTGAGTTGGCTCTGAAAGCCTGTCGTGAACACTCTTTCTTTGAGGCGGAGAAACATCTTTGTTTCTTGCCCGGCGAGAATTCACATATGTTTTGGCCTAATACCGCTTATAAGTCTCCCGTATGTGTTCAACTGGAACTGAAAGCTCTTCGGGGGTCACCTCCCCCTTGTCCAAAGCCTCCAGAGTTCTCTTTGCCTTGCCGTACCGCTTCAGCATATTCCTAGTTTGATTAGGAAGTACCTCTACAGCTTTACCATTCTGCTGTCGATACCACTTATCAGTCTTGAGTTCGGACTTTGATGCTGGTGGAATGTAAGGCTTGACTGTAACCTCTGGATCTAGTACTTTGGAAGGTCCATAAGTGGGTACAGGCTTAACCCCAGAAGATCCTGGATCTGGCCAAGACCTCACCTTGATAGCATAAGTCCCCTGCTTCTTATGCTGGTATTTCATCCCTTGGGATCACTAGATCTGGATCGTTCAGGAGCAGGATGAGCGTGCTTGATCTTCTCCAAGGCCTTCTTTTCTGCCTCCTTAACTGCAAACTGTAACTCTTCATGTGTTATAGGCAAATGACAGCCGATTTTACAATTGAGACATAACTTGGAACGTGGTACTAGCACCATCTCCTCTTGTTCTGGCAGATGCGTATTGTTGTTAGTTTGTTGTTTTATTTCTGATTGATTCTTGTCGATGACATTTATCTAAAACTCCGGGATAAGATCCACCGCTTCTTGAGCAAACTTCAAAGTTCCATCATTCAACCATTTCTAGATTTGGTCCATTAACGCAACACACTTGAAAGTATAATGGTCATCAGCATGATGAAAAGTACAAGAGGACCCGCCAAATGCTGTCTCCTTCTGTGGCATGCGAGCATTATTAGGATCAACCATCCCCGCCGTGGCCAAGAAATCCCAAATCTCTAGGGCCTTACGAGCATCATATGTATAACTTGCAAACTTGGAGATCTGCTTGCCAGGCTCCAATTCTTGGCATGGACCGTGAACAAAATCTATCATGTTCACATTAGGGAATGGCTTAGATTCTGTCCAAGTAGGCTCCTTGGCAGCTTCCATCTTCATGACACCATCGTTAATCCACGTTTGGATTTGATCTTTAAGTTTGACACAGTCTTTGGTATAATGGTTAGTCGTGTTATGAGAGCTGCAGTATTTGTTACCCACCATGTAATCTGGTTTGGGAATAAAACCTCCTTCATGTTGAAGCAGTCCCTGTTTAAATAACTATTGTAAGATCTCGGGAGCCTGATGTGCATTATAAGTATAATGCTCATATGCAGACTTAGTTGGTAGAGAAGTCATAATCTTGATGGGCTCCTTGGTTAATCTTACATTCTTTGATTGTAGTTGCTGGCGACCGACCACTTCTACAACCGCTATTTCTTCTTCTTCATCCTCGTTAACCCAAGTGAGGATTGGAAGTGACTCTGCCTGTACAGCCGCAACTGTCCTTGAGACGGGAGGGACACCCAGTTTAGGCTTCAACGTGCCCAGATAATAGGATAATGGGACGTTTTTCTTCCTTTCTCTCATTTCCCTCATATGATCGATCCAATGTTGTTGCTCAACAAACCTATTGGTCAGATCAGCCATATTAGTAACATAAACCTGCTGGAAGCCAGCCTGGATTTCCTCATCAAGTCCAGCAATCGCCATGTCCACAATGGTGTCCTCCGAAAGCTTATCTTTGCACTTGGTCAATTGCAGCTTGAAATGTTGCAGATAAGTAATGGTCGATTTGCCAGGTTGTTGTTCTACTTCGGCTAGGACCTTTACAATGACCTTAGCCTCAACAACCCCGAACATGGTTCTAAAGAGGATCTCCATGGTCCTTCAGTCCGGAACTGACCCTGGCGCTAGGTCCTTATACCAGACTAACGCTGATCCGGTCAACGAAGTACCAAACATCCGCAGCTTCAGTATGAGATTTTCTGGGACCACACTCGTTGTTGAAGCGAGTGATATAGATCTCCGCATCCTCTGAGGAATCCCCTGAGAATTGGGTGAAGCGGATATGTTTAAAGTTGTTTGGCCACGGAAGTGCATTCACCTCTCGAGAAAGCGGATTAGCATAGGTTCTGTTGGCATCTGGTAAGCTATGCATAGCACTCATCTTTTCTTCGAACAGTCTATCCACTTTATCTAGAGTGAGAGCGTGAACCTCGCCCTCTTCATCAAATGGAGGATTATCAAGCCTTCCACTCCTTCTTTTCCGTCTAGAAGTTCCGGAAACGTTAAGCCCCTGATATGGATTACGTGGCCTTAACGTGTTGGGATAAACCTTTTCTGTTGTTCTTCCCAATGTCAAAGGCGGAGTTGGCGCCTTTGTTTCCTGTGATTCAAGATCCATCCTTTGTTGGAATAGTAGTGATAACTGTTTGATGTCGGCTGAGGCTTTAGTCAACTGCTTCTATTGTTTCCTCGCCTGCGCACTGAAGTCCTCTTGTTGTTCCCTCGCTTGCGCATTGAGGTTCTTAACATAAGTAGCAGTCTGGTTGGCGAATGTCCCTCTGCTGATCCACCAACCAATTAATACTTGACGAATGTCCCACTTGCTCAGTCCTAAGCTCCTTCAGACTAGCTTCAATCCTCTAAAGAGTATTATCTATTGATGCGGACTTGGCCAGCATCATGTGCAAAGAGTCCATTACGTCTTCAGGAGATGGGACAGCAAGGTTCGCATTGTTATTCTCTTCGGAAATCTATAGAATTCATGAGGCCCCAGTCGCCTATTTGTTCGAGATGTTGGTGGAATTACTCTGATCACCAACACCTACTGGACTTCCAGGACTCTCCTCGTCACCACTGATGACCCTTGTCTGATCTTCAATGGTAGACATTGCGCCTCCAAACTTGAGGCCTGCTTCTGCCACTGATAAACCTCTACACTCAGATGAGGTGTGCGAGGCGTACAACTTGTGTTCTGATTTATTGCAGGGAGGTATGATTCGTTGATATGGATTAGATCCCGCAATCTTGACACTAGTCTCACTAGGCGTGCCAAAATGTTCGCGTCAGATTCAGCGCCTGACGAACAGTCAACACGTGGGGGTGACTGACGTCAATTTCAGTCCTCTTGTGATGTGTGCGAGCGTGCCAGCACCTTTGAGTTAGGTACAACTTTGGTGCGGACGACCTCTGGTAAGTGTATTTGTCTGCTCCCGATACCTGACTTCTTGATCAAGCGACTGTTACGTGGGCGTTGACTAGGCCGGCGTAAGAGGCTCGAACAAGACCTAACAAAAATCTATTAGGATTTTCTTCTCAACCTATTGCAGATTGAGTAATCTTACTTCGATTCTGAGATGCAAAGCAGAGCTATAATTCAAGACCGCGGGAAATGGTTTTCTCCAACCTATTGAAGATTGGCTTTAAGTTTTTGTTATGCGAGATAGCGACTCGATATACCACAAGGTGTGGCAACTGGACACGATAAGTCTTAGCGATGCTTCGACACGAATGCAAGGCACACTTCGACAACCGTGCAAGTATACAGCAACCGATGCGGGCGTAAGGTTGCGGCAGGGTTGGACGGTGGTTGTTTGCAGTTTATGGAGGCAATTCGCGTAAGATTGCTCCGGAGAGGCTTTGCAAGATTTGTGATGTGCAAAAGCCTGTGTGTTTATAAGATGGTTGTGAACCTTTTTTACGTTATACATGAGTTCTTTATATAGAGAATGCAAAACCTCAATACTTGCGTATCAAGCATAATAGATTCTGAGATCAATAAGGATTTTATTACCCGGAACCACCTCCTTCACGGATTCCTAAAGAAATCTCAAATCTTTTCCTAGAAGGAAAGATATATCAGATTATTCCCTAATAAATAACCTCTTGGGCCTCGATCCACAATCTCGGGTAAATGTCATTTCAGGCTCAAACAGACAGGGTATTATGACCACTGCTTTTTATGGTTTTTTATTTCTTTATTTATGTTGTTGCTACTCATGCTGACATAATGACTCTTCTCTAATTTGTTTTAGTTATAGTATTTATAACTTCATCTTCACTCACCTCTCGAATATTAGAGTGTTATAGTAAATAATTGGTTATTGAATAAATTGTTGAAATAATATATTTGAGTGTCAGTTCATTTGCACCTCGGTGCGTTGAATAATTTTCCTTGAAATTTAGTTTGGAACTAATCTATCTACCTTTTTAATTACCTACGGGCTGCGAATGACAAAACCAATAATGCATGCAGAAGCAAAATGAGTACATGAAATAGGGAATAATAATCAATAGCGAGTTTGAATTTTAGGGTTTAGCGAACTCATCCATTGATAAAAATTGCTTCCTACTTTCTGTAAGTACCAAGATTGGAATTGGATAACAGTTAATGGAGTTTGTTTTTGGGAAAATACTTATGTCCATACTAGTATGGACGTGTGAGTCCATACTCTCTAATTTGCATATCTTGGGCAATGTAATCAACGATTTTAACCGTTCAAAAGTTAAATTAATTAATAAAGATTATTTCCGCAATAAACCAAAATCGTTTGCTCATTCGATTGTATCAAATAAATGAACAATTCTAGTGAAAGTTAGGAGTCTCATGATCAACCGTCCATTTGTTTGATACAATCGGTTAAGTAAATGATATTTGTTTACATTCATTTTTTACAGAGATGATATTTATTGATTAATTCAACTTTTTAACGGTTAAAATCGTTAATTATATTATCCAAAATATGCAAATTAGAGATAATATAGACGCACACCGTCCATATTAATATGGACGTACAGAAGTATTTTTTTTTGTTAGAAAATACTAAAGGGATAAAAATCTGACTAAGATTTTGCAGGGCTTTACCCAAGGTATTAAATATCGGCGATTACGGAAATATCGATGGTTTGAAAAAAAAAAATTTCGATGGAAATTTAGAGAAAATATCGAATATCGATGGAAATTTTATCAAAAATTTATGTAAAAATTGTATATTTAGATAAAAATAGGCTAAAAGTAAAATATCGGAAAGATATGAGTATTAATATCGATGTTTGAAAAAAACGGAAATTTCGAGAAAATATCGAGGTTATCGAGGATATTTTAGTCCTTGACTTTACCCCATATATAGGGCGCCTTTCCATAAATTCTCAAGGGGAGGGGGTTTGGAAATAGTTTTCAACCGGTAATAGATGTGCCTCGATTAGAGCTGCGTCATTGCCCCAAGCGGAAAGATGTTTGATGTCCTTCTCTTGGCTCTATTTTATAACGACATTATAAAACCCAATGTTTCCGTCCCACGAGGTAGTAATCCCAACCCGGCCAGCAGATGAACACCAGCTGGTAATTATCTTCAACAAAGTAGATCTTGACGAATTCAGTTAATTACTACCAGGCTCAACTCTAAGCCTTAATCAAATGCAGATTAAACAGCACGAGTAGTAGTGGTAATTAAGTGTCCGCCAAAGCCAATCTTTAATCATGGTCGACCTCGATGGCTCGATCCCTTAACTGTTTTTGTATCAAATTTGGATTATCACCATGTCTAGCATCAATCTTACATCTTTTTTCCTCGTCAATTTTCATCACCATCATTGTCTTCCGGAATAGCGAAATTCTCTAAACTACGGATGCACTCATGGATCTTCTCCTCAAAGGGTTACATGCTAAGTAGTAGGTTTTCTTATACAACAATCAATGAATGGACTAACAACATTTGCCTATGATAACGAGCAGCCAATTTCTCATTGCCTTTGTACAATCTCGATCATTCTAGCCAATTTCTCATTTAGTTTCCAATTTCATTGGATATGGTTATTGTTGACAGTAGCCACAGAGGAGCTACATAAGCCCACAGACCCGCAGCCACTGCATCCGGAACCGGACTGAGGCCCGGAGTAGGATCACCAGCACCCGGACCCGAGGTCCAGCAGTCTACCTTGTGACCAGGGGCCCGGGGACCGGGGACGTCAGCCTGCCGAATAGGCCACCAGAGCTGTCCTTTTGTGTGCGAACAGAAGGAAACCAGTCCCACGTCGAAGAGTAAGACCAGACATCACGCCCGACCACCTATATAAGGGCCTCAACTACCCTCTTTAATAGGTAACTGATCTCTCCAACTGCTTATCATACGTGCTTAAGTTATCTATTCATCTCAACTGTACTAACTTAGGCATCGGAGAGGAGAAGACCGGCCCGCCCAGTATTCCCCTTAGTTAACAGGTTCGCAGGAGGAGATCACATCTAGATTCACCAGTCTCTACCAGGCCTAGGGGTTTGTGCAGAAATAATTGGCGCCGTCTGTGGGAACACTTTGATCCACGAAAAAGTAGCGTTGCTCTACCGGAGGGTAGAACCCGACCGATCCTTTGGAAGGCAGTTTGAAAGTAAGTCCACGATCCGGAGGCCATGGAGGGAAGGAAGATGAAAGCTGGCGAGGGGGGGCTGAAAGAGCGAGTCCGGGTCTCCGACCGGGCCCAAAACCCTAAAACTGAAGTCAACGCGAGGTTTGTCCTTTCTCCCGGCCGGGACGGGACCCTTGATCGCCGGGGCTCAGGAAACCCTGACCAATACGATGAGGGGGGGGGGGGGGGGGGGGGGGGGGAGATAAAAAAGATGAAGGCAGAAGTCGCGCGATTGCGAGAGGAGGGCAATCGAGACTGACTAAGGGCGGATGCCCAGTGCCAAGAACTGGAAGCGGTAAACATGGCCTTATTGGCGGCCCTGGAAAAAGGACACCGGCAGGACACCTCTCGGGCGGCATCACGGCCCGCAAATAAAGGTAACGAGTTCCCGCACCTAGAAGTGGGACAGCCTACGGGAAGGAGAAAGACTGCGCATTTGCCCACGCCACTCTTTCCGGAAGCTCTGAGGAATGCCGGCCCGCTTGAGCCCCCATACTAAACGAACTCGCCACCGGGCGAACATGACAGCTCTACTGCAAGGACGCTTCAGACGCTCTCCGCCTCGGTGTCGGACATAAAGGACCGGTTGGACGCCAGCGAGAAAAGGACAGTGCGACCGCAGGACAGTGCGCGATTTAACGAACGCACTGGACCTTTTCCACACCGGGTTAGGGAATCTGGAAGATCTGGTAACCAAAAGTCCCTGAAACTGACGTACACAGGGACGAGCTGCCCATACCAACACCTGGACAGCTTTAAGTCGCAAACGTGCACAAAGGGCTACTCAAATGCCACGTGCTGCAATGTATTCCAAGAGACGCTCTCGGGGGAGGCATTGGGCTGGTTCTACGAGCTGCCAGTAAACTCGGTGGAAACATTCGAGCAGTTGGCTGATAAGTTTGTCGGCCGATTCGTCCTTAGAGCCAAGGCGGCCCAAACGTCAACAATCCTTTTCGATTGCATGCAGACTGACCGCGAACCGCTGCGCGCTTTCGTTAACCGGTGGCATATCGCCACGGCCGAGGTCAGAAACTTAGATAAAAGGATCGCTGAGATGGCATTCAAGCAGGGGTTAAGGCCCGGGGAACTCTCGTACGCCCTGCGAGTAAAGGAGCCACTGGAGTACGACGAGTTGATGGCCGTGGCCGTCAGGCACGCCCAGGCGGAGCATGAGACGTATGGGGATAAGATGCCCAAGCGAAGGTCGGATGACCTATTATCAGCATCCTCCCGTGAAAACAAAGCGGGGAGACAGGATCGCAATCGTACGCCTACGACCAGTAAGAAAGCCGAAGTGCGGGAGGATCGGCTACCCCGCCGGAGCGGCGATAGCAGTTCACGAGCAGGTGGAAGACCACCGCCTTTGCGGCCGGGACAGCCCGTGGCGGCAGTGCCAGCGGGGCGACAACCGCGGGCCCTGGCCATTATGCCAGCAGGAAAATCCGAAGACCCAGCCCTTCGGACTAACGGCTAACGACCCCAGAGATCGGTTGTGGACGGCCGAGTCCGGACAGATGGCCTGCAAAGGGACAGGCAGGGTACCCGAGAAGTGGGAACCATACGCACCCGAGTCCCCGGAGGGATCGAGGTGCATGGAAGCATAAATATGATACACGGTGGGGACCACATAGATCGACTCACCCGGAGCTCGAAGAAGCGATGCTTAAGGTTGATCCAGGGAAAGGAAGTATATGCCTTTGGGGGAGGAAGCGGCCAAGCCGCTAAAATCGGATGAAACTCGGTCACGTTCTATGAGGAAGAAGAACCGGAGGATCTGATCCAACCGCACAACGATCCCTTCCTCATTACGGTCCAAATAGACCACTGGATAACCAGCCGCATGTTAATCGACACCGGGGCTTCTGTCAATGTGATGTTCCGAGACGCATACAAGGGGCTGCACCGGGGAAGGGGCAAGTTATCCCAGGATAACGAGCCGCTGATAAGTTTCTCCGGCGAGGTGGTCCAGCCTTTGGGATCGGATTATCTGCCGTTAAGCTTCGGCGAGGGAGACAGGACGAGGAAGGAGCACCTGGAGTTCATCATCGTGGATTGCCTGTCCTCATACAATGGCATAATCGGTCGGCCGGGGTTATGGAGGCTGAAAACATTCATAGCCGGCCATATGCTGATGTTAAAGATGCCTTCACCCGCCGGCGTCATTACCATACGCGGGGACCAGAAGATCGCTCGCAGATATTATGCGGAGGCCCTGGCCCACGGGAGAAAGCGGACCGAGGTCTTCACGGCTACTCAACAAACGCCAGTACCAGATCCGAGTATTGACCCCGTGATGACACCGACTCCGACGACGAGAAGCTTAAACGACCGTTGGCTGTGGAAGAAACCGAAGCAATCTCCATTTCGGAGGATCACCAGGAACGAAAAGTGGTGATAGGAACGAAGCTCGCCCCGGCTGTCAGGCAAGAGCTCATCACTTTCTCCGAGACAACAGTTCGGTGTTCGTATGGTCCTACGAGGACATGCCAGCATATCCCCAGAAATAGCCGTCCACCAGCTAAATTTGTTGCCCAACGTTCCCCTGGTAAGGCAGAAAAGGAGGTCCTTCAGCCCGGCGAAATATGAAGCGATCAGAAAGGAAGTGCAGAAGCTGAGAGGCATAGGCTTCATCCGGGAAGTCCAGTATCCCCGATGGCTCGCCAACGTGGTCATGGTCCCAAAGAAGGGAACCGACCGGTGGCGCATGTGCGTTGATTTCACAAACCTAAACCGGGTTTGCCCAAAAGACAGTTTCCCGCTCCCCCGAATAGACCAGCTCATAGACTCCACATCCTGTTTTAAACTACTCAGCTTCATGGATGCCTACGCCGGATACAATCAGATAAGGATGAGCCCAGGCGATGAAGAGCACACCTCGTTCACAACCGACAGAGGGACCTACTGCTACAAGAGGATGTCGTACGGTCTAAAGAACGCCAGAGCCACATACCAACGGATGGTAAACCGCATGCTGGAGCAGGAGATGGGTAAAACGGTGGAAGTGTACGTGGATGACATGCTAGTCAAAAGCCTGACCGCAGGGGCCCACGTCCAAGACCTGGCAGTAGTCATCGGTAAGATGCTCAAGTTTGGGATGCGCCTGAACCCGAAGAAGTGCATTTTTGGGATTTCAGAGGGCCTGTTCCTAGGTCACATTATCAGCCAGCGCGGGATAGAAGCTAACCCGCTGAAGGTCCAAGCGATCCTAGACATGGAAACACCAGGGGAAAGAAACCAGGTCCAGATGCTGACCGGCCGCCCTAGCCAGATTTATCTCCCGCCTGACCGATAAGTGCGCCCCATTCTTTAAACTGCTCAAGGCACAGCAGTTCAAGAAAATTCACTGGGCGGTGGAGCACGAGGCGGCATTCCAATCCATCAAGACATATCTGTCTGTAGTGCCTCTCCTATCAAAACCGGTGCCGGGCGAGATGCTATACCTCTACATCGCTGCATCAAGTACGGCCGTCTCCGCGGCTCTCGTCAGGAAGGAGGGCACGCTCGATCTCCCGGTATACTATGTAGGGAAGGGACTTACCGGAGCCGAAAGCCGATACCCTGACATTGAGAAACTGGCTCTGGCTCTGATGGTCAGCGCCAGGAAGCTCCGGCACTATTTCCAGGCTCATTCCATCACCTTGCATACCAATCATCCCCTACGGCAGATCCTGCAAAGACCGGATACTAGTGGCAGGCTCGTACGGTGGGCAGTCGAGTTGGGAGAGTTCGATATCACTTATGCCCCGCGAACGACCATCAAGGGCCAGGCCGCTGCGGATTTCATATGCGAACTCACCCCGATGGCAGTAGAATCGCACTCCGGCCTGTCCGAGGGCACCGAAGCAGTTCAAGCCATAAAGATCGAATCAGGCCTCCCCAGCGGTTGGAAGCTTTATGTGGACGGCTCTGTAACGAGTAAGCGGAGTGGAGCCGGCGTCATGCTAACCTCGCCCGATGGCCAGTCGTACGAGTATGCCCTGCGGTTCCTCTTCAATACTTCCAACAACGCCGCTGACTATGAGGCCCTCATAGCCGGTTTGCAGCTAGCCAAGGAAATGGGGATCCCATCCTTAGAAATATACAGCGACTCGAGCCTGGTGGTAAACCAGATGAACGGGCTGTTCGAAGTCAAGGAACCCCAGTTAGCCTCCTACCAGGCTTTGGCCAAAACCCTGATCGAGCCATTCCAGGGTGCAATAATTCAGCATATACCCCGGGAGGCAAATAGGCATGCGGACGCCCTAGCAAGGTTGGAAACCGGAAACTATCCACCAGAGTACCGAAGAGCTAAGATTGAAACCCTCCAGAAACCGAGCATAAGCAAGACCATCTCCGAGATATTCGCGGTAGAAGAGGCGCCACCGAGCTGGATGGATCCGATAATCAAATACCTGGTTGACAAAACCAGCCCCCAGGATAAAGTAGAGGCTAAGAGGCTACACCTCCGGTGTAACAGGTACAGTCTCCTCGACGGCAAGTTATACCGAAGAGGGCACAGCTTCCCCCATCTAAAATGTGTAACTAAAGAGGCGGGAGAAGCCATCATGCGAGAAATCCACGAAGGAGTGTGCGGTAACCACTGTGGCGCCCGATCCCTGTCTCATAAGTCGTTGCGGGCAGGATACTTTTGGCCAGACATGGCAGCAGCGTCGAGAAAAATATCAGGCGGCTGCCACAAGTGCCACATGTACGCCACTACACCTCATGCTCCGGCAATCGCGTTGTCAATTCTGTTAGCGCCATGGCCGTTTGCACAATGGGGGCTAGACATCATCGGCCCTTTCCCAATAGTTGTGGGACAATACAAGTACGCCATCATAGCCGTTGACTATCAGACAAAATGGGTCGAGGTGGAACCTCTAGTCAAGATTACCGAGGAACGGGTGAAAAAGTTCCTATGGAAGAACATCTACTGCCGGTTCGGGGTCCCGCAGACCATAGTCACAGATAACGGGACACAGTTCAACAATGCGGATCTCATCCAGTACACGGCCTCCATGGGGACCCGGATGTTGTTCGCCTCAGTGGCGCACCCGCAAACCAACGGCTAGGTTGAAGCGGTCAACAAGATTATCAAGAGTCTCCTCAAGAAGAAGCTCGATGACAAAAAAGGATGTTGGGCTGAGGAACTCCCCGCGGTTCTATGGGCCATCCGGACAACAGCAACCCAAGCAATAGGGGAGACCCCGTTCGACATGGCATTCAGGAGCGAGGCGGTACTCCCCGTAGAGACCGACATGCCCAGCGCCAGGGTCGAGAATTACGACGCTGAAACAAACGCCGAAGGCATACGGCTCAACCTGGATCTCATTGAGGAGCGGCGCGACCAAGCGCATATGCAAAACCAAACATACAAGCAACGGGTCGCTCGATACTATGACAGAAAGGTCCGGGAAAGGAAGTTGCAAGTGGGGGATTGGGTGATGAAGAAAGTTCAGAAAAAGCCGCTGGCCTTGGAGCCAACGTGGGAAGGGCCCTACCAAATCACCGCAGCCGCAGGTCCGGCGACGTTCCACATCATAGACACCGAAGGCATCTACTCCACCCGCCCGTGGAATATCCAGCATCTGCGGTTCTACCCTAAGTGAGATTAATGCCTTAAAAATGGACAGTATTGTATTTAGTACCAACGTTGCAATACAGATACTCACTGCCTTTAGAACGAACTACAGCTGGTTATAAAGTAGATACACCCTCCTTCTAGCACCAAAAAAAAAAAAAACCCCCACTAATCAGCGCCACCGGAGCCTCTAATCCCTGACCCACCAGCCTTGAGAGACCGCTCTTGCTCCAGCTTCTCGGCCAAGGCTACCTCAGCCTCCATCCGCTCGGCATCAAGCCACCCTTTCTCCCTCCACTCCAGATACGCATCATTTATACCCTTAGCACGAGCGGCCTCCAGCATCTCTGCAAGCTCCACCGACTCCCGGAAATCGTCGATAGCTTTATCAGCGGCTTCGGCAAGTTGGGACTCTACGAGCTTCTCCCCTCCCTTGACGACTGTTGTTACTTGGGTCTGCAGCTCCAAAATTTTTGCCTCCAATTCCATATTCCTCTCTTCCCGAGCGGCCGCCAGCCGACCGGCCTCCTCCCTCTCCTGCGCAAGCTTAGCCTCCGCCAATGACAACTGCATGGTGAGGTCCTCCACTTGCCTCTCTAGAACGGAGTCTCCTCACTAGGCTCAGCGGCGTAAAGGCTATGAACTAGCTGGTACAAGTACACAAAAGAAGAACATTAGCTCGTAGCACAAAAAGGGAGAGGGAGTGCAGAAGAACCTCAGTTCCACACAGGTACGCGACCAGACTTACCCGAAGACCCAACTCCACAGCCTTCTTCCTGCTCTCGCCCGGCCGCACAGCTACGAGGGCCTCCCGATCAAGTCCCAAGGCCTCAATGGTAGATGCCACGAACCTACCAAAACCACCACCACCAGAACCGCGATCGGCTTCCGGTTCCCTCCGCCAGAACCAATGCTGACCCCCCACCAACTGAGTTTGACGCCCCGGCATCAAACATCCTCGCCCTCTTAGCCGGAGCTTCGCCAAGACCGCTTCTGCGGTACCCAGTCATCTCCGCTGCCTCTCTCTCCCGCGGGGCTCGTATCCCCACCGGCCGCATGCTCGTGGCCATCTCCCCCATCTCCATCAACCTCTAGGCCACAAGCTCGTCACCCGCCTCGACGGTCTCCTCGCTCCGAACAGCGAGCCGGGGGGCATTAGCTGCAAATCAATAAACCGAGCGGTTAGAATAAAATACGACCCCACAAAACAACAGTGCAAGGCACTTTACCAGGTTTCTTCCCCATCTCGCATATCTCCAGCACATTCCACCGGATGAAATTGTAAGAGCTCCGGCCCAGACTGTTCCAGCAAACAAAAAGCCGGGCTAGCCGTTACCTCTCCAAGTCGACCAACCGGTACGACTGATCCCCGATAGCTTGATAAGCCCCGGGCACCCGAAAGCTCCTCGAACTACGCTGCCACCTACCCCCGGCCACCACAACCGACCTCCTCCATACATTCGAAACCGACGACGGCAGGTGAGTGATGGCAGGATCGAAGTCCCGCGCGGCAAAATTAACACAGCCGGAGGCCTGGGCCTTTTTGCAGTAGAGAATCTTATACAGCGCCCGGAAATCATTTATCGTGGGCCAGTCCATGTTGCTAAGACTGAATAAGCATCCGAGACCAAGCAACTGCCTCCACTGGTTGCTAGGAAGCTGGGCGGGAGAGACATTTATCAAGCTCAGCACATACTGGACAAAGTTCGGCAGCGGCAGAGATAGCTCAGCACATACTGGACAAAGTTCGGCAGCGGCAGAGATAGCCCGTGCCGAAATTGATCCTCAAAAACGGCAACCCAACCCTTCTCCGGGTTGCAGGCCAGTTCCCCAGGATATAGGCCCCGGAGCTTAACGGATGAGTCAATGCCCCACTTCGCCCGAAAATCCCTTATCTCGTCAGCTGTCATGCTTCTGGTCAACTCGTCACAAAAAATCACCCTGTCGCCATCCAACAGCTGGTACCTCACGGACCCTCCCGTCGACGCACGGCCGGCACCGACAGGATTGGCTGACCTCCCAGATGCCATAAAACCTAAGAACAGAATTTAGTTGTGTAGCAAGATAACAACACAGACAGACGGCAGACGAGGAGCCAAGCTTCAACAAAATACGACAGGAAGAGAGGAGGGGGTACGAAGCATCTTATAGGTGGCAAAACTACACCTTGTTGATAATTAGGACAAGCAAAAAGGAGAGACAACCCCAGCCGCAGATTCCCTCCAACTCAGACCGCTCCCTACTGACACGTGTCCCAACATCGATAAAGCTCCCAAGCCATCATAACTGATGGGACGGATGGGCTCTCTCCTTCATTGCATGTCAGCCACCTGTCCCACCTACAAGCGGCAGTTAGGGGAGGTAGGAGCGAGAGCTGAGGCGTCCAACCCCCCCCCCCCCCCCCCCCCATTTCCCCAAGAGTCAACCTTAAATCAAGAAAAGGCACCCCACCGGTTATGTAGCATTCAACCGGCTCCATGGCATGCCACCGGTTATGCAGTATTCAACCGGCTCCAAGGCATTCCACCGGTTATGTAGTATTCAACCGGCTCCATGGCATCCCACCGGTTAGGAAGTATCCTACCGGCTCCATGGCATTCCACCGGTTAGGTAGTAGTCAACCGGCTCCATGGCATTCCACCGGTTATGTAGCATTCAACCGGCTCCATGGCATTCCACCGGTTATGTAGCATTCAACCGGTTCCAAGACATTCAACCGGCTCCAAGGCATTCCACCGGTTTAGTTACTTCCCTTCGCCCCTGCGGGCAGGGACAAGCCAACAAAAACTCAAGGCTTCAAAACACATGGGCTTTATAAACCCGGGAAAGTTTACATCTAACACATGCAAACTCTTCCAGCAGGCTAAAAACTCTGCATCACACTGAACTGTGATAATTTGGGGATCCACGGCGAGACTTGTTATCTCTACGCCACCCCACCGGGCAGATTGTTTCTCTAACACAGAACAAGTCTCCCCGCAGGCTAGAAAACCTGCACATTACCTCACGCTTATTCCAACACAAGCTGAGAAGAACTAGCAGATGTTAACCGGTGCTTCAACATGGCTGCAACACCCCACCGGGGTACCTGTTGGCTTATTCCACTCTCCAACAGGCCTCCCCGCAGGCTAGCAACCCTGTATATTACACAAGCTGGGCCGAACCACCGGGCTACTCCCCGGCCGGCCTCACCGTTGGCAGCAGTTTTACCTTGGGAACTTGGGGGACTCGTCCCGACATGGCAGTCCACCGGTCGAGTCCTCACATCACCACGCCTTCCCTGCCCGAACGCCCGGTCACGCCCAATCTTCAATGCGGACTTGGGGGACTGGGCACCTGTGGGTCGGTAACCCTGCGGGTCTGCGGGACAGGAGCGAGACATATTAAGTCCCCATTCAAGATTGCACTTGACCGGGAACTTGGGGGACTTGTTGACAGTAGCCACAGAGGGGCTACATAAGCCCACAGACCCGCAGCCACTGCATCCGGGGCCGGACTGAGGCCCGGAGCAGGATCACCAGCACCCGGACCCGAGGTCCAGCAGTCTACCTTGTGACCAGGGGCCCGGGGACGCCAGCCTGCCGAACAGGCCACCAGAGCTGTCCTTTTGTGTGCGAACAGAAGGAAACCAGTCCCACATCGAAGAGTAAGACCAGACCTCACGCCCGACCACCTATATAAGGGCATCAACTACCCTCTTTAATAGGTAACTGATCTCTCCAACTACTTATCATACGTGCTTAAGTTATCTATTCATCCCAACTGTACTAACTTAAGCATCGGAGAGGAGAAGACCGGCTCGCCCGGTATTCCCCTTAGTTAGCAGGTTCGCAGGAGGAGATCACATCTAGATTCACCAGTCTCTACCAGGCCTACAGGTTTGTGCAGAAACAGTTATCATCACCAGTTCATTGCTAGTTAGCGAGTTAACACATATGGTGAAGTTTTTTTTTTTAATTATATATATATATATAATCAACGACAGTATTCTCAACTGTTTTCTAGATTTAGAGACTAATCTGCGCCAGTGGATCTTGTTAGAACGTTTGCTCCTCCCTGACCATCAAGAATAGATTGAGATTTAACTCAAATTAGCGTCGGCGTGATTCAAACCTGGGTATAAGGGATTCTCACTCCAATACTCTTAACACTTGTGGTGGTTAACCTATGGTGAAGCTTAAGGTTGTTATATATCACATTTGGACTAAACCCTAAACCCTAGCTAGCTGACCTAGCCAATCCCGTTTGTTGTGAATGACTACACAATTAGCGCGCGAGGTGATTCAAGTGCTGAGCTCTCTTCATTATGCGATGTGGGAATCTTGGATTAAGTCTGTACCAGTACTCCAACTTCGGAGTGAGGATAGTATTTTTATGAATTAATTTCAGTTTACGTACTTGAACTTGACTCAATCATCACTTCAGTCCTTATATTTTTGATTTCATCAGCTGCACACTTGTACTTTCCTAAATTAATCAACATATACCAATTTTATAATTTCGTCCAAACAATCTATCAATACCGAAGACTTTTTTGTACCATTTCCCTCCATTAATGCATCGTTACCATATTACGGTTATAAACAAGACTAAACAAATCATATAATCAAGTTGAACAATAGAAAACAAACAAAAACAAATTATATATGGTAAAACAAAAAGAAATCACCATATATGATTTGTTTTCTATTGTTCAACTTGATTATATGATTTGTTTAGCCTTATTTATAATCGTAATATGGTAATGGTGCATTAATGTAGGGAAATGGTACCAAAAAGCCTTTGGTATTGATCTATCGTTTGGAGAGAATTTACAAAATTGGTATTTGTTGATTAATTTAGGAAGCATAGGGGTGTAGCTGATGAAATTAAAAATATAGGGACTGAAGTGATGATTTAACTAAAATTTAAGTAGGTAAACTGAAATTAATTAATTCTATTTTTATTTTATTTTTGGCTTAATAGAGGGATAAGGTAGGTTGGCTCATAACCTTGTCTACTTCTACCTATATAAACCCAAGGTAACTCAATACCTATAATCATTATCATCACCTCTACTGCAATAAAACTAGGAACGTCTAAATTAGAAGCACAAGCACCGAGAAAATTTCCTCTATAATCACGAAAAATAGCGCTGTAATTACCATTAATGACTTGCACTATAAAAAAGTTGGGCAAATGCCACATATTAGAGATGTGGCCATTGTAAAAAAAAAAAATCACAAATCTCCAATAAATGTAGTTTTTTGTATTATTATATAATAAAATTTTCACATTTAATGAGACTTGTGGCTACTTTTGTAATGACCATCCCTCTAAAGGCCACATATAAAATGTGGCCATTGCTCTTTATTTTTGTAGTGTTGTCATCTTATTAAGAGTCATATTCAAGCAGCAAGTCAGTTTGTTAATGGCTCTATGTATAACTTAATTCAAGATCTATGAGTTGTGCAGTCTTTTGGTGCTCATTGTAACCCTCATCATGTTCCAAAAATTGACTGAAGTGTTTGAGCATCCTACTCCTTCAGGTTAAGTTAAGATAAGTGAGAATAGTTTCTTCACAGTGATGGACCCAGCATTTAAGCTAATGAGGACGAAATTTTAGGTTAAAGTGTCGCACTGGACACAATGAAATATAGAAAGAATATATCTATACGTACCTATAATTAGTAAATAAAAGCTATAAATATATGTAGAATTTCATTTTAATGGCACACCCTTAAATTTTATGGAACTTTTTCATAACATAGATTAGAAATAATAGGGCTGGGCATGGGCCGGGATTCACTTGATCTCGTTCCTGTCCCGTGAGAGTTTAAACAGGACGTGACGGGACGGGATTTAGCATTTTAAAAAATGATACTCGGGATCTCGTACGGGACCGGAACCAAAACGATATCCCAGTTCATCAATTTAAGCAATAAGTTCATTTGTTCATAAATAAAACTAAACTCTTGCAATTTAAAAACAAATGTTCACAACATAACAAATCACATTTTAAATTACATAGCAAATCTCATATTGAACAACATAGCAACATGATTCTCTCAAGACCATAAGTGATTTCAACAGATACTGGTGACAATTGAAGACTTCCAGCCTGTAGAGATGACACGCACACAGATAGAAAGTATAGAGTACAAAAATTAAGCTAATGCTCAAAAATAAAAAATAAAATAAAATAAAATTGAAATCAAGTTAGGATGGAACCTGCTGAAAGTAGGTAAACTGTGTGATCTCCATCCCATCCATCCAGATTTCCCAGCAAAAACCCCAGGCTTCAAGGACCTAAAAAAATATAGTAAAAGCAAATGACATAACATCAGCTAAATGGTATACTTTATCCTCAAATGTGTTCCTAACGAACGCAGTCCAAATTATTTTTACTTCTATGTCCATAACTGATCAATTGGAAGGGAATCTAAATAATGAGCAACTGCAATTCTCACTCAGTTTTCCAAACAGAAACTGAATAAAACAAACATGGAAAGATTGCTTTTGACCAGCTAATGACAGAATACTACCGGACTCTCCCAGTTGTCCTCCACAAATCGTATATCATGCGAACAAACATCAATACCTGTAAAGATGCAAATATCAAATGTTAGTCGCAGAGTACATTGCTTAGAATCAGACAGGAAACAAATGGCATCTAATCATTATCCTCGTATCTGTTCAATTTTACCATTTTCCTATTGAAATGGAGGAGTATTACTAACCTTCATGCAACGATGAGTAGCATCTCAAGACGCATGTTCTCTCTATATAATGTTCTCTTTTATACCCAGAAATTTCCCTAACTTGGACTTCGAACTTCCTCCTTCACAATGAACTCCGCTATGTTACATGAACTTCCATAAAACCCAACTTGGAGCTGTGAATCAACACCTGTTTGACATAATAGAACAACAAATAGAACTATAAACACAATATTTACAAATGAATCAATGATCAAAGATTCAAAATCACAGAAGAACATTTTTGAAATGGAAATAAGCAGTGAACAGAATTTGATATCAGGGAGCCGGAAGTGAGAAGTGGAGAGGCCGACGAGAGCGGAGTCGTCGGGAGAGGCCGATTTGGGGCTTCCGCCAGCGGAGAGTCGGAGAATTTCCGGCGGGAGCAACTGGAAACCTCAGGGAAGATGGCGAGCGCCGACCGGGAGAGGAAGAGGATTTGGGATCGGAGACGACGGAGAATCGGAGGACTTGACGGGAGAGGAATAGGGAGAGGAGACGACGGAGGTCGACTGGAGGAGAGGACGACGGGTGATGGACTGGTCGAGGAGACGAGGAGACGACTTAGACGAGGACTAACGAAGACCCGAAGTAGACGAACTGAGTTCCAGATACTCAGATAGGGTTTAATTCAATCAACTCATCAACGGTTGAATGTTTTTTATTTTTTAATCCAACGGCTGGATCAAGTCAATATATATATAATAATTATTTTATTTTTATTTTTATTTCATACGCGACGGGACGGGATTTATTTCTGATCCCGATCCCGTCCCGTCGTTTTAAAACGAAATCGGGACGGAACGGGTTTTGCATTTTTCAAACTTGAATCATGTCCCGTCCCGTACCATTTAAGGACGGAATCGGGACGAGATCGGGATTTTAGTACCAAATGCCCAGTCTCTTAAGAAATATGTTGATTATACATAAGCATGCAAATTTGAGTGCCAGCACCAGCCCCCAATGGGCATAAGCTGAGTCCGTCAGTGGTTCTTCCTCAAGGGTGAAGATTAAGAACCACCTGAATGCGATATGATAGAAATGGCATTGCCTAGTAATCGCTCATAGCTAGTCTCATACTCAAGCAATGATACTATAGAGGTGAACTTGATATGTTCATATTGTGGTATATTTTTATGCCTCTTATTCATGATTTTTATGTCTAGTTCTCCTGTTTTTGGTTCATTTACTTGGTTTAGTGTCTTATAGGTATGAAGAGCAAAGATGAGAAAAAGAAGCAAAACAAGAGGTGAAAATAATTGAAGGGAAATTCACAAAGCTGAAACATGGAGCAACTTTTGCGCAACAGCCAACTTTGAAGAATAAACTGTACTGATCCAAGAAGAACCATAAAATGAGACATATATCAGCGGAAAGCTCTCTCTGTCTACTTTCGACAGAATTTTACGGTTCGTGATTCCGATATATGTGAAGAGAGTTACGCCAGTTTGAGTACAGACAGCTCAGTGGACGTACGAATCCGCTATATGTTCAACGAGCTCGAGTTTTCAAGGCCCAAACAACTTAGCACAATAACTTTATGAAGAATCTGAGAGCCCAATAACTTACGTTTCTTTGGAGATTTATACATGCCTTGTCACCTCTCTTTTAGGCTGAATGGTTAAGGAGTCCAAATCTTAAGTAAGAAGAAAAAGATGTATATATAAAGCAAATATGTCAAGACGGATGGAGGGATTCAGAGATCAGAATTGCATCAATTAAAGCTGCTGCCCTCCACCAACTTCACCTTTATGTATTCATTCATTTAGTTCTTTTATGTTTTAAAGGATTTTTGTTATGTTTTTCTTGAACATGAGCACTTAAACTCCTTATCTAGGGCTAGAATGATGTCCTAACAAGATTATCTACATGTTTTGATATTCAATTGATGAATTGTTAGTTTCTTTTAGATAAATTCTCAATCTCTGTTTGAATTGTTGCTTATGTTAAAGCTCTATTGATTCGGGACCTTTAGGCTTTGCATCTAGCTATCAAAAGAAGGATTTGAGGTGTACCTGCAATATAATTCTTTTTAGCTTTATGAGGTTAGGGATTGTGAATTATATTGTTGTCGTACATGAAGTAATAGTTTGCATGATTCTCTTCTTTTCTTAAATATAATGAGTCATGTGTGTTAAATTTATGTCGTACCTGGATAGACTGCATATAGGATATACGACCTCTGCAGTACTTGGAGAGAATCATGTACTTAAGGAAAACTATGGTTTAAGTGCCGTACCTGGACTTAGATACGAGAATTGTTATATTTAGAATCAAAGAATCCATTAGTTGCAGCAAGCGTATATAGGTTTGTTGTGGTTGATTCCGACACCCTAGATTCATCATCATCATATTCTATTTCTAAATCACTTTTGAGTTCCTTGTTTTTCAATTAATTTACATTCTTAGTTTTTGTTTTTAAGTTATTTTATCATTAGCATAAAACCTCTCAAAATCATAAATATAATTTCCGTTTGACCTTTTTGTGTGTTTGTCTTGATCGTTTTGTGTTTCTCGTTTTGTGTGTTTTTAGTGTCGTTAGCTTAGAAATTCCATACCTTGAATTGAACTAATATTTTCGTGGGAACAACAACTCTCTTCTTCCATATACTATATTACATCCACTCTGTATACTTGCGGGAAATTTATCAAGTTTTTGCTATATCCCCCAGGACCCTAGCTTTAAA
Organism: Potentilla sterilis; assembly: GCA_963682095.1. Lineage (NCBI taxonomy): Eukaryota > Viridiplantae > Streptophyta > Magnoliopsida > Rosales > Rosaceae > Potentilla > Potentilla sterilis. The sequence goes on from OY821762.1 coordinate 40,287,269, forward strand.
CATTATGGGCAAAGGTAACAATTTTGGTTACCATCGAGCTCTGTACTTAAAAAAGAAAAACTATAAATTAAAAGAAAAACATCCGAGGTAAACCATGCATACACAAACAGGCCCATATATAAGAACAACATCACTGTTAACGCCTTATCCAATGAATGAATTGGGCCAAATGTTGCATGGTCTCGTAGTCTCCGATATGAAACATACAAACAATAAGCTTGAAAGAGATGCATCTTTTTTATTATCAGTTATTTAATATTGTACTTTCTGCATTTTCCTCTCTTGTTGATTCTTATTATAATAACAAAATGACCAGATTTATTAGCTTTGAATTTGCATAGCGTTAATGTGACATCTGTAGCAAGAAACTCCGAAAGAGATTTTGATATTGGATTAAGAAATACCACCCTCATTTCTTTTAGAATATTTTCTAAGGGCTGTAGTGCTGCACGATTCTCTTTTCTGATTCTTCTTGTTTATAAAAATCGGATTTGGCGCAAGATACTTGTGGAGTGATCTGGGAACGTGTTTGATGGTTAGCACACAGAATCAAATCTGGCGAGCTAACTAGCTAGTAGTATTACCAATTAAGAAAGTTGTAGACTTGTAGTTTTATAAATTGATATGATCACCGTTTTATCACTTTTTATGACCTTTCTGGTGTTAAATATAGAAACAGTCATCGTCAATCCTTGCCCAGCTGGTTCTACACTTTTCAGTTTTCTATTATATTGCGTATAAATTTGATAACCTAAACTAATCGCGGGGATGGGTTCTGTTTACTGTTTGGCAGACGTGTTTGAGGAATTGGATGCAATCCCTAAACTGATTAAGTAAGATGATTAAGGTTTAGATTAGTACGTAACCAATTTATTAGTAGTAATTACACTAATTTGGAAAGGTGAGCAGCTGCCATCTGCACTAATCGATCTGCAGATCGATTAACATTAGTTTAGAAGATTTTCTTCTTCTTAGTTAGTGTGTTGTGATTTTCAGACAAGCCCTGATCGAAGTACTTGATCGAAGTACTTGATCGAAATAATGATTATAATAAGTTGAGCTCAGATAGATCGAACATACATGCTTGTAATCTAAACTTTGATTTGACTAGCATTAACATGCACAGGTTCATATTTCATAGCCATCCAAGAACTCGATCGATAATCTAGTCGGATTACTACAATGCTTGGACGTAGGATCTCCAACTTCACGCGTACGTTTTTGTTGAGCTACGTGTCAATATATTATAATCTGACGTATCTCAGTGAGAGTTAATCTTCGATCTCCCAGATTAGGTTTTGTTTGATTACCATGCATGAATAACCTTTCTAAAATTTGTGTTTTCCGCCAGAACCCTTTTAAGTAGTGCCTTGACACGTACGTATTTCAATTTATTAGGTTCTCCGATTACTGGTTAATTTGGCCTAAACCACGAAAATTGAAAATAGAACTCAAGAGCTTCGTTTTAAAGACATTAATAATACATTAGTTATAACTGCAGCAAAGCAATGAAGCGACGAAGAATGAAATGGAAAAAGCAAAAGTCGTCACTTCAACACATCCAAACGACCAATATTGGTTTTATTCAATACTCGTCGCTTGGATGTGTTGAAGCGACGAATAATGAAATGGGAAAAGCAAAAGTCGTCGCTTCAACACATCCAAGCGACCAATATTGGTTTTATTCAATACTCGTCGCTTGGATGTGTTGAAACGACGACTTTTGCTTCAAATTTGTCGCTCACAAATTATTAAAGCGACCAATATTGGTTTTATTCAATCTTCATCGCTAGGTAAATATTGAAGCGACCAATTTTGTAGACTTCATCGCTGTACGATAAGTGAAGCGACGAATTTTTATCAATATTCGTCGCTTTTTTTTTTTCATCAATCACATTGTACTTCCTCTTAAATGACAGTTGTATATATAATCAAAATTTGACTTCTTTTATATAGTTGGTTCGAAAAGTTATACACTTGAGTATAATATTATAATCAAGTTATACCGTATTAGTAAGCATGTTGTCATTATAATGGCTAAATTCACAAAATGAAAATTTTGACCGTCTGATGTGATCGTTATAGTTAAATATGAGTAGAGTAGAAAAATTAACTCATTTTGTGAACGCTTGATGCTCGATCGAAACGATTAACCATATTTTTCATAAAACTTATCCCACGAAGACGCTATTACGTACCTTTAGATGACATTTTTTCGTCGACTCTTCTAAACATTAAACTCTCAAATAGATGAGACGTAATCAACAATGTAAAAATTTGGTAATTTTTACCTCCCGATACTATGGTTCCCCATAGAGAGAGATACGTTTAAATAAGGTTGACCACATCGATCGGGGCTCTAACTTTGTCTGATTTAAGTAATTTTTTTTACCATCATCTTATTTTATCATAACGAACAAATGTTATTTCACAGCGCTTTTCAAAATTTGACTTCTTTTATATAGTTGGTTCAAAAAGTTATACACTTGAGTATAATCTTATAATCAAGTTATACCGTATTAGTAAGCATGTTGTCATTATAATGGCTAAATTCACAAAATGAAAATTTTGACCACCTGATGTGATCGTTATAGTTCAATATGAGTAGAGTAGAAAAATTAACTCATTTCGTGAACGCTTGATGCTCGATCGAAACGGTTAACCATATTTTTCATAAAACTTATCCCACGAAAACGCTATTACGTACCTTTAGATAACCTTGTTTCGTCGACTCTTCTAAACATTAAACTCTCAAATAGATGAGACGTAATCAGCCATGTAAAAATTTGGTAACTTTTACCTCCCGATACTATAGTTCCCTATAGAGAGAGATACGTTTAAATAAGGTTGACCACATCGATCAGGGCTCTAACTTTGTCTGATTTAAGTAATTTTTTTACCATCATCTTATTTTATCATAACGAACAAATGTTATTTCACAGAATTTTTCAAAATTTGACTTCTTTTATATAGTTGCTTCGAAAAGTTATACACTTGAGTATAATCTTATAATCAAGTTATACCGTATTAGTAAACATGTTGTCATTATAATGGCTAAATTCACAAAATGAAAATTTTGACCGTCTGATGTGATCGTTATAGTTAAATATGTCTAGAGTAGAAAAATCAACTTATTTCGTGAACGTTCGATGTTCGATCGAAACGGTCGACCCTATTTTTCATAAAACTTATCCCACATCGAAACGGTCACCTATATTTTTTATAAAATTTGAAATATTAAATTACCTAGAGAATGATCCACATTGAGTATGTCAATTTTATTTCATTCAATTAAGGGTAGATAATTGACACTAATTTAGATTTGTTACTTCAATTTAGCATAATTAAAAACATCTTAAATAAACATCTAAATTAGGTAATTAGAAATTTGCATATATGTAGGCTGGATATATGGATCAATAAGGTAAGAATACGTTGAAGATATTTGTAGTACTTAGAAATATCAAATATGTCATATATATAGTATATATATCCATTAATAGTAATTAATAATATTAAGATATATTGTTTTATACCTTTTTCTTTCTTAGGGAATATTAATCTTAAGAAAGAGCAAGAAACGGAAAAAAAAAATAGAAAAGAAAAATCATAAACAATGAACAAATGTCCAATTAAATGATAAGGCGCGGATCGACTATATCAACCGTCAGATTTTCCAAATCCAACGGTCTCCCCATTGCAACCCTTCTCTTTCTGTCTCCTTTCTTTATCCTCATCTTCGATTACATCAGTTCTTCATCACATCTCCTTCATTAGATCGGACCAAAACTGAACTGCCTCTCTTCCATCTCTATTGCTCTCTCTCTTTCTCGATCCAGATCGGACCAAAGCTGAGGTAAGTTCTTGTATTCCCTTTCTCACCACCATGTTTGGATTTGATAAATCTAAGTTTCTTGAGTAAATCTAACTATGAATTCTTGATAGTAATTGGAATCGAACTGGGTTATTCTCTGAAATTTGTTTCAGTTGAGGAATGGTTTGGACTGGTGGTGGTGCGGGTGTTGCGGCGGTACGGCGTTGATGATCTGGAGCTGGGTGTCTCGGATCGGAACCGGGTCGCGGGTCTTGATGGCCTGGAGCAAGTCGTGGCGGTCGTGGAGCTTGGCGAGGTCGGGGAAGAAGACACGCTCGATGATGTGCTCGAGGACGGCCGCGTAGGTGTCTTCGTCGAGGACCTTGGGATAGGCGGCGGAGGTAAGGTTTTTTTTAGGGGTAGGGGGGCAGCGGAGGAGGAGGAGATGTAATCGGAGACGGTGGAGGTGGAGTGTTGAAAAATTTGGCAAACTATTGTGGAGAACGGTGGAGGTGACAAACGGAGGTGGAGGTGGTGGTGGCCTGGAAGGCTGGAATAGTGACCCCAAACCCTAAAATAAAAAATGAAATTCCTAAAAAGCATTTAAATTAAAATAAAAAATAAATTGATTAATAGTATTGAATGAATATTCAATTATATTAAAGAATTAACTTTTAATAAAAGAGACGAATTTTTATCAATATTCGTCCCTTCAATTTTAATTTACAAATTTTATGTCTTCATTGAAGCGACGAATATTGATAAAAATTCGTCGCTTCATTGTTAAAACAACAGTTCAAAATTCGTCGCTTGAAACTTAAAGAGACGACCAAAAGTCGTCGCTTCAATTTTTGAAGAGACGACCAAACTTCGTCGCTTCAAATTTCAGGCGACTAATTTTGAAGTCGTCGCTTGGAATTTTGAAGCGACGACTTTTGGTGCAAAACTCGTCGCTTCGAAATTGAAACGACAAAAATGAAGCGACGACTTCGAAGCGACGACTTTTCGTCTCTTCAACATTAAAACGACGACTTTTGCTCTGAAACGACGAAAAAAAGTCGTCGCTTCAATTTGATTCTGCAGTAGTAATTAATTAAAGAAGATAAATTGAGAAGAATGATATGGAGTATTCCATCCATTAGGGCATCCACACGTACCATGGTAAATATGAATTTGGTTGATAGTAACATCACAAATTCAATGACAGTTGGATTATGACAATTAGTTCATCAACACGTACGTACCATGGTAAATCGGTCGGCTGCCACAAATTTGTGAGGATCGGATACGTATCCACATTGTAAGAGTGTCATATTTTTTTGTCTTCGAATATGACGAAGCACGAACGGAATAAATTATTAGTGAAAAAATTGGAGAACACATATCGTCCAACCCTTCAGAAACTTGGAGATAATGGCCGGCTTAAGTTCAAGATTAGATCTTCTTGTGGTTCTTCTTTATTTTCTTATCTGATGCCACTATTGTTTTTTTCTCGAAGTATATCATATGTATCATTCAATCTCTCAAATAATTGCATACATTGACATTACTAGCCGGTATCTGGCATTGACAACTTGATAGAGGACTTGGCGACGTTGATGAACTAACTGTCATAATTAATTTTAGTTTGATTATCAAGAATCGAAAGGCCCTACACTGTTTACTTTGGGATCCTTCATCCCAGATGATCGACTTGAATTTCAACCTCTAAGAAAACTTCAGGTCTGATGTGAAATGCAGGTTTTCAACATATCTCAACTAACTAATATGATGTCTCCTGTAGGTGTATATATGTCTCATCTTGCAAATTAAAGTCATCAACAGACGTTATCCCTAGCTTATCAAGCTTCTGGGGCTAATCCAGATGCATGGTGAAGGGGCCGGGACAAGAAAAGGACTGGGACGTCTAAGACGTACTATTTGACAATATGTGTCGTCCCCAAATTTAAGCCATGCAAATATTCCTATAATCATTCTCCTTTATCGGAGTTTAGGGCTTAGGATTTAGAAACACTTAATTAGGTCGTAACATTACGTTGTCCAGATCATTGGTAAACATTATACTCATTTGAGAGCTCAAATAGCCAAACAGGACTTCGATTTACGACGACGTGGTTGCTAATCACTAATTTTGGGGAGGGGTAGTGATAGGGGGCCTTAATAAGGCCTAAGAATTTTGGATCCGGATTCTCTCCTCATGAAGGAGCTCCTCATATCTCCTCATGAGATCTGGGCCGTCCAATTTTAATTCGACGGCCCAGATTGTTTTGCAGAGGGAGTTGTGTGAATAGTAATAGAGGATTGTGAGCCGTCAGATTAAAATTGGACGGCCCAGATTGTTTTATGAGGAGAGGATCCCATTTCAAGAATTTTGGCCTTAATCGTAGGTGGCGTGCCACCTCATCAAGACACATCATCAATATCAAAAACATTGTTATGTCATATTAGGGTTAAAATACATTCTTGTCCTTTGAAATCCAATGGCTCTAGATTATTTTGTTATTTTTCAAAAATAAAAATAATTTTAAGAAAAGAAAAATATTTTTCAAGCCAATTTTTTTTATTACACTTGTTTTTAAATTTAAACATCAAATATAATTTTTTAAATTATAATTATTCAAAAATATAAATTTAAATGAATATACATACATATATATATATATACACACACATATATATACATACATACACACATATACTATTTCAAAAAAAAAAATTTCAACACACTATATCAATGTCCAAATAAACTTCATATATATATATAAAATTCATCTAAAAAATTCGATAGAAATTTATTTTATCTACTTTTATTTTTCTAAAATTCGATAGATATGTATATATGTATATATATATATATACATATAATTCGATACAAATTTATTTTATCTACTTTTATTTTTCTAAAATTCGATAGATATGTGTGTATATATATATATATATATAATTCTAAATCTAAATTTTGATTAAGAGTCAAAAAAAATTTAACATTGAATTTGATTCGCAAAGATAGAATGTTTTAATGTCAAATATCGTAATTGTGTCAAGAAATAAATTTCATGTAGTCAACCCAAAAAAGGTAACAAAATCATCTAAAATAAAACATAATTTGGTTGTAATTGTTGCCCAATTTACAATGACTATTAATTAGGTAGTTATGAGTAAATTATATTTCGTAACTATTGCTTTTTTTTAGTCATCGTAATTACTGCTTTGTATTAAGACAACATTCAAATATTCCCCATATATTTATATTACCATCTGTAAATTAGGTTAATCATAAAAGTCAAAACTTAGATTAAATATTTTGATTGAGTTTCTTGCTAATAAATTAGATTTTATGAAGGGTTGAAAAATGACAATAATCTAGAGCCATTGGATTTGAAAGGACAATATTGTATTTTAACCTTAATATGACATAACAATGTTTTTAATATTGATGATGTGTCTTGATGAGGTGACACACCACTTAAGATTAAGGTCAAAATTCTTAGGCCTTAATAAGGCCCCAAAACATTTTCCTTTTGGGGAGTTATTATTCATGCACCACAACGAGCAACTTAATTTGCTAAATGTTGTCTATGTTCTTTTAGAAAAAGTGAACTGAGATATTAATTTTACGTGTTAATACGAACATCTTATGTTCATAGCTAGATTTTTAGTTTTGGTCTAACCGTGTTACCAAAATAAGAGGATAGGAATATATCTTTTCGCATTGTACGTATTTAGTTAAGAAAGGGCTCCAGTACCAAATTAAACGTGATCAAATGATGTTTGGTTAATAACATTTTCATTCATTGAAATGCATTTGGTATCCCCTCAATTGTGTGCTTTGAATTGATCGATGGCTAACTGCCGATTAAGCACTTTCAACGCTATACATATTTACTTGTGAAAGCTGAGATTACTAGTATATCTATATGTTGTAGTTGGCAGATATTTATGTACAAAGAATAGGAACCATGCGTATCTCCGTGTCTATCTTACTGGTGACATGTAGATATCTAATATATCGTGTAGGTTAACCATGCTTGGAAAGTGTATGGATTCTCTTGACAAGGCCACACGCGAAGTTGTTCAATTGTTCAATTGGGAAATCTAGGGTTTGCATGAAAGATTTATTCCTAGCAATTTTGCAAGCTGATGTATATATATATATATATATCCTTTGTGCCGATTCTTGTAGAAAAACAATAAGATCAGATTTTTAAGAATTGTTCACAATACTATGCATTCCCACGATCATAAGCAAATGTACTAGCTAGCATGCCCACAGGTGTCTTTGCTATAGCAGTCATAGACTTTGACATAATCTCGCGCTGGTATTGAGTGTACGAGTTTGCCTAGCCCTATACGGCTATACCATCGTGTTGAATTTTGTGAATTCCACGAAGACATATTAATGCAACTTAATTAAATTTATTTCAGACATAGTATAGAAAACTTACAGTATTCAATTAAACTACAGCACCACCCGCACCCTCACTCACTCCATTTTCTGTAAGCGTTATTTTCTGTAAGCATGCTCCCCATTTCTGTGTCAAATGTCCATATATATTGTGATCGATCTGGGAACGTGTTCGATGATAAGCAAACAAGGTCAGATAAAGTGTTAGTTAAGTATTACAAATATATACTAAACTAGTTGCCTGACTTGCAGTTATATAAAAATATGAGAAATTAATTATCTGTGAAAAAAATATCTGTCATCATCAATTCTTGCCCAGCTGGTTCTGTTCCTTCAATTTTCTATTCTGGTGCATGCTCTCTGGTAACCTAGAAAATGAAGGGGACACTCATTGTTTTGCAAACGTGGTTGATGATTTGGAGGCATTTTCCCTAATTAATTAGCTAAACTCTGTTAGATTAGTAAACAACTTTGGCGCCTTTCGTAATTTACAAATGATTCTGCAGATTGCATGAGATCAGCTACGTATAGCTGCCTGAATTCTGCTAACTTTTGACTCCCGCAGTTAATTGAATTATATATTTCTTAGTTTACAATATTTTTTCTTCTTCTTTTTAATCTGTGTCTGTGCTCATCGGACAGGCTCTACAAATTTCATACAAAACATTTTGTCCCTTATTAATCTGTTTTAATTTCAATTTGACTATAACTTTCCTCTTTGAAACTTGACATTCCCTTCTTAGTTAGTTATATATATTATTACACTTTTTATTTAAAAAATAAAAAAAAACTTTCATAATACATACGTGTTAATCCATTCCATCCGACTAAATCTATCTCATCTTGGAGACTGATATTTCATTCTAAATTTCTTATTCCAGCTGATTGTAATACTGATATATATGTTGTACGTCATGCTAAAGTTACGTACCCTTCGTAATACGTAGAATAATACTGAAAACAATACATGATACGGTTTGTGTGCCCTTATCACTCACTCAAGAGCTCAGTTGATTTGGCACGTTAAACTTTTAGATACGAACTTCGATTTTACACGCATTTGAGCCATGTGTCAATCATTATTCATGAATATCTCAGTGGGAAACATTAATCTAGCTATCCCAATTAATTAGGTTTGATTCGATTTGATTACCATGACTCTTCCCAATAGGTTGTTGTTTTTGGCCGGAATCCTCATAGATATATACAGTTGACACGTACGTCGTTTTATCAGGTTTTCCAATAAGTAATGGCCGGCCGCGGTTGGCCACGCAAGCCAAAATAATTCTTGAATAGAAGAACTTATAAAACCGACCAATCATTCCTTTTTCCCAAATATTTGATTTATTTACAAATATATGATGAAAATTTTGTCAAGAAACTTAAAAATTTCGTTAGTTGATAAGCAATTGCGATCAAGAGACTTATTCGGGGATCTTAAAAGTGATAAATCTCTAATTTTCAGATGATTTTAGTGAGAAACTAATTTCATATAAAATTTCGATTTCTATGAAAATGTAATAATTAATGAAGTCCAAATTGATTGAAGCGTAAACTGTATGATTAATTTTGCATGATCATCTGCATGTGGAAGACATCGATCATTTACATTTCACAAGGGGGAACAAGATTACGCACATATAAACAAAGATTTCCACCCAAAATAATGACAGCAAACGACTTGATTCAACTGCACCGTGTTAAAGAATGACAACTTGAAGTTGCAGAAATCAGGATTGAATTAGGTTTAAAATATCCTGACCTCCCAGCTATACTTTTGTGAATACATTGAAGAACGTACATGAACATAAGAAAATCAGGAGCTAGAAATCGGTTCTTTTCCCATCCAACAGTGGCTTTTGTTTATGATACAATCACGCACACATATTAGATTTTGTTTGGTGACTAGTTGTATGTTTTGCTTGTATCAGTAGCTTATTAGGTGGTGGCTGATGGATACGTACGTACTATAACATGTGTAGGATAATCTAAAGTATTAACAAGATATTTTGTTCCCAACAATTTCATCATAAGGTGATATTTCAGTGTAGAGTAGCTAGGCATAAATGTTGCTTTAGTGGAAGCAAATAATTAGATTGATATATCTTTGAATTCTCGAACACACTCATCATCTTCGACACTCACAAGTAGTATTAATATCTATTTACACGAGAGTACTCTAGTATGCGCAATAAATCAGAATAACACATTTAAACAAAAACTGCATGTGGCGTAGTGGTCGAGTGGTCGTGTAGGGAACTACTCAATGCAATTTTGATTTACACAGCTATTAAAGTGGTCATGCATACATAATTAAACCATTTCAAAGACATGCGCCAATACACGCGAGTTAAAGATAAGCAATTGTTAAGTTCAATAGTTTCCAAAATGGCTAGAAAAAAAAGAAGAAGAGCAAATATGACAAAGAAAAATAGTAATGCATCGAGAATTCGTGTGGTACTATATTTGAGATAGAGACAATTCAAGGACTGAAGTCCAACCATTTATCCTCACTAATCCAATCCACTGAACTTGGATCAATGGCTGATCGATCATCATGTAAACAAACCTACCTTCAAATCTTTCCGATCACTTAAACCCCCATCCCCTCAGCCGACATTTTAGCTTAATCCGTCATGCTTATGCGCCATGACGACCTAATAAGGACTCGTGGCCGTCTATAAGCCAGCCAATTGGCAAAACTATCTCGAATTTACAATAATGGTTTTAGGCACGCCTTTAGGGTTTTGGGTATGCTACTAACTGTTACGTGGCGGTTAGTTATTTGTCCGGTCCAGTCTCTATCATTCTCAACCAACAGTGCGACAACAGGTGGCGGCTAGTCATCATCGAGTCGTTGACCTTAAGGGCACCATGCAATGATCAAAATGTTAACCGGTTTTGGCGCGCCACGGTGCCACGAGCTACAGTTTAGGACGAGGCCAAAACCTAAATGATGATCGATGCGATCTAGCTAATTAAAGGCTAGGGGTTCTAGCTAGCTTGGGTACCAATATTCGTACGATGCGTATTGTCCAAAAAGAAATCATGCAATAGGTTGGAACAAATTGAGTATATATATGGTTCACCAACCTGTATGACTTTAGGAAGCTAATAATTTGGACCTACTATTCGTCATGCATGTGATAAATGGAATTTAGTAATATCTTGAAGGAGGATAATTGAATTTAACCATGCACATGATTCATGATTGAATCCAAGTAGGTCAAGCCAAAGTTCTGAAAACTAATCATATGAGAACATTTTTGGATCTCTATTCATATCTTGAAAGTTCTAGTACGGATATATAGTAAAGCGTCATGAAATAAAATTTAAATGTGTGCTTTATCTAATAGTATGATGGTCGGAGAGATTTACTAATTCGTAATTTTTCAAATAAAATTTGGTATTTTAATTGAAATGCGAGTAGACAATTAACAAATTTTCTGCTCATTACAGTTAGTGATGAGCAACTTTTAGTTCATCAAAGCTGGTTATGAGCGGATTAGTGGATGAACAACAATGATTAACAAATTTCGGTTCATTGTCTAAGTAAGTCAGTCAAATAAACAAGTTACATATAGTTATGTACAAACATATCTTGAATAACATCAATCATCATTTGAGTTCAATTTCTCTGTTTGAAAATAAAAAATAAAAATTGACTACCAGAAAACAGCACTTAGGCGACGAAACAGTTTATTCTAAAATTACCAACTCTAGCAAACTGAGCCGGTGAGTCCCCTCCAAATTCCGTCCACAGGAAAACGATAATCGTCCGATGATAAGCATAAGTATCCCAAACGTAGTTGTTAATTACTCGACGAATTAATGCTTTTCGATTATGCTGCAGTACGTTGCAGAAGTCCATATAAACTTTTCTAAACTTGCATTTAATTTCATGTAAACTAATTAAGAAAACAAACACATTTCTACAATTGCGCGCAACTCCAACCGCGCTAAATTCTTACTCTTCCAACCGCCTTTGCGCGCAGTTAGGCAAACTCAATCCAACAATGTTAACCGTGATCTGCATGTGTATGCAGAGACTCGAAAAGCATAATTTCTCTGCGAAACACACCAAAACGGCGTCGTGCAACTCTTCGAAACGTTAAATACTTTGACCAAATCATAGGTCAATGGTCATACCTCAAAAAACCTAATTCCAAAGGTCAAACGACCGAGTATGAAAACAATCCACGTAACCCTCTTCGTCTTACCCAAAACTTAATTATTAATAAAAACTATATTAATACGTGTGGAAACCAATAGTCCCAAACAAAACTCCATAAACAGTTCAAGCCATAATTCAGCTTTTTTGCTACACTTTACCGGCTGACCGGGGTTCCCGGTTCGCAACGCTCACGCTTCATCATTCCACGTGGCAACAACCCACACCACCACTGCTCATCTGTCTTCTATGTATATATACTCCATCACCCTCTCCCAATTTTCCAAAAACGTCCACAACCAAAATTTTTTTGGTAAGCAACCCCAATTCTTCCCTCCAAACTCCGTTCTCATATTTTCTCGGCTTCATTCTGCAATTCTCTAGCTGGTTTCATTTTGCTGATTCAAGTCTTCAACGACGTTGTTAATGAGGAACGATAGAGGAGGAACCATGGTGGTGGAACGTACCTCATTCCACAGACCAAAATTCGGAGCCCTATTGCAATCCGACCCGAACACAACTACCCCAAATAAGAGCGACAACAACAACATCAACAACAGCAACAAGAACAACAACAGCGTACGTAGCTCAGCCACAAGCCCCAGTTACTATGACAACAACAGCAACGTGCAGAGCTCAGCCACGAGCCCCGGTTGTTGCGACACCAACCCCTTCAGCTCCGCCGCAAGCCCCGGATACGCTCGTGCGATGTCCGCGAGCCCCGGCTACTACGACAACAACAACAACGTGCGGGGCAACAGCGGCGACGCAACTCCATACGCCATGTCGCCGTGGACCAATTCGTCGCCGTACACAAAGTCGCCGTGGATAACGCCGTCGCCGTTAAACCCGTTGTTGGACGAGAGGAACTTGCCGGAGAGCGGACTGGTTGGGTCCTTGGTTCGAGAAGAAGGGCATATATACTCGCTAGCGGTGTGCGGAGACTTGTTGTATACCGGGTCTGATAGTAAGAACATCCGGGTCTGGAAGAACTTGAAGGAATTCACAGGGTTCAAATCCAACAGCGGGTTGGTGAAGACCATTGTGATTTGTGGTGAGAGAATATTCACGGGTCATCAAGATGGAAAAATCCGGGTATGGAAAGTATCGCAGAAAAAGCCGAGCCTTCACAAACGAGTCGGGTCATTGCCGACGTTGAAAGATTTCCTCCGGAGCTCCATGAACCCGAAGAATTACGTGGAGGTCAGACGCCACCGCAACGTGGTGAGGATCAGACACTTCGACGCCGTGTCGTGTATGAGCTTGAATGAAGAGCTAGGGCTCTTGTACTCTGGTTCATGGGACAAGACGGTCAAGGTTTGGAGAATTGCGGATTCCAAGTGTTTGGAATCGATAGAGGCTCACGATGACGCCGTCAACTCGGTAGTCGTCGGTTTTGATTCGTTGGTGTTCACCGGCTCGGCGGACGGGACAGTAAAAGTGTGGAGGAGAGAGCTACAAGGAAAAGGGTCGACGCATTTCTTGGTGCAGACATTGTTGAAGCAAGAGAACGCGGTTACGGCATTGGCGGTTAACCAATTGGCGGCGAACGTTTACTGCGGCTCGTCGGATGGGAACGTCAATTACTGGGAGTACAAGAAGAAACTTACACACGGTGGGGTCCTCCGCGGCCACAGGCTCGCCGTGCTCTGCCTCGCCACAGCCGGGAACTTGCTCTTCAGCGGCTCGGCAGACAAGAACATTTGCGTGTGGAGAAGAGAGATGGGATCGGGAGGAGCCCACACGTGCCTGTCGGTCTTGACGGGCCATTTAGGACCCGTCAAGTGCCTGACAGTGGAGGAAGACCACTGCAGCGCCGATGACAAAACCGACCAGAAATGGATTGTGTACAGTGGGAGCTTGGATAGGTCGGTGAAGGTGTGGCGGGTTTCGGAGCAAGCGGCTGACTTGAAGCAGTTGTTGTTGCTGTCGGAGAAGGAAGATGATTCTAGGCCGGACCTGAGTAGCTTTTCTCTCACTACTGAAAGGCGGGAAGAAGAGAGGTAGAAGAGTTACGAGTACGTAGGTAGAGGATGAAGATGGTAATCTTTGATCAGGCGTGGAGATCACAGGCGCTGTCGCAGAAGATGGTGTTTGCCTGTCTGTCCGGTGGACGGTGGTCCCTTCAATAATTAACGGGCCAAAGAGTTTCAGACGAAGATGAAGGGCACCAACTGGAGAAGAGTTGAGAGTGGTGGTGGGTCTGGGAGGAGGAGCCCTTCGTATAAAGGCTAAAACGTACACCATTGACATAATACGGACATGGCGATCGATACAACAAATTCTATTGGGCGCCATAAGCTTGCAAAAGATGCACATGCAAAATGGACCACATTTTCGTTGCATTATATTGTTGCCACAAATATAGAACTAGCTGTTCTTTTTCTTTATTTTGGGTAAGAAAATTATATTTACCCACAGTTAGTTGGAGTGTGTTTTGGTATCTATAGATAGTTTTCTGTGTTTGGAATTATCGAGTTTGGAACTTGGTTGGAGTAGAAGTTGTATATATACTCTGATGCTTTTACAAGAGTGCAAATGTTTCATGGAGTTAGAAAGGGTTTGATACTTTGATGTTAAGAAACCCAGATTACCAATCTTGGTATGCTGAGGATTGAAGCAAAGCAAATACCAAAGGGCACATATTGGTCAATTTCTTTTGCTTCAATTTTGGTTCGTTGAAAAAAAATGGTGTGTTGTACATAATAGTGATTGATATTCAATCCCCGGCCCATTTCAGACTTGCAATGAAGTTTCTTGATGAGAAAGCAAATCCCTTCTAGAAAAATATACATGCATAGAACTTGTATAAGTTTCTAATAAGATCCTTTGACTTGAACAAGCAGGGTTCCAACTTCCAAAAATGAATTAGACTTGAGAACTAACCACTTAGAAATCCATGGTTATTGATAGCTAAAGCTGCTTTCAAAAGAAAAATAAAATAAAATTATAAGATAAACTCAGAGATCAAATTAAAGATGAAGGAAGAAGATGATCAGAGGGAGAGAGTGTTTGGACCACAATTGAATTTATTTCAATTGGGCTTTCGCCCCAAGGCCCAGTAGGGGTTTTTGATCAGATTCAAACCCATGGAAATCGGGTTTTCCCGCTTCAACCAAAGAGGTTGAGCTCGAGGGAGAACGTGGTTGCTTCCTAACCCGATTGGGGTTGTTTCGTAACAATCCATCAGTGAAAATATTTGTTAAGATTGAGAAGCAATGTAGCAATGATTTCACTACCTACGCTGGGCTATCAATCACTAACAACTATGAGCCACGCTGCACCATGCTTTAGGGAGGTTGTTAGAGGAACCGGCCATACTGCGCAATGATGAGTGATGAACAGTAACAGCAGCATAACAAGCAAGGTCAAGACGTGTTGCTCCGATCTTCGAAGCTTCAATACCAACTATACCTCTGATAATATCTTCGCTGATTGGATGGGAAGCAGGGTAGGGGAGGACATTCCTAATGAGTCTCAAGGATCCGCCAAACTGGAGTTGACAGCCCTAGGGGTCCTTGAGTCATATAAATATGAATCTGCCGGCATCTGGAAAGAGGTTCTCAACCAAAAACAAACAACCACAAGTTCTAGCGCAACGCTAACTTGCCAAAGCCTCTCCGGAGCAACTCACGCAACCCGCCTCCGCCCCACGATCGATCTAATCTCGTGCTTGTGCCGAGCGCTTTGCTGGGTCTACTCACGCAACTCGCCTCCGCCCTACGACGGATTCAACCTCGTACTTGCGCCGAGCATTTGCTGAGCCTCACGCAACCCTCCTCCGCCCTCTTACGATCGATCTGATCTCGTACTTGCGCCGAGCATTTGCTGAGCCTCACGCAACCCTCCTCCGCCCTCCTACGATTGATCCGCTCTCGTACTTGTGCCGAGCGTTTGCTGAGTCTATCGAGTCAGTCCGCCACCCCCGGTGGCAATCGAGTCTGTCAGTCCGCTACCCCTGGTGGCAATCGAGTCGTCACTCCGGTGGCACACCCGTGGTCTTGGAACAGCTCTGCTTTGCTTCTCCGGATCAGAGTAAGATCCTCAATCCTCAAGGGGTTGGGAAGAAAATCCTGGTAGAGAGTTCTATTCAGGTCTTGTTCGAGCCCTGTACGCCGGCTTAGTCAGCGCCCGCGTAACAGTCGCTTGACCAGGAAGTCAGAGTCGAATTGGGAGCAGACGAAGCGACTCGCTCAGGGGGTCGCGCGCAATCGAGTGGCACCGCTCCAAGGGTGCTGGCACGCCTAAGCACAACACAAAGACACAGCAACCGACCACAAACCAAACGACCGTGCTGACTGTTCGCCGGGTGCTGAACCCGCCACGAACATTTTGGCACGCCCAGTGGGACTGGTGTCAAGGATTGCGGGATCCACAAGGGGTAATCCTTACGTAAGGGTGACCATGTCTTGTTTGAAGATTTCCCACAAAGGGCTGATCCAGCATGGAACAGCTGAGTGTAGGGGATTAACTGACGCTGAAGTTAAGGAAGTGTTTGGCGGGACTTTGGCCGACGCAAAAGCTATTGCTACTGCCCTTAAAGCCCTGCGAAGCAAAAAGGGTCTGAATCCGGTTTCCGAGCCGTCTATTTCGGAGATCGAGGAAGAGACCACTGAAATCACTGCCGCTTCCCAGGATGACGACCGCGCTATCGGTTTTGTTAACCGGGAAGCTACATCTGGTTTTTTGGAAAAGGGGTCCGCGGATGAATCCGCTGATCCAAGTGCGTCACCTGTGGTACAATTTACTGGGGAGTCTGCAACTCCCACGGAGGTGACGGATACTTTGAAGATGTTGATCGAAAAGTCTTGTCACACGGACGAGGCATTGAAAAGAGCCAATGAGGTGGTCATTGATCTAAGTGAATCCGTCAGGCGTATGCAGACGGAGCAACGGGGGTTCACTGCCAATTTCAAGTACCTCGCCGAACAGCAGGATCGGCTGGGGAGCAGCTTGACCACCTATGCCAGGAACTCCGAGGGCAGCTGGCAACAGCAGCAGGAGCAGCTGGCGGAAACCAATACCGCGCTCGCCAACCTGAGTGCCTTGATGAATCAGTTGCTGGAACGGGGTGACCACCCCGAGGGGTCCGGCCGTGTAGTTACGGATCCAGCTCAGCTGAAGGACCAGCGCAAGCGCGACGCCGGTCGTGGTACTATTGGCGGATCTAACAACAGGCCCACTAATAGTCAAAGGGGAGGTCAGGTTCCTCCTACAGAGCCGGTTAGCAACGATCAGTCGGTACCTCCAGCGAACGCCGTGGCGCAGATAACCCTGGAGGACATTGGCAGGATCTTCGCTGACAAGCTCAGGGAGCTGCAGGGGTTGCCCGACGTCGACAAGACGTACGAGAATCCGTTGACTCCCGAGATCAATGCGGTGCCCTTCCCGGTCGGTTTCAAGCCAATCCGTTTTACGCCGTTTACTGGCCAGACATCCGAGGATGCTGAGACGCACATCATGCGTTTCACCAACGAATCAGGTCAATATGCTGAGAACCCGATCATGAAGTTGAAGCTCTTTCCTACATCCCTGGCAGGGGAAGCAGCTATCTGGTATAAGCGTTTAAGGCCTGGGTCAATTCCAGACTGGAAGACCATGGAGGTCATGTTCAGGACCATGTTTGGGGTCGTGGAAGCAAAAATCGGACTGAAGGACCTGGCAGAGACTGAACAGAGGCCTGACGAGTCCGCCACTGATTATCTGCGACGCTTCAAGCTGGAGCTAACTCGCTGTGAGATGGAAATCCCAGAGGAGCACGCCGTGCGGATGGCGATTGACGGCTTGATAGACGAGATCCGCCAGGGGTTCAGGCAGGTTCATGTAACCACGATGGCGGATCTGACTAATCGTCTGGGTCAGGAGCAGCACTATGTGGATCGGTCCAGGGAGAGAAACGAAAGAAGGAAGGGGATTCCGATGTCCTACTATCCGGGGACTCTGAAGCCCAAAACTCCAATTCCGACCGCGGCTCAGACCGTGGCAGCCGTTCAGGCGGATGCAATTCCTAGGCCAATCCTGACATGGGTTGATGAGGAGAAAGTAGGGGTCGAGGTCGCAGCCATCGAGAGGACTGATCAGAAGCCTTTGCAGTCCCAGGTAGCGAAGCCGGTCAGGGAGCCTATTAAGCTAGTTACTCCTCTTCCAACCAAATCAGCCTTTGATGCATACACCTATAACGCCCATAGAGCTCACGAGATTTTGCAAGAGTTGTTCAACCAGGGGCGTCTGCATCATGACGGATTTACCCCCAAGCCTGATTATATGGCGGGGAAGACATACTGCAGCTATCACAATATGAACAATCACAATACTAAGGATTGTGTGAAGCTGAAGGACCAGTTGCAGATATGGATCAATGACAACGTCCTGCAATTGGAGAATCCTAAGGAGCCTCAGTGGACAAAGGCTAAGGGTGCACCGCGGGTGAATGCTATCGAGATCAGTGTTGGTCCGAGTCTGCCGCAGCAGGGTAGGAAGCGGGTTTCCAGGTTTCAGGAGTATACTTACGACGCAAACAAGGCGGAGGAAATCTGGGAAACCATGGTGTACCATAAGGCGCCAGAAATTCAGGAGTTTTACCAGGGCCATCCTATCAGGGGGAACGGCGGGTTTACGTGTCTCTTCCATAGGTCCTTTGACCACTCTAGTTCTGAATGTGTAGGTATGAAGGATCAGTTGCAGGAGTGGCTGAACGAGGGCAAGCTGGGGTTCGACGCCAGCGAACCTAGGCCCTGCCCAGAATTTTGGGTTGGGGCGATTGAGGAAGAGGACATGGTGATGGTCCCACGCTCCAAGCTCTGCCTCACGTGCAGACTAACGACAGGGCAGCCGATTACTTATGAGGAGTTTCAGGCAGCCTTGAGGGAAGCGGAGCAGAAGGCTGAAAGGAGAGCCCTCGAAAAGGCCAAGTTAGAGCGTCCGCCGCCCGAGAAGTCAAGCAGGGAGGGTTACAAGCGGATGAAGTACCATCACGGGTCCGAGGACAGTTGCGCCAGCAGGGCAAGGCCTAGGCAAGGTCCAGGACCGTCCGAAATCAAGTCAGCTACGGCTGGGGGTTCGCAGAAGGCTGCGAATCCAGAGCCATCCGCGAGGGTCTATGTTCCGCCAGCATCTAGGAACGATCCGAAGGCGGACACATGGTATACCCAGCGGGCCGGCAAGGCTGTTGAGCTTGCAGCGGTGACTACCCGGAACGAGCGGAGACGCTTTGGCAAGGCAAAAAGAACCTTGGCGGATCTGGCATCGGGAAGGGTAACCGAGGAAGAGCTGTCAGTACCTGTGGAGCGGGTGGAGGAGATCCATAAGCGCTACAAGGTGAGAACCAAATCATACATGGACTCTAGGCGACAGCGAACCACGGACGTTCCACCGGCACCTCGAAAGAGTGTGCACGATAGGATAGCTGATCTGCCGAGATCCGCTGGGGCACCCCAGTCCAGGCCAAGGAGAAAGCTGGTTTTCCCTCCTGAGCCTCCGGAGACGAGGAGGTCCCCTCCAAAGAAGTCACAGCCGGAAGTCGCCGGGAAGCAAGGGGCTTTGGAGGCCCAGGAAGATGTGATGGTGATTGACACCAGCAAGGGTTCCACCGTTATGCGGTGGATACCAAAGGAAAACAGCGCGTCATTGGCGGCGAGCACGAGCAACGTGGGGGTTTCTGAGAGGGAGGTTGTTCCCAAGGAATCCAGATCAGTTCCGGTGGAAGCGAGCGGGCCGTCCGCTACCACATCGCGGGCGAGGCCAAAAGGGCCTAAGGCGCCAACCAACTTCGTGGAGTACGCGGCTAAGAAGCTGCAGATGACGGTGCCAACTCGGACGTCCTCGGTCGCCCCCAGTATACGAGCTGACTCCGACTTAGGAGACCTAGCCCTGGATAAGGAAGAGGATGTGGTCGACTACGAAGATGAGCCTGAGGCGGTAGACGAGGGTGAGGTGCCAATGGACGAGGAGCAGCCCGGGGATGAGGCCATGACGCATCATTGCAACATGGTCTTCATTCTGTCATCTGCTTATGCTCTGCCAGAGCCTTTGCCCACTGCTCACTTCATCACCGACGAAGAGGCTTCTCATCCTGTTTACTCAGTACAGGAGCCTGAAAAGGGGGCTCAAGCGGAAGCTGAGCCCGGGGTTTTTCGGTCCGGTCATCGGTATCCGGAGGGGGCCGGCGACCTTCTGAAACAATGCGTGATGTTTGCCAAGCCTACGTTTGACATGTCCCAGCATCTGAAGCCTCTATACGTGACAGCAGAGGTGCAGGGCATGAAGGTCCGCAAGATCTTGATAGATACAGGGGCTGCGGTAAACGTCGTCACCACTACTCTTGTGGAACAACTGAAGATCCCGAAGGACAAAGTCATCCAGACTGTCTCCAGGGTGAAGGGGTTTTCGGGGGAAGTAACTCCAACCGCTGGGGTGGCTGTGCTCCGAGTCAAGATAGGACCCTCTGATGCCCATCACGCATTTTACGTGGCCAACGCAAACGCTCCCTACCATATGATCCTGGGGAGGGATTGGATCCATAAAGCGCTGGCAGTGCCTTCATCTCTCCACCAAGAGATGATCATGTGGGATCCAGTCACAGAGTTGCCAGTGCTCATCAAGGCGGATGAGCGCCCGTATTCGATAGCGGCCATCCAGTTGGAAGCCAGCTATTACAACAGAGACATGAGACCCCTCCGGATTGGGGGAGTCGACCATAGGGGGCATCCACTCGGGGTGACCCAGAATGAGCTGTCTCAGTGGGGAATTGCCCAGGCTATGGCGGATTGTAGTCGGCCAATTTCCATTGAGCTCCGTCCCAATACTTCCAATGAGTGACGCCTTCTCGCAAGAGGAGTCGGAGGCCTTTGCTAGCTTTCTGCAGCGATTGGCGATTTATCGATTAGAGCGAATGGCTTGGGAGGAGGTGGCACTGGTGGAGTGTATTGAGGAAGAAGAGTTCGAAGTTTCAACAGGGGTGGAAGTAATTCAGCCTGCTCCAGCAGCGCTAGATGATACTCCGCCCAAGGTACGCGATCCTGTCGAAAAGATCAACCTGGGGACAGAAACGGAACCCATGGAAGTGGGGATCAGCCAGTACCTTAGACCAAAGTTGAGGCAGCAACTGATAGGGTTGCTGCATGATTATAAGGACTGCTTTGCCGAGAAGTACCAAGACATGCCGGGGTTATCAAGAGAGCTGGCTTGCCATCGCATCCCTATCAAGGAAGGGTGTAGGCCAGTTAAGCAAGAGCAGCGGCGGATGAACGCTGACACGGCAATGGCGGTCAAGAAAGAAGTTCAAAGCATGCTGGACGCTGGGATAATCAGACCAGCCCTTTATCCGGAATGGTTATCCAACGTCGTCCCTGTTCGGAAGAAGAATGGCAAAATCAGAATATGTGTGGACTACAGGGATTTAAACGCTGCATCTCCTAAGGATGTTTATCCTATGCCCATAGCGGATATGCTGGTGGATGCAGTAGCGGGGCACGAGTTGCTCTCATTTATGGATGGGACGGCAGGGTATCACCAGATTCCAATAGACGAGCCAGACATTCCTAAAACCGCCTTCCGCTGCCCAGGGTTCACAGGAGCGTTTGAGTATCTCAGTATGCCATTCGGTTTAACCAATGCAGGGGCTACATACCAGCGTGCAATGAACGTAATTTTCAGCAGAATTTTGGGGGACATCCTTGAAGTCTACATTGATGATGTAGTAGTAAAATCCAAAAAGAGGGAAGATCACATTGATCATCTCCGAAGGGTGTTCACAATCATGCGAAAGCATCAGCTTAAAATGAATCCGGCCAAGTGTGTCTTTGGGGTTTGTGCTGGTGACTTTCTAGGGTTTGTGGTACATGAGAGAGGCATCGAGGTGTCGGGCGACAAAGTGCAAGCTGTGTTGGACGTGCCAGCACCGAGAAACAAGAGGGAGCTGCAGAGCTTGCTTGGAAAAATCAACTTCCTCAGAAGGTTTATATCCAACTCAGCAGGCAAGGTAGCACCTTTCTCGTCTCTACTCAAGCTCAAACCAGGAGAAATCTTTGAGTGGGGTCCTGAGCACCAGGCTGCCTTTGACAGGATCAAGGAGTATTTGGCTAGTCCGCCGGTCCTTCGGCCGCCGACACCGGGTATCCCTCTCAAACTGTATATTTCTGCCTCTGATATCTCTGTCGCAGGGCTGCTAGCCCAGGATGAAACCCTGGCCGATGGAAAGAAAGTTGAATATGCAGTAGCCTACGTCAGCAGGACGTTGTTGGATGCAGAGACCAGATATTCGCCAGTCGAGAGGCTGTGTCTAGCCCTGTACTGCGCGGGCATTAAGCTCCGCCATTACATGCTTTCATTCACAACAATAGTGGTGGCACAGACTGATTTGGTGAAATATATGCTAACGAGACCTATCCTAAGGGGTAGGATTGGCAAGTGGGTCTTAGCCCTGTCAGAGTTTTCCCTACAATATGCGCCACTCAAGGCCATGACGGGTCAGGCCATCGCGGATTTCCTATTGCACCATCCTATTGAGGGGGAATTCGCAGAACCGCCACAGTTCGTTAACGTGATCCGATACCAGCCTTGGGTCCTATACTTCGATGGTAGCAGTACCAGTAAGTTGGCGGGCGCAGGGGTTTGTATCCAGACTCCAGCAGGTGTCAAGTATTTGTATTCTTTTCAGCTGGAGTGGACATGCACCAACAACCAGGCAGAGTACGAAGCCCTACTCATTGGTTTGGAGCTGTTACTCGACCTGGGGGCACAAGAAATTGAGGTACTTGGAGATTCCATGTTAGTTATTAATCAACTGTTGGGGATCTACAAGTGCGTTTCCTTCCATTTAGTACACTACTACGAGCGGGCTATTGAGCTGCTGGATCGATTTATTGATGTTTCCTTAGACTATGTTCCGAGGGAATTGAACTCAGCAGCCAACGAGCTGGCACAATTGGCCACTGGAATCAGCTTAGCCCAGGGAGTGAAGGAACGAATCCTTAGGGTGGAGCGCAGAACTCTACCATCCTTTGTTATCCGCCAGAGAGAGCGCGGAGGTTGGTCGGTCGCTACAGTTGAGCCGGTCGACACTGACTGGCGGATACCAATCATAGCGTATTTGCAGGACCCATCTGCACCATCCGAGAGGAGAACTCGACATCTCGCAACAAGTTATCTTCTCAGGGGAGACGAACTCTTCCGTAGGGGGGAGGATGGAGTCCTATTGAGGTGTATCTTTGGCGTCGAAGCTAAGCGGATCATGAGAGAGGTACACCTAGGGGTCTGTGGTTCACATCAGTCCGGACCCAAAATGAGATGGCTGATTCGTAGATATGGATATCATTGGCCATCCATTTTGAAAGATTGTCATAGTTTCGCTCAGGGTTGTCAGGAATGCCAGCGACACGGGCCAGTGCAGCGGGTTCCTAACATTCCTTTGCAGCCCATCATCAAGCCTTGGCCTGCTAGGGGCTGGGCATTGGATTTCATAGGGGAAATCAATCCACACTCATCTGCGCAGCATAAGTTTCTTTTGCTGGGTACCGATTTCTTTACTAAGTGGGTTGAAGCTATACCAACCAGGAACTGCGATGCAGATACGGTCATCCGCTTTGTTTTCCAAAACATAATCTGCCGCTACGGCATTCCAGAGTGTATAGTAGCGGACAGGGGGGCAGCCTTCATGGCTGAGAAGACCCAAACTTGGCTAGCAGATTATGGTGTCCAGTTCCTCCATTCTTCTCCTTATTATGCTCAATCCAATGGCCAAGCGGAAGCTACTAACAAGGTGATCATATCCATTCTAAAGAAGATGCTAGTGGATAGCCCGAGATCATGGCACACTCAACTTGACAACACGCTTTGGGCCTATAGGACCTCTAAGCGGACGCCTACAGGTACTACCCCGTATTCGTTGATGTATGGCCATGAGGCTGTTCTGCCAATGGAGATCAATGTGGCTTCTTTACGGGTTCGCGAGCAACATCAACTCCTGGGTGAAGACTATGTCCAAGCCATGTTCCAGGAGCATGAAGACCTCGACGAAAAACGACTTGAGGCCTTGGACACTATCATCCAGGAAAAGCAGCGGATCGCCAAGGCATATGACAAGCGGACCAAGGGTAAAACATATGGCGAGGGAGACTTGGTCTGGAAGGTAGCTCTGCCCCTAGACGAACCGGGTCGTGGTAAATGGAGTCCTCGCTGGGAGGGTCCATTTGTCATCGACCGAATCAGGGGAAAGGGGGCATACCAGCTCCGAGACTTGGAAGGTGAAGTTCATAGAAATCCCATTAATGGGCGATATCTTAAGAAATACTTCCCAAGTGTTTGGGAGTTCGAGGTCCCTCCGGCAGACGACGGGGCTGGACAGAATTCTTAGCCCTCAGGCAGTGCGCTTCGACGGCAGTAAGTCAAGACGGTACATCCGCCTGGGGTGTTCCCGCCGTGTTCGAAGTGTTCGTCTTTTTCATTGCGAAACCGTGGGGGTTTTGTTCTTCTTTTACCTTGTCTTATTTCAACATCCGCCAGGGGTGTTGATGTCCTTATACTTTTCATTAACAATCAAATTCATATCTTGGTAAGTGTTAAGTACGAAAATTGCAAATTGCTTTATTCTTACGCAGGCTTTGCGGCCAAGGGCATTACAAGGAAAAGAAAATACAACGAGAGCTACTAGCTAGCTCTGATACCATCCTACGTCTCTCTTCGTCTTGGGGGACTGGCGGATTCCTCGTGCTGCTGCTTGATCTTCTTGCCCAAATCCTCTTCTTCTTCGGAGCTCTGCTAATTCCAGGAGGGGAAAAGGAGTTGGAAAAAAGGGAAAGATGAGGATGCAGTGGCGGTACTGGAGGAAAAACATACAGTTCCGCTGGGAACGTATGGATGGATTGCTCGGGGTGAAGGTCATCGGCCGTGTTGATGACATTCATCCAAGCACCTAACCGGGTCACTAGCGTTAGACGGGCCGGGTGTTGTTTAAGCACCAGGAAGCACGGCTTCAGGCCGCCTAACGCTAGGTGACCGGGGTTAGGATTTACTTAACGCTGGGTGACCGAGGTTACTGGGGCATTTAACCAGGATTGCGGTTTCTCTGGTGGAAAGGCTTGTGGCAGCCAAAGGGCTACGCCAATCGCTAACCACTCTACGATTGCCATATTTGTTCTAAGCAGGGTGATCTGGTGAGGTTTTTGCTGCAACCAGGGGGTTCCTTTTATACTACATATGCGAGAGGATCCAACGGTTGGGGGTCACGCAAGCTTTAATGCTTCGATCTACCCATCTTTATGCATCTATCCGTTTTCGGCGCCTGCTCGCCTGGGAATCGATGCGTGATCAATAGGGTTTGACTGGCGCCTTCTCGGTTCTCCCCACCGTTTCGGTAACTGTCAAATCCTGCATTTATACCAATTTGTGTTTCCCAAGCATCTGCTTAGGGCTAGCTGGCGTTGGGCTTACTTTCCATAGCTAGTGGGCCGGACAGGGGTTCGACGACGAACGGGCTTTCACCTTTTCGTCGAACCTAGCCTATCAGGGGGAAACCACTTGTGAATCCTATCTAGTTTACTCGGCTTGGTTCTGGCATTGCCCATCCGCGCAGCCCAGCAAACTAAGGGGGCAACATAAGGGCAATATCCGACTTATCTTTCGAGGTGAATTTTTCGAAATTTTTGAAATTTTTGAACCTTCTTTAGGGCCAAGCCTGGTCGTCCTTTGAATAGGGGTTTTTAGGAACATCCGTGTTGGGGTGTGCCCTAAAACCTTTGCCGTTGGTAAGAATTGTGCGATGCAAGCCTTGATTCTAAAATTTTTGTTTTATTTACAAAAGTAAAGGGGGCTTTGCGGCCATGGCGATTACAAAGGCAAGAAACTAGTAATACATATCCGCCAACTAGCTCTGATACCATCTTGGTATATAGGGATCCTCGCCACCTCCTTCGATCCGAACGCGGGCCGAACAGGGGTTGTAGAGTAAGATCCTGCGAGATCAGCGGAGGAAGCGTAGAGATAGGGGTGGCAGAGACTGTCTTGATGCCGAAGCAGAGTGGCATATAGACGTTCGCCACCCATAATCTCTCGATCATGCAATGAGTTCAATAGCCCAGCGTTGTCCACGGTTATCCAATACCCTTCATGTGGAGGTGGACAACTGGCCTATTGAAGCTCATTGCGCCTCTCTCCGGAGAGGAAGGTACCCCGAACCGCATCCATGCTGGACTTCCGGCCGATGCGCTAGAGGGGTGCCAAATCGACAGCTACCAATCTATAATCACATCCGCCCGGAACATAACATGGAGTGTTATGGTTCGAGATTTGTTTAACATGGGGTGTTATGATTTGGGGTGTTCAGCGGAACATCCGAACTAGATCAGGTGGCAAGGATCGAGGAGGCCATAACGGCTGGTAGCAGAACCTAAAGGAAGAAACGCTGAATAACATTCTAAGGCAGTTTTTTGGGGTTCTCGGGTCTAGCCAAGGGGTGTTGCTTTTATAGCCTTACTTAGAAGCAATCCAAGGGCTGAGATGAACTTGCGCATTTATTGGGCAGTTGGGGGTTGAAACAATTTCCCGTTTTAAAATTCAAATGCAAATTCATGGGAAAAAGTTCTGCAGTTTTCTGACTGCATGATAAGACTGATGCGCAGGGTTTGGTTTGCGAATCAAACCGAATAGGGCTGGGTAAATGGGCTCATATCATTAAACTTAGTAAATGAAATACATCAAGCCAGTTTTTACGGGCTAAGGCCGAAACTCATATAGATGCAGGCCCAACCGTTTGATGGTGGCCTTGGTCTTGCCTACCCCACGATCAAACTCAGCTGTTTCCCTCTTTGCTCGCATCCGCTCCTCTTGTAGCTTACTCCCCAGGGCTTTCTGTTGAGTTATTTCATTGGCGCGCTGGATTTGTTTCTGGCGGAGGAGGGAAATTTGCTCTTCAAGTCTAGCTATCTCAGCCGCTTCGGGGTTGCTAGTAGCCAGGGCAACCAAATCTTTGTAGGCACGAGCAGCATCCGCGAAAGCGGTCTCAGCTCCCTCAAGCTTAGCATGCTGAGTAGACCGGGCAGGCAAACGCTCGTGCAGGCTCCTTAGCTCCGCGGGCAGCCGGAGGAGAGAAGCGTTAGCTTCAGCTTGGACCTCGGGAGGCAGTTGCTGGAAGTGGCCTTTGAGGATCTCGAGGGCAGAGGAGAGCTCGTCCGCCACTTGAACATCGGCAGGGTCCCTCTCTCCTAAGCGTTCCAAGAATCCCCACGCCTTCTGTACCTCTTCAGGTTCCTCTTCTGGGCTTCGAGGAGAAAGGAAAGGGTCTTCGGCCAAGAGGGAAGCAGAGTCAACCTGCTCCGGAACCGCTGAACCCGATCCGCCAGGGGTCGCGGATGGCTGATTCAATGGAGACACCGCGACCAGACCTTCGGCGATTGGGGCCTGCGGCAGGGAAACTTGTGCAGTTACAAGTCCCACAGGTTCCGCGGGACCAGAGTCCGTTGCCTGCGGGGCGGAACCGAGGGTCTCCACATCATCATCACTATCATCCACCTGTTTATAAAAAGGGGTTAGGAATGGTTCTAACTAAGAAAAATCGCTCTTCAAGTGGATTTTACACCACATACCTCAACAGCCGCTGAAAAGGGGATTTCCTCTGGCTGACTCAGAGGAGAGCCCTGCAGCCCTGCTTTTCCTTGCTGAGCTGTATCAACGGAAGCAGCGGCAGGGGTTGGAGTTGGTTCAACCTGGGGGGCAGCGTCCACCACCAGCGGGGTGGCATTCTCGGTTGCCACTATCTCTTCTTCCACCTGCTCATAATCGAGGAGGATTGGAAGCAATTCAGACCAAGGGAGGTACCAATTCAGAGCATAAGGGATATATACCTCCGTCAACGGGGTCTCTTCGGGCAGAGGAGATCCGGGCCACCTTGCTGGTGATGGCCGATCGGCTTCGATACAAGAGTCAGCAGGGGTTGAATCTTGTTTAACCTGGGGGGCAGCACCGGCCAGAGACTCCGCACCGGCTAGAGCCTCTTCCTCTGCCGGAGATAGGACATCTGCAGGGGAGGATGGCTCGTCAGCAGCTGGTTGGTCTGCGCCCCGAATCGGCTCCTCCTCTTCTTCCCCTTCTTCTACGTCCTCTGCGGCCCCGTGCTCTTCCTCCCGAGTCGAATCTGAGGTCAGCGGATGGGGAGTTGAAGAACTGCCAGGAGCGCCACATAGCATGAGCAGAGGCCTATCGGTTGGGGCCTCCGCCATTGTAGCATCTGGGTTTTCCTCCGCCTCCGGTCCAGCTTCTGCAGCAGCACGGAGAGTCAAGACGGGTTGGATAGAACTCTGATTAACTGCGAGGGCTAGGCTGGAGGAAGTACCTGCAGCAAGACAGCGCAGAGGAACAGGTTGAGGAAGACTATCGCCGCAAAGCTCACGAATGCAGAAGTCCAGATAGTAATCGTCGGAACTAGAGGAACCTGGTTCTTCGGAAGGGTTAGAGGACTCACCAGAGGAGAGCTCTATTACCGCAGGAGCTCGGCTGGTGGCGGCGGCGCACGAGGAGCGCTTCCTCTGAAGTATCTGCAGGGAGGGATAGAGATGGGATATCTACGTTATGTAGGTATCTGTTTGAGCTCATAGTTAGAGACGCAAGAGGAAAATGGAGCTTTAAAGAGTACTTACGGGTATGTCCTCCTCCTCATCTGATTCCTCATCCGCCTCAACAATAGTTTTGCTCTTCTTGGGGGGCGGAAGAACTTTGCATTCGGCCTTCCGTTTTCCTTTGTCCATTGGGGTTTGCTCAATAGCCTAGTTTATTAAACAATCGAGATTACGCGAGAATCATGGGCAAACCGAAACAGTAGTTTCAAATGGGGGCATATTACCTTTCTTAGGGGCGGGTCAACGTATAGGGGACCGCCGTGTAGCACCTCTTGGTCAGCTGGGGTAAGTTGCCCACCCCGAAGGTGAAAGAATCTTCGGAAGTAGAAAACGGGTGGTTGGCGGAAGAGCGGGCTTCGCATGCGCGACCACCAAACGCGATAGGGGCCAGTTGCGTCCGTGGAGGCCTGCAGGTTTGGGTAGCAATCTTCGTTGTGTATGATGAGAAGCTGCAGGCATGAATTGTCACTGGCACTGGAGGGTCTTTTGGACTTTCGGCTATTCCTCCAAGCTGAGAAAAGATTCAGACTTCTCAGCGGCGGATAGGGCAAAGTTTGAATAAGACCAAACTGCCGTGCAAAGAAGTGAGGCGCGTAGAGCTCATGGCTCGGATAGCCTTTCTCACTACAGAGGAGTGGCAGGTCCGCCATGGAGACGCAATGGATGAAAATCCCTCGGCCTTTAGCTGCCTGAAGACTGTTAGGGAGAAAGCCTCGGGCTAGTCCGCGGGGATACTTCACGTGGATCAGCTGCTGTGCCTCTGTAAAAAATTCCCGAGCGGATGTGTTGAAAAAGATGTCGAGGCAGATGGCATAGCTGAGTTCGGGATCAGCGGCACAGCCGGCATACTCTTGCCCCACAACTTGGTCAGGCCTAGGAGCTCTCTTCGTGGCCGGAGAAAGTTGGGGAAAGTACATCTGGCACCAGATATCCAAGATCCAGAGCGGACCAGATTGTGCACAATTCATGGGCACGGCGGATATCTGGTGCAGACAGCGGTAGAGGTGTGCTAGAACGCATTGGGCAAGACCAATCTCTTGGCCGGAATAGATCACCTCCGCCATACGGTGGTAGTGCTTGGTCATTTTGTTGGTGGTGGAGCAGAACACGAATTTGTTTAGCCAAAAGGACAGAAAGGCTATCCCGCTGAGCCTGTCGTCACCCATCTGGGAGGTTTCGTTCCTCCACTTTTCAAACCCACTGGGCTCGAATCCCCAAACAAGGCTAGAGGGAGATGTCCTTTCGGGATAGTAGCCCTCGTCGAAGGCTACAGAGCCGAGAGGGAACCCGAAGCCGGCGTAGAGGTCTAGCAGGGTCACGGAGGCGTGACCGAATTGGAACTCGAAGGCATTAACCGTGGGGTTCCAAAGGCTGATCAGCGGAACTAGGGCGCACCTGTTGCCTCCTTTTGGGCTGAGGCTGAAGCAAAGCTTGATTGCATCAGCGACCCCGGCTTTCTTCCAAATTGCTCCGTCGAGAGGAAGCCGTTCTTCATACCAGGTGGTCATGTAGGACCTAACCAGAGGCCAGGCGGAGTGGTTTACGGTGCATTGGTGAGCGTCTTTTTGAAAATTTGGGCACTCCGCCGGTTCTTCAGAGCGGAAGAGCGCCGGCAGCGGGCGCGCCGGGCTGTCGAGCATCTGATGGGCTCCGTTGTTATCATCAGGATGATAGGCCACCACAAAGGGACCTAAGGTGGCACATTCCTCATGGGGAAGACTAAGATGGGTCCGGTTCTCCTCTGCTTCAGAACATTTGAGGAGGGGGAGAAGTTGAGTCTGGGCTTGTTCCGCCAGGGGATAGCGGATATCAAAGTTCTTTTTGGGAGCCATCAGTCTCAGATCTGGGTTTCTTCTGATTTCGGGCTAGGAAAGAGGAAAGCAAGGTAGTACGAAGGAGAAACCGAGGGGTCTCTGTTGGAATTTATAGGAATCCGAAAGGGGTTCTTGTTTCGTGAGGCGCTGGGTTTCGCAGCAACCAAGGGTTTTAGGTGAACAGTGTTACCGTTTCGAATTGGGGAATCGTGATTGGCGAGGAAACCGCGCAACAGTCCAGTTATTTATTTAATGGCGATTGAGGTTCAGTCTCTCTTCTATCTCGCTATACCTCAATATCGGAGACTGGGGGGCAATGTTTGGACCACAATTGAATTTATTTCAATTGGGCTTTCGCCCCAAGGCCCAGTAGGGGTTTTTGATCAGATTCAAACCCATGGAAATCGGGTTTTCCCGCTTCAACCAAAGAGGTTGAGCTCGAGGGAGAACGTGGTTGCTTCCTAACCCGATTGGGGTTGTTTCGTAACAATCCATTAGTGAAAATATTTGTTAAGATTGAGAAGCAATGTAGCAATGATTTCACTACCTACGCTGGGCTATCAATCACTAACAACTATGAGCCACGCTGCACCATGCTTTAGGGAGGTTGTTAGAGGAACCGGCCATACTGCGCAATGATGAGTGATGAACAGTAACAGCAGCATAACAAGCAAGGTCAAGACGTGTTGCTCCGATCTTCGAAGCTTCAATACCAACTATACCTCTGATAATATCTTCGCTGATTGGATGGGAAGCAGGGTAGGGGAGGACATTCCTAATGAGTCTCAAGGATCCGCCAAACTGGAGTTGACAGCCCTAGGGGTCCTTGAGTCATATAAATATGAATCTGCCGGCATCTGGAAAGAGGTTCTCAACCAAAAACAAACAACCACAAGTTCTAGCGCAACGCTAACTTGCCAAAGCCTCTCCGGAGCAACTCACGCAACCCGCCTCCGCCCCACGATCGATCTAATCTCGTGCTTGTGCCGAGCGCTTTGCTGGGTCTACTCACGCAACTCGCCTCCGCCCTACGACGGATTCAACCTCGTACTTGCGCCGAGCATTTGCTGAGCCTCACGCAACCCTCCTCCGCCCTCTTACGATCGATCTGATCTCGTACTTGCGCCGAGCATTTGCTGAGCCTCACGCAACCCTCCTCCGCCCTCCTACGATTGATCCGCTCTCGTACTTGTGCCGAGCGTTTGCTGAGTCTATCGAGTCAGTCCGCCACCCCCGGTGGCAATCGAGTCTGTCAGTCCGCTACCCCTGGTGGCAATCGAGTCGTCACTCCGGTGGCACACCCGTGGTCTTGGAACAGCTCTGCTTTGCTTCTCCGGATCAGAGTAAGATCCTCAATCCTCAAGGGGTTGGGAAGAAAATCCTGGTAGAGAGTTCTATTCAGGTCTTGTTCGAGCCCTGTACGCCGGCTTAGTCAGCGCCCGCGTAACAGTCGCTTGACCAGGAAGTCAGAGTCGAATTGGGAGCAGACGAAGCGACTCGCTCAGGGGGTCGCGCGCAATCGAGTGGCACCGCTCCAAGGGTGCTGGCACGCCTAAGCACAACACAAAGACACAGCAACCGACCACAAACCAAACGACCGTGCTGACTGTTCGCCGGGTGCTGAACCCGCCACGAACAGAGAGAAAACGTTAACAATTTGATGAGGTACATTGCTACTGGCTTGATGAAACTTACAGAGTGATGAGCTTTTATACGACTCCAAAAATAACCACATCTTAGCTAATACCAATCATATCCTTTAATTTTCATATATTCCTATATTCTTAACATCTCCCTTAACCATATGCTTGAGTACCAATTTGACAAAGGAAGATAGAGGAGAGCAGAACCCCAGCAGCTCCCAAAGATGAAAGCATAGAGGGTTAGCCTGTTGGACAGGGTAGAAATTAATATATCGATGCGTTCTTAACATATCAAGAACTCTCGTTTAATGCATTAACCATATATTAACTCAAATTAACTGCGTCGGCAATAATAACATAACCTTATTGTGTTAGTAGACCGGTAGATCAATTCAAATTAGTGATAGTGTGCTACACGTACTAACCTAACCATATTATAACAGGACTACACTACATTTATGTATCTTAATTTGAGTTAATCCGTTGTACGCTTCTTGATCAAAATGTTTATACAGAAAGACAACGATCACTTATGTAAATTAAAGACGTACCTTGAAACAATTTCCTTCTAACGTGCATGGTTATAAGAAGCTCAATTAGACTAACAGATGAAAGGCCTAATTAACCAGAAGACTAGAAGAGAGCTAAGTTTTGTCTTATTTCATTTGCGAACAGACATCTTTGTCGAAAGAAAGTATGCAACCTCACAGACATGGTATATATTTTCACATTCAGCTAGCATCTAGCTAATTAAGATATCAATAATGGAACTAAAGAGAATAGAATGCATCAAAGAGATTAGTCAATCTTTATTGTAACTCACCTTAATTATTGGAATACCTAAGGTTGACATTAAAATCCATGGTTATGGGTACTCATAGGTAAAATTTGTATTGAGTAAAGTTGTTGGGTAAGTGGGTATTTTGGAAATACCCGTTGGTGCAAAGTAATGGGTATGTGTAATACTCACGGATAAAATAATGGTTATGAGTAATACCCACGGGTAAACTTTGGTACCCAAACACCCAAAATCATATACCCATTGAGCTCATTGACACATGTCATTATAGTGTAGGTCATTTTCAAAGATCTGAAACTATTGGTTTCAAATTTTGTTTTAATTTTACGGCATATAAATTAAAACAAAATTTTTTCATTTTGTGAGAAAATGACCAATAGCTAGAAAAAGATTATACAAAATTTTTAGATATTTTATATAAATACATATCACCTCTATACGTCCCACACCGAAAAATTCATTAATTTCAAAGACTGTTAGGATATTTCGGAATATTTTTCTTTTTAGACTTAAAATAACAATTTTAATTCAAATATTTCATTTTGTTTATTAAGAACTATTTATTCATATCTAAAATCATTATTTATATTTAAAAAGACGTATTATAAAATGTAAAATGTAATACATAGTGCCATAATTTATTTCACATTGATGTACTATAAAATTTTGACCATAATTTTGCGAGCATCTATGGATGATTTCTATCTCAGCTTGTGCTTCCCCATTGTGTTAAGAAATAGTTTTGTCATTCAAATTGATCGATCATGATCTTTATGATCTTTTCTTTTCCACAAAAGAAGATTGGGTGGAGGAAATCTATAGTAACTTTGATTATGTAAGTTGTTGAAATCACTTTGGGTAGAGAAGTTAAAATTAAACTTTTGTGTAGTTGAGTCCATAATCTCGGCAGGTACCATGCACCCAGGTATGCCCATTGATTGCACAATTAATATATGATGTGAAAGTGTAATTCGGGGCTGGCAAAAGAGGAATGGACAAGATGACTAGCAAAATGGGTTATGAGTGTAAGTGGGAGGTAGTTTATGTAAATGTGTATTCCAAGTCACTCTTGTGGTAAAATACATGATATGGGACATGTAGGCTTGGTGTATTCGGCAATGTGAACTATAGGGAGTAGATAAAAGTTGCATTTATATATCTGTTAATGTTGAATCTATTCCGTTTCGTTTGAAGAGGTTTTGTCTCCTACTAGGCTGTTATGCTCACCCTTTAACCATTTTACAAGTGAAGAACATGTTGCTTGAAGTTAAAATGCTGTCAAGAATGTTTAGATATAGTAATATATGTGTGCTGATTTACTTTAGAATATGACTTGGACTTTAAGTAGTCCACTTTTATAATGTTTGTTATGAAACTTTATGTAATAAAGGGTAATTTCAGTTTGGTGTTTAAGAATGTTCTATTCCAATTTCTTTCATATTTTGATTATGGAATTTTCATTCATAATTGAAATATGAGTTGCACCTCAAAATAACATAAAAAAACAATTTAAAAAAAATCGAGGTGTGACAAGAGTAGGGCAAAGCATGGGCTGCTTTAGTTTTTAGTTACCTTTTGTAAGGAGATTTATAAGCCAAGACTGAAAATAATGAATGTGAAGTAATACATTCTCCCAAAAGTGCGTTGTTCTTATGAATCCTGGTAATTCTACAATTCTGGTATCACAATCTTGACCTGTGTCAGCATTGATTTCCTTGAGTTTGATCCCTAAAACCTCTAGAGGGTTAGCTACACCTAGGCCTCATCATGGCCCGGGCCGGGCCAAGCCCTACCCTAAAATTTAGGGCTTAGGGTAGGGTCGGGTCGGGCTTTGACTAAGTCAACAGAGCTTAGGGCCAGGCTGAGCCGGGATAGGGTTTCGATATGTAAACCCTTACCCGCCCTTAAGGCCCATTCTATTAGGGCTAACAAGGACAGGCCGGGCCAACCCTTTAAACTAGGGCCGGGCCGGGCTTTTGTCTAACTCTTATGTAATAATGTAATCAGTTATAAAAAAAAAAAAAAGTCAAACTTTATTAGTAGATTATACTTAAGTGTACAACTTTTCAAAACAACTATATAAAAGAAGTCATATTTTGAAAAACGCTATGAAATATAATTTTATCTTTATGATGAAATACGGTGATGGTAAAAATATCACTTAAATCCGACAAAATTAGAGCTCCGATCGATGCGGTCAACCTTATTTAAACTTATCTCTCTCTATGGGGAGCCATAATATTTGGAGGTAAACGTTCCCAAATTTTTACATGGATGATTAGGTCTCATCTATTTGAGAGTTTAATGTTTGGAAGAGTCGACGAAACAAGGT
The DNA here is from genome assembly GCA_963682095.1 of Potentilla sterilis. Classification (NCBI taxonomy): domain Eukaryota; kingdom Viridiplantae; phylum Streptophyta; class Magnoliopsida; order Rosales; family Rosaceae; genus Potentilla; species Potentilla sterilis. Next base: position 40,322,854 of record OY821762.1, read on the forward strand.
CATCTAAAGGTACGTAATAGCGTTTTCGTGTGATAAGTTCTATGAAAATATGGTTGACCGTTTCGATCAAGCATCGAACGTTCACGAAAAGAGTTGATTTTTATACTCTACTCATATTTGACTATAACGATCATATCAGACGGTCAAAATTTTCATTTTTTGAATTTAGACATTATACTGACATCATGATTACTAATGCGGTATAACTTAATTAGTAGATTATACTCAAGTGTACAACTTTTCGAAACAACTATATAAAAGAAGTCAAATTTTGAAAAACGCTATGAAATAACATTTAATCTTTATGATGAAATACGGTGATGGTAAAAAAAATCACTTACATCCGACAAACTTAGAGCCCCGATCGATGCGGTCAACCTTATTTACACTTATCTCTCTCTATGGAGAGCCATAGTATCGGGAGGTAAATGTTCCTACATTTTTATATGAATGATTACGTCTCATTTATTTCAGAGTTTAATGTTTGGAAGAGTCGACAAAACAAAGTCATCTAAATGTATGTAATAGCGTTTTCGTGTGATAAGTTTTATGAAAATATGGTTGACCGTTTCGATCGAGCATTGAACGTTCACGAAACGAGTTGATTTTTATACTCTACTCATATTTGACTATAACGATCATATCAGACGGTCAAAATTTTCATTTTGTGAATTTAGACATTATAATGACAACATGCTTACTAATGCAGTATAACTTGATTAGTAGATTATACTCAAGTATACAACTTTTTGAAACAACTATATAAAAGATGTCAAATTTTGAAAAACGCTATGAAATAGCATTTGATCGTTATGATGAAATATGGTGATGATAAAAAAATTACTTAAATCCGACAATGTTAGAGCCCTAAATCGCTTAGTGAAGACATTTGTATGTATTATGTAAGATAAAATAGTTAAAATTTTAGGATAGGGCCGGGTAGGGCTTGGCCCTAAATGGCTCAATAGGACCGGGCTGTAGGTAGGGCCGGGTTTAATTTGCTCGACCCTCACTCTACTCTACTCGAAAGGGGCTAGGGCCGACCCGCCCTAATGGAGGGCCGGGCCGGGCTTCGGTCCTATAGGGTAGGGCGGGCTTTAGGGCGGGCCAGGGCCAAAGGGCCAAATGATGAGGCCTAGCTACACCGGTCAGGATAGTGTTCGATTATGATAACCCGGTCCGTTATGAAACTAGGTAATGGAAGCTCTCGATAACGCTTACATGATATAGTTAATATGAGGTAAGATTGTATAATAGGTTTATTGAACCGGCCATCAAGTTTTATTTGGACTTGGTGCCGTGTTTCAGAATATATGCCCCGCTTTTGGAATAAGAAAATATATTTTCTAAGTTTGTCATTCTTTGAAATATTTGATTTAAGAATGTTTTTATACATGGTACTTAAGATATTATTTTCAATCCTAGTCGGGTTAAAGTTCTATTCAGCAGCGCAAACGAAAGCTTACCCCTACGATAATATGTATGCATATTTGTGCACTGGTACAAAACACTGGCGAATGGAGCCTGGTGTATGGTTCAAGTTCGGTAAACCATTTCTAGGTATTTATTCTAAATTTTTATTTTCTAAATCTTGAACTCCATATATTAGGTAAAAGTAGTCTCGTATTAAGTTCAGTTGAATTCCTATTTCTTAAAGTTAGTTAATTTCGAATTAGCGATTATATGATGTTTTGGATGGACAAATGTATTTTCGAAAATTATAAATTTTCACCTCAAAAGTACTTTAAATTTTTCGATGTGTTTCTAAATTTTTTTTAAAACAAAATATCGTGTTGTTCCTTAAAAAGTAAATTGAGCTTTTGATATATGTTTTAGAAACTCATGGCACTTTAACGTGGTCAAGTCGTAGAGATGCAGTCTCGGGTGTTACAAAAAATAAAAAATATAGGTTGGAATCGAAATAGCTACACCATAAACATTAATGCCATTGTACCAAATGAGGGTACGTACGTATGTAGTTATATTTCTTTTTCAGTTATTATTCTTGTGCATCATGGATTCAAAGGGATAGGGAGAGACGGTAAAGTTTTTATGAACAAAATAAAATTTCAAGGAATAGCATTTAGTTAGTTTTTTTTTTTTTTTTCCTGTTATAGAAGTCTGTCGTCATTAACACATAAACCCCTTGTGGTTTTCTTTTTGTTATATGTAAAAAAAGTAAATAAATTATGAAGAGGCGCCATGTGGGCAGCCAACGTTCAGAGAACCAGATTTTTGAGTTGGGGATAGAGAGACCTATATTGGTCATCTCATTAACAATGAAGTTGTTTTCTCAAAACAGATAAGAGAATGAGAATATGAGATAGCTGAAAGGGAAACTTTAGGGTCCAAGGAATATCAAATCATCCCTTGATGTGCAATTGATAATGAGAGACGAGTCTCATTTCACTAGAATGAAGTTACCATTGAATCCTCTAGCAACAAAGAGACCATCCATCCCTCATAGCAAAAGACTCGACATAGGCTATGAGTACCATTAGTTAGGGGGACACTTCTAATAAGGTAGGGAAAAATCTCAAACTATCTCTCCATGGATACCTTAAGTAGGTATTTAATGAATCTAGCACGGCATGCAGGGGCTCTGATATTGAAAGCATTCTCTTTGGATCTTCTGACAATACATGCTGTGGAGTTTTACTTAAATTTAGATAACCTCATATGGAAGGAGAATCAGACTCTACCTCTATTCGATCTTGAATAGCACGTAGCAGCCTCATTAGCTTCGCTAACTTAGACCCAGAGCAACCCGATTACACACATGCATCTCCTATATAAGGAACCTTAATCACTGTGTATTGGTTCTCACCTTGCTCTTTCCTATTACATAACAACCATCTGACTTAAGCATCAGATGGTTAAGTACAGTTATGCATCGAGTCTGGACTTATTTTGTAGGTTTACAAAGAGGGAATGCTAGCTGGCAGATTAAGAAATAATTTTAATGACAATTAATAACTTCTATTTAAGACTTTATTACTCTTAATTATATTTAATCTATCCATCACTTTTCTCTTTTTCATGTGTCTTATTACTACTTTTCATTCACCAAATTCTTTCACATTCTTTATAATTATTGCAGCAATCCAACTTGAAAATTCAAAAACCTACTCCAAATCTAATGAAAATTGCTAGGAGAAAAATTTCAACTCAAATTTTTTTATGTATCAAAAACTTTCAAGTTTTAGAATAGAGCCAAAATTGAAATTATATAACTTTATTTGCCTATATAAGAAGACAAATCAAATAGTAGAAATTCTAGAGAGACACACATCCATGGCTTCAAGTAATATGGTTCTTGTCCATTGTAGTTAAATCTTGAACTGAATAGTTAACATGTATAATTTTCTTTAATGGAGAAGGTTGGTGGTAGTGGAGGGAAAAAAAGGAGGGAAACATCAGCAATTTGAGCGGGAGATGCTAAAATATTTTTAATGAAGGAGTAGTAATTAGAAATAGTTGAAAAGACAAATAGCATGAGAATTGATACAAATTCCCACGATGAAATTCTTTTATCAATGTCATTTATTGTGGCTTAGGGATAAATTACGAAATATAAGCTGAAACGACTTATATATTGAAACAAAACTCAAGACCTAAAACGACCTATATAAAAAATCGGAGAAAGTAATTATTTGTCAATAAACAAAATCATATTTTGAAAAATGTGAATAGTAATTAGTCCTCGGATTGATCTCGTTGGTGTATTTTCAAATAGAGGATCATGGACTGATTTAGATGAATAATGTATTAACCTAGACTGAGAATTGATCCAAGCCACCTAAAATGGGTGCATTTGCTATAACATCGATTACCGAAGAAGGTGTAGACACATGCTTGGGGATGTTCCAGCGACCTTAAGCTCTGCCTCTCTTATTCAGATTCTGAATGCTTAAGACACCTTCCAACTTCAACTCACCCTTCCTCACAAAGCCTCCATTTGCACAAAACCTTAGAAGGGCGATTAAAAGCTGAGTAGAAGAGGCCTAACTATCTTTAGATTTAACTGGTCTGGCGCCTTTCAAGTTAGAGATCGCCAGCGCCACCAACGCAGTAGCCGTCGACATCGCAACAACCCCAATTGGAGCTTCAGGTAAAAGCTACAACCCTTTGTCAGACCCTCTCCTCTATGGGAAAAAAATCCACACCCTTTAAAATGCCATGTCACTCTTCATATATGTGTTCAAACTCCATAAATAATTCTAGCGAAAACCGAAAGACATGTCGATCCCAAATTTGACGTCGAACATCATGGATCAATCATATCACTGCAAAGGCTTCTTTCGCTGCAACGCTTCTTGGTCTGCATAAAGAAAAATAACCAAAACGTTTTCAATATGGGTTAAAGCCTGATTATTGCGCATGGCATGCAAAACCCCATCACCACCACCCAAACCTCCAGAATATGTAGAGGAATCTCACGCAGCGAGCCATCGCCATTATATTCTACTAGTTACCGTATGGTGTTTTTGTAATACCATGGGTGGCCGTGAAGAACACAGTGCTTTACCTCCTGCTTCTTGAATTGGAACACAAAGATCCTCCCCTCCTCCTCATAGACGAAAACCCTCTCTTTCAGTCACTGCAGTCCAAAAAGTGCCTCCGAGAACGTGGATTCAACTATCAGTTTCTAGGTGAGTAAATAGCCACACAAGTAAAAGAATAGATTGTTGATCACTCCTTGTTGCTTCAAGGATCACTACAACCTTCTCGCACCAAACGGAAGAAACAACCGCTCTTTCTATAGCCATCGTTTTGCTAAACTTGATCAATTTTCTGTTAAAAGAGACCCTAATAAGGGCAAAATCAATTCCTGGATGTCTATAACTAATTTACCATATTCACAAAAAATCCACTCCTATTCAAATTTCGTTTTTACGTGAACAAAACTTTTTTTAGTTGCCCTCTTATTTTAAATAATTTTTTTTATAATTTTTTTTGTCTTGAATAAAACCTTCTACAGTTCTAGTTACGCTATTTTATAATAAAATGGAGGAAATGATATTGTAATCCCACGTATAAAAAAAGAAGAAGAAGAAGAAACAGGTCATATTCTAAAAAAAGAGAAAGAAATGTATCATTGTCATTGAAAAGACCGACCAAATTTCCATCCGACTGAGAAAATAGCAGCCCCATCGGTGTTCAACGCGTCAAGTCAACAGCAGCAAAATTTCTATGTGGCTCCACAGTTCTGTACTGCACCAATCCTCACCTGTCTCAGGTCTCTCCTGACCATAATACCCTTGAATCCTACAAAACGGAGCCACCAGAGCCAGAGCAACACAGTAGCTCCGCACGTTGATTTCCAGAGAATAACACCCCGCAGCCGAAGACTTCTTCCGCGTTGAATTTATAGTGCCAGAGTTTGGTTCTCGTCCTTTCGCAGAATTCAGAAATTCCAAGCAATAACTAGTTAGAAAATGGCAAGTCCCCCAAGTCTTCTCCCCAGTCCGCGTCTTCACACCCACGAAACAAGCCTCGCATCTCTCTCCTGTTTTGTCTCATTGTCTTTCACAACACAAACTCAGCAACTGCGAGGTGTTTCCTCTGTTGGGTTCGTCAAAAGTTTCATTCTTCGTCTCCGTGTTTTGCGGAAACACTGCTCTTGTTCATGGGTTTGTGAGCTTTTAGCTGTTCCGGGATTGAGCTCTGAAGTTCGGCAACTTTAATATGGCTGCTGCGGTTATGAGAAAGCTGAGTCTTGCTGTTGTGGCTTCAAAATGTGATGATTTCGATGTCAAGAGTTACGAAGATTTGAGCGCGGAGTTGGAGTACTCGTTTGCTGTAGAGTACCAAGGTCCTCCGGTAGGTTATGAAATCCCACGTGCGTTTCCGATAGACATTGATCAAATCCCGACTGCTGCTCCGGTTTCTTCAGCGTCTCTGTTGCACAATCTGTCACTCCCGATCATTCAACCCATTGCGAAATCCAATCAGAGCAAAAAGAGCAGAACAGAGTCGAAGCTTGAGGACGAAATAAAGGTGATTCTCGATTCAAATGGAGCTGGAAGCTCTGGTGAGTTGGGTTCTGGAAGCTTGGAGGTTGAGCTGGGATTGGTTGGAGATGGTGAAGAAGGTGATTGGGGCTCAACAGAGTCCGGTTTGAGCTCAGGAAGTGTTTCCTCTGAGGTTTTCTCTGAAAGAGAGGAACATGGTGTGGATGAGAATCATGAGATTGTTCCTCACCATGTGAAAAGGCCATCAATTGTGACTTTCCGCGATCAGGATTCGAATGACGTGGTTGTGCAGGTAGTGGAGTTCAATGCCTCTGATGGGGAGGAGGAGAGTGTGGAAGAGAGGCCGAGGGTCGAGAGGAGTGGGAAGAAGGGGTCGTGTTATCGGTGTGGGAAAGGGAACAAGTTCACTGAGAAGGAGGTGTGCATTGTTTGTGGTGCAAAGTATTGCTGTGATTGTGTGCTGAGGGCAATGGGGTCAATGCCAGAAGGAAGGAAATGTATTACTTGCACTCATTTTCGGATTGATGAGGCAAGGCGAGGGAGTATCGGCAAGTGTTCTAGGATGCTCAGGCGGCTTCTGGGTAAGGCGCTAGCTGAAGCGGTCATGAATGCTGAGATATCATCCCAGGCAAATCAACTGCCAGGCAATCTTGTTTTCGTGAACGACGAGCCTCTCACACAAGAAGAGCTTGCTAGATTGCAAGGTTGCAGAAACCCTCCGAAAAAGCTAAAACCAGGAGCTTATTGGTATGATAATGTATCTGGTTTTTGGGGGAAGGTAAAATTTAAACTCAGCTCGTGATTTTAGTTGTTGTAGTATGTCGATTAATACTTGTTTTTTAGACCTCTATGTTGTTGCAAATTGGATCATAATGGGATAATTGGTGCTGATTTGATTGAACAGGATGGGCATAGGCCATGCCAAGTTATAAGCCCCCAGCTGAATGTTGGAGGCCATCTAAAGCAAAATGCTAGCAATGGGGACACACAAATAATGATAAACAATCGAAGGATCACCAAATTAGAGGTCTTCTTGCTGCAGGTTATTATACTCAACTTGTTCAAGTTCATTGGTGCAATATATGCTTCGAAACCTTACAATTCATTGATGTCATTTTGTTTAATTTTATGCAGATGGCAGGAGTGCCATGTGAAGGAAATCTTAACTACTGGGTGAGTGCAGACGGATCCTATCAGGAAGAAGGAATGAATAACGTAAAGGGAAAAATATGGGACAGGGTATGTAGGCATTTAAATCTGCAATGATTTTTTTGTTGTTGTTTTGTTTTGTTCTAAGAAGTCAATTTCACTATAGCAAACACCCCTTAACTTTGAAGTATTTGCTTGCAGAAAATAAAGCTGGCTTGTACTCTCTTGTCTTTGCCAATTCCTACTGAATCTAAAATTCCTCCTCCTGCGGAAGATAAGAGAGACTATATTGAAGAGAAACTGCTCAGCAAACTTGTTTTAGTTGGGTATCATAAATCTGGCTCAAGCACTATATTTAAACAGGTATATTGTATGTTTACGGAACTTGATTACATCTCTAGATGTTGTTGTTCATATCTTAGTTGGTGTGTTTGGTGTTGCATAGCTTCATTGACACACTTTTTTGTGATAAGTTTGGATGAGAGAATATTAACTGTAGAATGTGATCACAAAGTAGTATTGGTACTACGGTACTACCAACTAAGTAGTGGTTTTTGTAATGTTCAGTGTATAACAGAGCCACTTGTAATCCAATGAGTGTGTGTGTGTGTGTCCCAGGCCAAGTATATACTTATAATTAAGTGATTAGTTTCTGGAACTTTTAATTGACCCCAAATATTTGCTTATTACAGGCGAAGTTTTTGTATAATGTTCCTTTTTCTGGAGATGAGCGGCAAAATATTAAGTTCATGATCCAAAGTAGATTGTATAGTTATCTTGGTATACTGCTTGAGGGACGTGAATGGTTTGAAGAAGAAAGTTTATCGGTTGAAAACAGAAAACGAGATATTCGAGATGAACCTGGTCCATCAGGTACAATAAATTGATTCCACCTTTCATCACTCTAATGAGCTCAGATTCTGTCATTTTTCTCGTCAATCAGTAATCATTGTGTTATGGAATATAGATAGCAGTGCATGCACTGAATCATATGCTTTAAACTCTTATACCCTTATTCTTTTTAACATCAGACCAATTTATTTTCGTTGGTAAAGAAAACAAGTTCGCACTGTATATCCCTCTTTACAAAACTAAACGTTGACCAGAGACCAGTAAAGGTGCAAATGTTCAATCAAGCCTGAAATTCAAATTTGATTCCAGAAGATAGTGACAGGGATTATGATGCTGTGTGATTTTTCTGTAGTTCTCCATTTTGGTACGCTGGATATCAGGCTTGATTGAACATTTCTGTTTTGGGAGTTTAGCTAGCAAATAAGAAATTAAACTGCTGTAAGATTGATACCATGTGTATATAAGTTTATTGCCATCAGTATTTTCACTAAATAGTCTGTCTGAAATTTTTTGATTGACAGCAGGGATTACAAGCCAGCTAGACAAGAAAATAACATATGCCATTGGCCCAAGACTGAAATCTTTTGCAGATTGGCTACTAAAAATTATGCTGTCAGGTACTTTGGAAGCCATATTTCCTGTGGCTACTCGTGAATATGCACCATTTGTTGAGGAGTTGTGGAAGGATCCAGCTATTCAAGCCACGTACAACCGGAGGAATGAATTAGAAATGCTACCCAGACAAGCTACTTATTTTCTTAATCGGGTGAGATCACACTCTATGATTCTTCTAGCTTTAGCCAATTCACATTCTACAGTTAAACTGCCTGTGCTAATTTCCCTTTTGTGTCCTTTTAAATCTCTCTGACCTTTAAGCATCAAACTTTCCAATTATTTGATACACTAGAAGCTCATCATTATACCAAAGATACAGCGACTTTTATTTTTATTCAATTATTCCAAATTATACCAAGATCTTAGCAAGATATGACTTATATCTTTGTACCAGAATATTCTGTAATTAAACTACTGTAGATTCATTCATAACAATTAGTAAACAGACTAATGGGGATGGACTTCATTTCATTTTCAGTTTCCAGCTGTCCCCCATCCCGTACTCAGATTAGGAAAATTGCCATTTGTTATATATGGAAATGGAATGTGGATAACTTGTGATCTTCATACAATATTCTTTGTACTGAATACTTTTTGGTTCTGACAGGCTATTGAAATTTCAAGGACCGATTATGAGCCCACAGACATGGACATCTTGTACGCTGAGGGAATCACCTCATCCAACAGCCTTAATACTATGGAATTTTCATTTACTAGATCAACTGAACGTAACGATCTGGGTTCTATCTATCAACATAATCCTTTGCAAAGGTTAATTGCTGTAACATGCATTAAATATATGTTTGAGCAAAATATTATCGGGCAAACCTCTTGGTCATTGATGAGATTTACTGCTGATGTGCATTGTATCAATATTACGCATCTAGACTATACATAGCTAAGGATAAAAACTTCTGAAGTAATTGTAGAATAGTTGGTAAAAGAGTGAATGATACACATGGTCAAGGATGAAACTTCTTAAAGTACTTGCAGAATTGTTAGTTTAACTGTGAATGCTATGCTATACTACTTACTACTAAAAGAAATCACAGAAATGGAACGATTATTTTGTTAATGCTAATTGATCGGTAAGTTAACTGAAAGTCCATGAGATATCAGTTCAAATTTCATCTACCAAGATATGGTCTTAATTTAAAGTTTTGAACCATCCTTGTATTGTCCAGTCTCTTAATTATATCTGGAAAAAAATATATATATATATTGAGGCCTTCTTCTTTGGTTTTATAGCTTCCTTAGCACTAGAAACTAGAAAGGGCTCTTTCTCCTTGTCTTCTGTAGTATTACTTATAATCCTTTGGAAGGGTTTCAAAATATGCTTTGACATTTTTGGTACACTTTTCATCACAGGTATCAACTCATTAGAGTGCACAGCCTTGGAGGAAGTTGCAAGTTGCTGGAGATGTTTGAAGATGTTGATATGGTCGTATTTTGTGTTGCATTGACAGACTACGATGAGTTTTGTGAAGATGCTAATGGGGTATCCATAAACAAGATGATGGCAAGTAAGCAGCTGTTTGAAAGCATTCTAACTCATCCAGGGTTTGATCAGAAACACTTCCTTCTGGTACTCAACAAGTTTGATCTGCTTGAAGAAAAGATTGAGCAAGTCCCTCTCACTCGATGTGCATGGTTTCATGACTTCAATCCAGCAACCAGTCAAAATCCCAGCAGTAGTAATAATAACAGTAACAACCCTACGTTGGCTCACAGAGCCTTCCAGTATATTGCAATGAAGTTCAAAAGACTATTTCATAGCCAAACAGATAGAAAGTTGTTTGTTTCCCTAGTTACTGCATTAGAGCCTGATACTGTAGATGAAGCTCTCATATATGCTAGTGAGATTCTAAGATGCGAAGAAGAGGTTCCCAGATTAATTAATGAGTTCTCTTCGGCCAGCATGGAAGCTAGTTCTACAGTTTAAAAGCACAAAACTGGCTTCTTAGTTCTTACAGTTGTGCAAATTGTTTATAAGCGTACATGTATACAGATATATAAGAAGATATAGAGGTCAGATTCTTTATTATTTCAATGTTACTCCTCTGAAGTTATGTGAATGCTGATTAATTTAACACATGAAAGAAGAAAAAAAAAATTCATTTCCTAAATTCCCACGTTGCAGACTGTTCCAAAAGGCCTGATTCAGAAGTTTATTTTACTGGAAACAGATGCAGTGAAAATGAAACACGAGAAGTAATTCCGCCTGTTCTGCAGATCCCAGATATGAACACATTTGCAGGACTAATGTTTGATCACTTCTTGGTCGAGCATATCTTCTTAATCACCATTTAACACCAGGTTTTAGTGAACTCGTATTAAAACTAATTAGCCAATTTCATTACGTAACTCGATCTTCATGATTTGGTCTATAAGTCTATGCATTGACAAAACTTTGTTCATCTTTACAATTCTAAACTAAAAAAATGATAGAAGAGTTCATCTCCAAGAGCTTATTCATTGATCGTCATTCATTGGTGACTAGTTGTACGTGGAGGCCAGGAGGGGGATATGTAATCGTATAGGTGTTGGCCGGAGTGGCTAGCAAACAACCATGCTGGTGACTTAACGGCGTCCGTCATTTTTGCGGCTATGTGAGCCAAATAGGGGATCGATAATTGTTCTAGTAACAACCATGCTGGCCTATTCATGGCTTAGCAAAATATATAGCAGAGGGAAGAAGATCTTGCAGGTGTGACCACGATGAACTTTTTGCATCGATCCATATTCCACCGAACTTCATTTTGCCACTAACAAAGCAATCCGACCGGTCATTCAATATCAGAACCAGAGAAGAGAGAAATTGAGGATTCATAAAACATAAGTAATATCACAGAAAATGTACATATTCAAGACTAGATTAACTAGATTGACTAGATACAACACACACGTACAATATAGCCCAATATATATCACCAAGGAACAAAACGGTCCATGAGCAAACACACAGTGGCCTCAGAAAGCGTAGAAGAGTTCCTCCTCTCTTTTCTAACCGTAGTCTCCATCACTCCTCCTTCATGATGAGCTGCAGCTGCTTGTTGCTGCTGATCAACCTGACCTTCATCTCCTCCTTCAGCACGTTTCGCCTTTTTCGACGACCACAGAAACTGCTTCTTGGCTCCAACCTTCTCCTTCAGCTTCCCCAGCTCACTCACCCATCCCTCCACCACTGCAGACATTATAACTCAGAATATATATATACTGATAATCTCCTTGAATCTTTCTCGGTGTTTGTAACTTTCTCTCTTACTCTTCTTAAGCGCTTATGAGGAAAAGGGAAGGTAACAGGCAAATGGGTTGTTATAGAGGTGGGAATGATGATGAAGGTTTCTTTTCTTGCTAGCTAGCTAGTGGTTTTGCTTTCAGCAACGGCAACTGCTGCATGTGGTATAAAGGAGGATACAACAAAATCAGTTTATGTCGCATTGGCAGCCTCTCGGATCTGCGGTCGTAGCACACAGCATATGAATTTAATTGGGATATTCGACTCTTTGATTTACGTGTGGGGACTGGCTTCGTTTTGTTAGATTGTGGACAAACTGTGGACGACTTGGCCTTACTTCTGCTGTTCAACCGTTTAGATCAATTAATATTTGTATTCTCATTACATCTAACAGCCAGAAATTTACGGCTGCTGGGCTTTCGTGAGTTGAATTCATAGCCCCTACTTATAAATGAGAGATGTGACTTATCTATACTATTATTAAAGGAACATGTTTTGTGAGCCAAAAGGTGTGTGAAGATACATTAATACCCTCATATTATAGGTTAATATAAAACTGATTTTAATTTATGAAGGATATAATAGTAAAAAAATAAAATAATAAATATAGATAAAATTTGAAAAAGAAAGAAAATAATGGGACAAGGAGTTATCTGTAGATGATTTATGTGTAACTTTCGTATTTCATAACTATCTCCCCACGTACACGTTTGAAAGAAAAAAAGAACTGAATTTTTTTTTACACACGTATGTGTGCATGCCATTACCAGTGTCACTGAACCAAAGGGAACTAAACAGTTCAAATATATAAATAAAAATTTCTACACACGTCAGTGTGTGGGCCATTACTAGTATCACTGAACCAAAGGGAATTAAATAGTTTAAATACATAAATGCTACATTAAAATATAAAAGATTTTCGGTCGATATATAGATGATTTTTCTATGATACATGGATGCAAGGAGTAAAATATCGGATATCGAGGAAATATCGGCGTTTCAAAATACGGATATTTCGACGGAAATATCGATAAAATATCGATCCATTAGAAATTTTGACAAAAACAACGAAAACTATAAGAAATACATGGAAATTTGTATTGAAACTTTCTAAGATTATTTTATGCTATGTTATCAATCATATGTGAGAAGAAAATATTAATAAACTCAAATACATATCAATTTATGGAAATGTTATACAAATTACTATGTGAATAGAGCTGATATTTATTAAAATATGATTTAATATATATATATATATAAAATTTATGCTTGAAACCTAAAATGAGGCTAGACCATTACACCCTTTAACATTATTTGTACATAATATTTCACAAAAGCAACTACATGAAGTTTTTTTTAAAACCATACAGAAATTGATATTATATAGTCGTTGACCCGTTGCTACTAGCCATTATATAGTCGTTGAATAGCTACATAAAAAAAAGAAGCTAACTTATTAGAACATCATAGAAAAATCATGTTAATAAAATTGTAATTACATACATTATCATATAAAGTGATTACACATTACTATTAAGCATGCATGAGTAAGAAACTTATTAGGAAATCAAAACAGAAGTATGATAAAATTAGCTCTTGAAGGTAAATTAGAAATTAAAATTAGGTGTTGAAAATTATGTGTTTTAAATTGTTGAAAATTAGTTTTTGAAGGTAAGATAAAAAATTTCTGGAAAATATCGAAAAATATCGGAAATTTCGCGAAAATATCGGAAATATCGGCAAAATATCAGAAATATCGGAAAATATCGGAAAATTTCGACGAGAAACTGAAAGAATTGAATCGAAATATCGATTCAACGGAAAAACGAAAATATCGGCGATATTTCGCCGATATTATCGATTTTGAATTCCTTGCATGGATGTAAAGTATGTATGTTCTCAATCATGATCACAAAATTATTGTATAATTCTGAACAAATTGTTATGTGGTTCGGAGCTAATATAGTTGGTTCTCATGAAAATGAAAATATATATTAATTCTCTAATATAATTTTTCTTCTCAGTACGTTCTCACCCTTGTATTGGCATGGTCTCAAACTCTCAGTGTTAATAAACCAACTCTATAAGCCCGGTCAGTTATCAACGTCAGCGGTTTGAGTCATTTCGTATTTCTTCTGATTACACATGGAAAGTTGTGAATAAGGTGAAGCCCAAACGCACTATTTAGTCACCTCGTGGGAGAGTATCTACTAGCATGAGAATGGGTTCCCACCTCATTTATAAACTGTGTGTTGTTGGAGAAATACTTCCAACAATATAAACGGCCTATTTCGAAGTTAGATATAAAGGTTTCACACATATATACAGTGGCGGAGGGAGAAAAAAAAGTGACTGGGCGCACATTTTTTTTGTTCACACAAATATTATTTGACAAATAAGTGCATACACATTATAGATTTCCATCATTGAAAGTACGCCAATTCAATTCAGTATAATACATCTCAAGGAGTTCATATTTATCCATATACCACACAAAAATTGTTTCCGACACAAAAGATAACTAAAAACAGAATCAATAGTGGTTAAGTAACCTATAGTTGTCCTCGACGAGGTGCCATGTTTTGAAATCGTTGAATTATAGCTTCATTGTCAATGGCATTGAACACATCTTTCTCAAGGTACACTGTTAAGCTATCATTCAACCACTGATCTCCCATTCGATTACGCATTCGATTCTTTATGATGTTCATGGCAGAGAATGCCCTTTCAACTGTGGTTGTCGTAACTGGAAGTACTAGTGCCAAGGTAATGAGCAGATATACATATTGATAAGTCTTATGCTTTCCTGTCTCAACAAGTTTCAGTGCTAGATCAGAAATTCCATGCAAGTTTTAAAACTTACTATTAGACTGCATATCATTAATGTAAATATCAAGTTGTGACCCTAGTATCAACAAATCCGATTTAGAAAAATCAGCCGGATATAAGTGAGCAAGATGCATCAAACGTTCCTTGTTGAAATCAGAAAATGAATGATTCGGACTTAAACAAGTAAGGCAAAGGAGTAGCTCTGTATTAGCCTCATTAAAACGATTGTTCAACTCTTGAAGTTGGAGATCTATCACAGCACAAAAAAAAAAGTCAAAACGATAATAGTGCAAATTTGTGATTTCCAGACTTTTACGCTTGGATTTCCATTAATATAGATGCTGCTCACTCATGTTGGGAACCATGATCGTTTCTTTCCCACAAAACACAACAACTTGATCTAGTAAAGAATCCCATCCATTATCCCTCATATCCTACAATTTTCTCTTGCAAATTTTTACTAAATCCATTGCATTTACTATATCTTGATCATCTCTTTGCAAGGCTTGCGACAATTCATGGCTAATTCCAAGTACAATCCTCATCAAGTGCAAACTAAATATGTAATCAAAAGATCGTAATAACCCCAATGAAATAAATGCATCATGTTTCTGATCAGAGCCTACTTTGTCAAATGCAATTTCATCTAGCACATCAATTATGGAAGAGAACATGGCAGTAAAGTTTATGAGTGTACCATAATGTGAGCTCCAACGTGTATCGGCTGAACGTTTAATCTCAATTTCTTGATTTAACCCTTGTCCACTTGAAAGTTCTCCAACCTTCAATGCTTGAACAACTTTAAGAGCTTGTTTTTCTCGTAAAATATCACGGCGTTTGGAAGAGACACCAACAATATTCACAACTTTAGCAATAGAAGTAAAGAAAGCACCTACAATGTAATGTTTTTTTTGCTACAGCCACCAAAGCTAACTGAAGTTGATGTGCAAAATAGTGGACATAGAAAGCACTCGGATTCTCCTTCAAAATAAGTGATTTCAATCCGTTCAGTTCCCCACTTATATTACTTGCTCCGTCGAAGCCCTGACCACGCAAACTTGATATGCTTAAACCATGTTTACAAAGCAATGCATCTATGGCTTCTTTAAGTGTCATGGAAATAGTATTGGCAACATGCTCAATTCCAATAAAACGTTCAATTACACAACCATTCTTATCTACATACCGAAAAATTACAGCCATTTGCTTTTTTACTGAAACATCTCTAGCTTCATCAACTAGAATAGAGAACAATGCATTACACATGTCTGTAATTATAGCCTTTGTAGTTTCAACTGCAGCCGCATGAACTATCTCTTTTTGGATCACTAGTGATGTCATTTTGAGGTTTTCAGGAGTATTTTGCAATGCCACAGCTCTGACTTGTTCATCATGATCAGCAAGAAATTGTAAAAGCTCTAGAAAGTTACCTTGATTACTCGAATTCTCAGATTTATCATGGCCTCGAAATGTAAGGCCTTGTCTTAGAAGAAACCGAATACAATCTACTGATGCAGTAAGCCAAATTCGATACGATGTTCTGAATTACTTAGCATTCTTGTCTATCATGTTTCGAATATGTTGTCTCTCATTCATGAGGTCTTCACACTTTCTCAAAGCTTGGTTATGGGTGCTGTTTAGGTCACCAACATGAGCATATAACCTTTTCTTGTCCTTCCAATTTCGATAACCTGTTTTAGTAAAGACATCGCTTCCTCCTTGGCCTCCTGTATTTGTTTTAAATAGGTAGCAACACAAACAATATGCAGCATCCTGCTCGATACTATACTCCAACCAGTTAGGAAAATCATCAAACCAAGCAAGTATAAACTTTATTCCCTTAGCTCCACATGAAGTCTTAAGAAATTTGTGTTCTTTGGGCTGACATAGACCTCTCTGTAGATATTCTCTTCGAACTTGGTCTCTTATTTTTGGATCATAGTTTGAAATACTCTTTCGTAATCCAGGATCTGAAAGAAGATCGGCCAAGTTTATCTCTACCCCAACACTGATGTTCTTTGATACCAATTCTGATTTTCTTTTAAAGAATTTTTCCATGACTTTTTACAAATTCACAATTGCATTAGATAATCAGAATATAAGCTAACCCGGAAGAATAGAAATATATATGAGATTCACAAATCATGAAAGCAATAAAAGGATAATAAGAATTAAGAAGAGTAGAAGATCATTCAAAGACGAGGATGATCACAACCTCACCAACTCACCTGTCTCACCAGTCAGCATTCACCAAGGACATTCCAGAGGGAGAAAAAAAAGTGTACTATGAGGAAGAGGAACAGAGGCAAAATCTTTGGTTAGAATATTGGGGATTTGAGGCAGGCCGGCGGGGTCTCTTGGAAATTGGAAAACTGAATAAAAATGAATAGATGATCGTAGGTTTTGTTGTAGGTTTTGTTAAATGGGCTTTAAGCCTTTAATAATAAGTAGAGTACACAGAAAGATTTGGTTACCTTTTAAACCTTTTGTTAAATGGGCTGTTAAACCTTTTTACTTTTGTAAAACTATTAAAGAAATTGATTTCACTGTGGCCACAATTGCATCACAGTGAACCAAAACAAAAATCTCAGGGTAGGCATAGGCCTATGTTGGTCCTATGCTGCCTCCGCCATTGCATATATAGTGACTAATTTTACGACCTGCGGTGATTATTATAGATTCAAAGTTACTCTATAATAATCATGTGAATTACCATTTTGAAGATTCAAAGTTATAGCAATATACCAGAAACATGAATATACCAAAGACGTTGTCATATTTATATCTAAAACATTTTTTGAGGATCTAGAATTTTAGCTTACAAACTTAATATTGATATGAAGGAAAGTCTAAAAAAATATCAGACGTTTTGACTAGATATTTTCGGTAGAACCTTCCAATGAACCCTTTCATCAAGACCTTTTTTCCAAAAGACTTTATTGACATTTCGGCGTTATGTTGGGATATTTTTCATTGCCTTTGTTTGTCTCTTTGATTTTGCATCAAGGGGGCCTTCGATTTGGTTGTTCTATTTGATGCATTATTGCCGATCTTATTGGATTTATCTCTGGCCGATTGTTATCTACTGGCGGCGACCCTTTCTCGTCCCCTTTTAAATAGCCAGCAGTTGAGAGTTGCAATTTTCAAGTCAGCTCATCGAATTGTATTAAACTTCTGCAGCACAGATTGTGGAAACTATGATTTCCTTACCATTGGCTTTCCTTTGGCAATTAAAATGAAATGCATCTGAAATTAGACGAGGGGGAGGTGGGATATTTAGAAGCTTCGGAGGTCTGATATTTTGAAAGACAGGAACCTTGGTAGGTCTATGAGGATACTATTACTTGATATGCATATTTTTGTGAGCTTTTGATACAAACAAGTAGAGCCACAATGTCAGTTTTTCAAGAATTAACTAAACCACTTGTTTGGGCTCTACTTGTCTGTATCAAAAGCTCACAAAAATATGCATATCAAGTACTTGTTTTCCATAACTAAACCACTAATACTGGCCTAAATCGCCTAATTGTTCTTGCCTGGGTGTGGTCTCTAACTTCAATTCGGACTCGAAGCTGTCAAGGTCGTTAGGCACTCAGCTGCAATGTATAGTTGGAGCATTTCGCGCTTTTTAGGTACCTTAACACTGGAAAAGAAATAGTATGAACTTTTTTTGTTGTCACGCTGTGACTGCAAGAAAGTGTTAAAACCGCAGGAAGCAAGTGGTATTACAAGTATGTGCCTCTGATACGGCTTTGTGGTAATACTCTGCTAGCTGTTTTAGCTTCAAGTTTAGAGATTAAGATAGATGCTGCAAATTATCAAATAGGATATCCAACAAAACAGTATCTGCATAGCTTATATAATCTATGTCTAGCATTCTTAATATGTTCCCCCATATATACAATAAACCTAGCTGCAACCAAAAATTTGGAAGAAGGGAAAGGAATCAATTCCCTTATCAAAAGAAACTTCATGTGGCACACAAAGCCGCATACATAGGGTGTTTTTTTTTTTTTTTGTCTGTGTGAAATCTGGCACTGAATTTAAGCGCGAGATAACAAGCATTGTATTTGCTTAGCCCCATTGTTTACAAATCCATAAGACACCTTTAGCCAAAAGTTCCAAATCGATGGGCAAGGATTGATCGATCGAGCGAGCGAGTTTGACAAGCGATCTGCTGTTTTATTAACTTCCTTGTAGCTAGACATGAGTCACTAAGATGTCCCAGCTAGTGTCACAGAATAGGCTATTTGCATATTAGCTAAGTTGGAATAAGGAGACCCTTGAACAAACCCCAGACTTCAGCTTTCATGATTCCACCAAGAGCAACTCTTACAGAAAAACCTTTGATTCAGTTGCCAAACTCCATATATGATTTCCCTGCACCAATTATTCCAGGGACAGAGGCACAGAGCTGCAACACTCTGTCAATGTTAACCTCGCACCCGTTTCCACAATATGTATTGGACGTTTTGGCTACAATGAAAATTTAAAGTAAGTGTTGTAGGTTTGGTATAGCTACTGCAGAGGTAGGATCATGATCTCTCTGAAACAGGAGATGTGCAAGATTGAACTAATTGCCTACACAATAAGGTGGACAACCTTAATCAATGACTTCCAAAAGGACTGGACAATCTTGGCGAAGATATATTACTATCAAACACCTAAAGTAATTGTGGAAAGAGAATTGCACTAAAAACTGCAACTGAACAAAAAAAAAAAAACGGTGCACTTACATTTGTGTGGATGTAGACGTAGCCATGTAGGATGCAGAATCCATGTTGATCGACCGGAAAAGTAAAAATGTTATACACATTGCAAGATGTGCTGCTACCAAGAATCCAAGATCTCCTTGATATTGATACTTGTGTCACGCCCCGAGTTTTGAATGGATAAATTTTTTAATTTAAAAACGTAATAATTCAATAATCTTAACTACTTAAAAATATATTACAATTTATTAAGTATTAAAGAGTCCAAAGAAATGTTATTCCGGTGAACAAAATTACATCACCATTCTTTACACAAGTTGTAAAATATCGGACAATATAATTGTTCAACTCATGTCTCACTACACACTAAGAAAAAAAAGACTAAAAAGTAGGATTACGTCTACTCGCTGCAGCTATCAACCGTCACCTTAACTCTGTTAATCCTTACCTGCACGACTAACCCCTACACTATGGATTTGTGCATCGAGTTGTAAACAACGAACCCAGTAAGCTTTTAAAGCTCGTATGAGTAAACTTATTAGCAATTACTCAGTCGACACATTTATAATTTCTCAGATAAACGCAACAACACTTAAACCCATAATACCCACCCGCACACAAAACACAAGGTAAAGTTCAGTCTTTCCTGCATAGAAGTATAGTTCAGGAAGGTACAAGTCTTATATAATTAAAATCGTGACTCCTCCATATAGTTTAGTTCAGGAAGTCACGTACAAATCACACAATTATAAAACAAATGAAAGTATATAAGAAATCCGTCAACCCAAAATGAAGCCAAGAAATTGTCATCTTAAACTCAAGAACAATAACACGCACTTTGTTTTCTTTTGAAACCCAACTTCCCTTACTCATAAGAACACACGTCATTTAGTGGCAAAATCATATGTTTTCACATTATAATTGGTAAACATGAAAGACATGCTCATTTTCGACAACAAATGAAGAACACAATTAAACTCACTTTTAAAGTCACACATGAGACTCCGGTAACCCCCACATGGTTACCCACCAGACATACTTATACCCCAAAGACACAAGTACCCCACATGGTACTCCCATAATATACATAGGCAGACAAACTAGAGCAATAACTTATCGTAACCAATCACCCGGTTAAAGGCTTGGTTCCCGATATAATTGCCTAAAGATCCAATTCGCCACATAGGAGGGATCCTAATTGCCACACATGTAAGATCCCCATCATCACACATAAAAAATCTTACATTGGCCATTGGTTTCCAAACCAAACAATCACTCGTCACACGACTCACATAAACACAATTATGACACACGCCCTCCACACATGTACCAACTCGACTTTGATATAACAATTTCATAACAAAAGTAATTCACTCAACCTCACATATCACAAACAACACTTCTTCATGAATCCACAACCTCAATACACATATTTCACATAAATATAAATTTACGTAGACATTCACTTAGGATTAGTCCACTACTACCAACTATAGTCACTGGTCGTAAATCATTTTTAAAATTATTTTACTTACCCATGAACCGTAGTCGATCGTTCATAAGATTTAAAATAAATATTTATTTTCATAAAATAATTTCATATTTAATGATTCAATAACTATAAAATAATTTGCTCATGAGAACATTGTGAGGTTTACTCACCTCTTACTCCTGTTACGTCTTCAATAACCCCAAGGTGAGGTATAACCATTCCATCAATCACCTAAGTGGCATAATCGAAAACTTAATAGCAATCGAAACATAGTGACTCAAACTCAACTCAAACACTCAAAACCTAATCCGAAGTCTTGTCACTTAAGACAACTCTTCCTCCGAGACCTACCAAGATCACCGGATCACCTTGACAATATGCTAAAACCACATATACATCAATTCAAGGTTTGGATCCCAAGGGTAAGAATTCAAACAATCCGGAACCCTAACGTGCTCAAGTGACCACTAAAAGCTACACATTATATATCAATACGCTTGTAACAACGAGCACATGACTACTGAGCCTTCACAAGCTCCCTAGGAGGTTAAACGCGTTGCCACAAGCCACCACAAAAGGCTGTAGGTGGGCCCCACGCGCTGCCCCTAGAATTCTCACATTCTCGATAACCTAACACCTCAAACATGACAATCGATGTAACAATCTAGTCCACACACTTGAGATTTTATCTGCTTTAGACTCATTGGCCCACACGGTTTTGTTTTGAGGTTTCATCTCAAAACGCGTCTCAATGTATAGTACTAACCCTGTATATATAAGCACAGCATCCACTCTTCCCCGAGCGATGTGGGATGCGTGACCTGCCTACCTGCTAGCTTCCCTAGCCAGGTCAAGGTCATCACAATCCACTCCCATTAGGGTCCGACGTCCGGTATAGTGCTAACCCTGCATATATAAGCACATCATCCACTGTCAGGTATCCCACATCGCCCGGGGGAGAGTGGATGATGTGCTTATATTTGCAGGGCTAGCACTATACGTTGAGACGCGTTTTGATGTGAAACCTCATGAACAGAACCTTGTGGGCCAGTGGGCCTAAACCGGACAAAATCTCAAGTGTATGGGCTAGACTGTTACATAAGATATCAGAGCCTGTCCCTGGCAGGAAGTGTGTCGACACAGGCGTCGAACCCTAAGGAGGCTGGATTGTGATGACCTTGACCTGACCTGGCTAGGGAAGCTAGTAGGTAAGTAGGTCACGCATCCCACATCGCCCTAGAGAGTGGATGCTGTGCTTATATATGTAGGGTTAACACTATACATTGATGCGCGTTTTAATGTGAAACCTCAAAAACAAATCCGTGTGGGCTAGTGGGCCTAAAGCGGACAAAATCTCAAGTGTATGGGCTGAACTGTTACAATCGAGGCACAAGGAACCAATTCGTAACTGTGGTTAAAGCCAATTTGGTTGGAAAATGACCTCAACGCCGCCGGCAAGCTCAACCTTCAA
The DNA here is from genome assembly GCA_963682095.1 of Potentilla sterilis. Taxonomy (NCBI): domain Eukaryota; kingdom Viridiplantae; phylum Streptophyta; class Magnoliopsida; order Rosales; family Rosaceae; genus Potentilla; species Potentilla sterilis. Next base: position 40,345,190 of record OY821762.1, read on the forward strand.
CTTAGCCGCTCAACACAACAAATCGAACGCGAAGACTAGCATGGCTACACTCAGGAAGGAGAGGACGACTAGATGAGATAGGTTTCACGCTGGACCACCGTCGCAAAGGGCTAGAACGAAGTTGGGTCGCAACCGGGTCATCTCCGCCGACACTTGCGGGATTCGATTCAGGCAGACCGAAGTGAAATGGCCCAAATTATCACCATAGGGAAGCACGCACAGAGGAAAGGAACACAATCTGACCGGTACCGACGTCTGGAACAGCCGGACTTCGCCAGAAAATCCGGGTCGGGTCGGTCGGATATTTTTGATTCTGAAGGGGCGCGTCTGAGAGAAAAAGGAAAGTGTTTTGTGCAAATAATCAGAACCCTATAATTTTTTATATTTATACTTAAAATTTCCGAAGCACGAAAACTTTTGTTGACCATAACTTCTTCATATGACCTCCAAATTACACGTGTCGTATGTCTATGAACTCATATTGACGAACTCTATATCTTTGGGAGCAAAATTTTCTCGAAAAGTCAAACAAATAAAAATTCAACTCCGTGACCCCTTAAAAACGTTCTTTATTAATATTCCTCATAACACATTCACCCCGCCCTCGAACCGCTAAATTTTATTAACTTCTAACTAATAATTCCAAATAAACCTCCGAATTTAATAACAAATTTTCAGGATATTACAATATGAGATGTGGTTATCACAGTTGTATCAGTTTGTCAGGTCGATGGATGAGACATTATTGGCTCAGAAGTTCCTTCTGGGATTGAGGCATGAGATATATGAGAGTGTCGTGCGCCTAGAGCAAGAGGCCAAGCTCCATGCTAATGAGGTAGCATAGAGAGATTTCCAAGGAAAGGGGAAAGTTGTTGTAGGGAGTGGTGGTTCAGGCCATCGAGGAGGATCTTGGAAGAAACTGCAAACCTTTCAGCATGCTCCAGCTAGGGTGGCGGTTGCACCCATTAGAGCTGCACCTATTAGGCAGGCAGCACTTGTGAGATTCTACAGTTGTGGTGAGATGGGCCACATTTCCAGAGAGTGCGGGAAGCGGAAGGCTAAAGTATGCTTCACTTGTAATCAGGCCGAACACGTTGCTAGGGAGTGTACTCTAGCCCAGCCTAGAGGGCAGGTGGACCAGTATGGGCAGTTTCTGGTATGGCAGGTCAGGGTGTATGCCATTGGTCAGCGAGGCACATGAGTGGAAGGTACCTTATATGTTTCCAACTACCTTGCTAGAGTATTGTTTGATACTGGAGCGTCACATTCATTTATATCTAGTTCCATGTTAGAGGTACTTGGATTGATTCCTATGCCTCTTGTCGGGTCTTTGTGTGTCGTATCACCTCGTGATGTTTCCCTTAAGCTTGGGATGATTTGTGAAGCTTTTCCCATTGTGATTGGAGGTAGTGAGTTCTCTATATCCTTGATTGTGCTTCTAGACTTATGATGTGATTTTTGGAGTTGATTGGTTGAGGCCGCATCATGCGTTGATTGATTGCTTTAATATGATAGTATCTTTTCATATTCCCGGACAACCGATGCTTCTTTATCGCTGCCTCAAGTCAGATAATGCTATATTGGAGGGAGTCATGGCACAAATCGAGTATGTGAGTAGTGAGGTAGCCATTGCAGATATTGCAGTTGTTTCCGAATATGGTGATGTATTTCAGGAGATACCGGGGTTATTTCCTAGGAGAGTAGTGGATTTTGTCATTGATGTGGTACCAGGTACCGCACCAGTGTCGAAGACACCATACCATATGGGACAAAATGAAATTCAGGAGTTGAAGGTTCAGATTGAGGGAAGCAGGGGTTCATTAGACCCAGTACCTCTCCTTAAGGTGCACTAGTGTTGTTTGTAAAGAAGAATGATGGTTATTCCAGGTTGTGTGTGGACTATTGGGAGTTGAACAAAGTGACCATCAAGAATAAGTATCATTTGCCTATGATTGATGACTTTTTCGATCAACTTAGAAGAACAGTGGTGCTCTCTAATATTGATTTGAGGTCCGGTTATCATCAGTTGAGGATGAATGAGCAGGACATTCCTAAGATCGCATTTAGGACTCGATATGGGCACTATGAGTTTGTTGTCATGTCCTTTGGATCTAACCAATACATCTGCAGCTTTCATGGACTTAATGAACCGTATCTTCAGTCAATACTTGGATAAGTTTGTGTTAGTGTTTGTGGACGATATCTTGATTTATTTTAAGTCCTTGATGGAGCATGAGGAGCACCTACGGATTGTGTTGTAGATTCTTAGAGAGGCCAAGTTATATGCAAAATTTGAGAAGTGTGAGTTTTAGAAGGAGGAAGTCAAGTTCCTTGGTCATGTGGTCTCGAATGATGGAGTTTCGGTAGACCCTTTTGAGGTTGAAGCCGTGATGAGTTGGGGTCGCCCCAAAACTGCTACGGAGGTTCGCAGTTTTCTTGGTCTGGCTAAGTATTATCAGAGGTTCATTGAGGGGTTCTCTAGCACCTCTGGTCCATTGACTAGGTTAACCAAGAAGGATGTTCAGTTTGTATGGATTGAAGAATGCGAGAAGGCGTTCAATGAGTTGAAGACAAGACTGACCATGGCCCCAGTGTTGATCATTTCCACAAATGGGGGTAGATATGTCGTATATAGTGATGCATCTCATCAAGATTTAGGATGTGTACCTCTGGTCTATTGACCAGACTGACCAAGAAAGATGTCTAGTTTGTATGGACTGAAGAATGCGAGAAGACGTTCAATGAGTTATCACGTATGAGTTATCAGGGAGTTCAATGTATGAACTGAAATCTATTTTGCATATGCGTATCATATGTGCGCAAAACTAATTGTATAAAAAGAAAGTGGGAGCATACAGAGGGTGTCATAAAGTACAACATAATTTATCGTGTGGCTGTTCGATAAGAATACTCTTAAATTTATTAAGATCCAGAGTAGGGTTGATCCATCTCTATCTTTCTGAAACCAACAAATACCTAGTATATATTGGTTTCCTTTTTCCTTTCTCAATTTTACTTGCACACTGTAAATTAGTTCATGTCTACGGTTTGTTGATGGACAGAAGATAATGGCCCAATGTCAATCCACAGGCACTGCAATATTCTTCATAAGTTGCTTAACCTCTACATCAACTCAGTCACTCCAAAATATTGTCCTTATTTCAATCCTCAACAGATTTTTTTGACTAGAGCATAGCGGCTATACCAGATTTTTTTTAGCAGATTTTATGTAGTAGTAAAAAATTGTATGTCTAAATCTGCAAAATATGAGCAGAAACCTTAAGCAAGAAGCTTCATGTTCTTGTATCTGTAGAAAGAACACAAACTTTTCTCAGGCAATCTTCAAGGGCCATTGTCTTCATTGCCTTTAAGAATTGGTGTGTTGTAAAAAGTGGATTATTGCACCAATGTTGAAGAGAATACAAACTTGCAGCGACAAGCAAAAACAAAAGCAAAGATGTATAGAAAATTCCAGTTTGATCTCAAATTCTCTCCCAGTGTAACAAAATCTACAGCCAGCAAAAAACAACCAAGAAGTTGAGCAACAAGAGCAAGCAACAATTCAGTCATCAAAACAAGTATCAAGAAGTCAAAATGGATTTTCACTTTCAAGGTCTTCAACATCATTAATTTTTCTTAACTACTGATTGACAAATTTGAACACCAAACGTCCAAACCATTCTGAAAGGAGGTTCATGGGCCACGTAGAGAAGGTTTGCATCCTGTTACCGTGGTATTACTACTTGCCCGGCCACTACAACATCGGAGCCTCAGAGGCACACCAAAATGCTGCTATAAAGACTCGAAACAGACTTATCTACCAAGAAGGCAGCAGCAGACGCATGCACGGGATTTCAACAAATGGGAAAGCTGCAGCCACACATGACATTTGGTACTAGCTGATGACTCTCGCTGAGATTTTACTCTGGCATCCACATAGATGATTCAGGAGCTGCACAGACAACTGGGACAGATAATCTTGCATGTATCCTAGCTTTCATTTGAAAATTAGGAGAGATCATTCTCCATGTCAGCGTGATTTTCCCCAGAATCTCGAAACTGTAGAGGAATGCATTCCATGTCAGCTAACTAGATAAGTAAATATTACTGTAATTCATGCATGAAATAGTTAGCAACTTGGGATTTAGACGGTTGACATACCAATTGTTTTCTACAATAATCTAAACAATCACTCTATTTACTAAAATGACAACAAAATTTGTGGTCAAATTTGTAAATGAGGGTATTACATGCATGAGTGTACTTCTGCAATTCATAAATGCTGCAAGACAGATCTGTGAGGTTTTTACAAGTCTAAATCCAACTCTTCAATGACATTATTCATTAATTGTTCCAAACTACGTACCCACGTCGTCAACAACTAAGAGAATCCATCTATGTTTCAAACTTTTACGAAACAAAGTGATTCCTGTATGAAAGTTGTTTGTCTTCGATTCTTTCTGCCCCACAATGCTAGAGAGATTACTATTTTGTAGGTCGACTAATCCTCCATGTTGCTCTGAACCTTTTCTTACATCTGGCAAAAAGCAGCTACCATCAAACTTATGCGCAATTGCATTGTAAACAGCTTTGGCAATCGTTGTCTTCCCTATTCCACCACTTCCCCATATCCCTACTATGCGTACATCACTTCCCCCAACATCTAACATTTTGAGCATATATTCAAGTAATTCAACCCGAGAGTCTAGCCCAACTTGGTACTCTGGCATATCCAAATGGATAGGTTCTTTAACATTTGCAGAAACCTCTTCGGCAATTCTTTCAATAAATTCATATTCATACCTGCCGTTATAGCATGAAATGAAACATTCAATAAAATAAATTTGGTTAGCTACTTTGGAAAAGAGCATACTCTATTGTATGATAACACACCAATAAACCAGATAACAAAATAAAATTGCTAGAAGTAAAATTAAGTGCATGACATACCCGCCCGAGACATGTCACCCAGATAAATTTGCTGCTTCTGTTAGAGCTTCTCTCCATCTAAACACGCTGGCCACACTGAGGTGTTCATGCTCTGCAAGTGCCTGACCAAATGTACCTCATTGGTGTCTTACGTCCGAGGGTTCCACTTTGTAGAAGATTGGTCGAACCAGTTGGTTCTTGGATCTTCTACATTCAATGATGTGAACCCACTCATCCAAACACCACTGTCACACTACACGTCACAAAACTAGAATTCACTTGTCTTAAATCATGCCTTTGAGTAAATATAATTCTAAATCAGACACAGCTATGATCTGAACTTTCTTTTGAAGAGACAAAATAAGCACTAATTTTGAAACATCACAAGAGAACAGTTGAAAAGCTAGAATATTGAAATGGATCACTGTCTTAAGTTGTTTACCACTTTTTCTGTTAGAAAAAGTGTATGGTTCTCCAGTCGTTCCACACTTGTATGCATTGTTGCAAAAAGCAGTGCTCTGTTTACTTCCGTGATAGATTTAATCTAAATTTCCCGAAACAAATGAAACTTGATAGCATTCTAAAAAAATGGCTAACTGACAGAATTCATCCTACAAAAAGCAAGATACTCCCAGTTCTTCTGCATCCTTCTTTTGAGTTCTAGAAACATTTAAGAAACTGATGATTGCTGAACAGCACTGATGTATGCATTGGATACAATCCCAACAAATTGAATTTCAGATTTCAAGTATTTAATACATGGAACAGTTTGGAAGGCATGATTAAGTTAGTAGAAAGTATAAACTTTATATAAACAAGGTCCAACAAGCAAAAAAACAAAAAGATAAGATGGAACCAAATTGTTATACAAAAGAGTGCATATTAGGAAAGGAACTAAGATTAATCATCAAGTATACAAAGCAAGTTGTTCTGTCTATTCAGATAATGTTTAGTACATTAAAGATTGGATTACAAATTTCCCAGTACCGATATATATAGAGTTATGATAATGCCACCAGCATGGTTAACAACTCACAGCACAGATTATGTTCTCTCTTGAACAAAAGCTATTGAACTTCAGCATGGTTGATGATAAACTCAACTGCAACATAAACCCATGAAACATCAATCAATTAAATTTGGCCCTTTGAGGCCAATTTGATCCATATACACCACAAGAATCTCCCTGAAACCATTGAAAACATTTGAAACCCAAATTAATTATTCCTTTTGTTTACAAATGAGAGTAATTGGGGACTTCATAAAAATATTATGAATGGACCCACCTTTCAATTACATGGAACGAAAACGAAAACTGGCATTAACGAAATTGAGCTTGTGGGTATTAATGGATTTCTCGCTGTTGCTCACTTGCTCAAGTGGAAATAGTAGCTTACCTTCTTCTCGCTGACTTGGCATTGACCAAGCATTCGAACTAGGAATTTCAGAGTAGAGATTCAGCCATCAATAATAACTAAGAATGTGAATCGCAGAAGATGTTTTCGATAGAAACGGCGGTCAGCTTTTTGTGTTTTTTTATACGTTTTTATCACTCCACTCTTCTATTTACAGCTTGTTTATTTTTATTTTCTTTGTCTTTTCTTTCCAATTGAACTGTTTCTAAATGGGGTAATTTGTCTCTTTTGAATTTTAGAAAGAAAAAAAAAAACACTTTTAAAGTTTGCGATGTTTATTATTGAAGAATGTATTTAGGAAGAAGCTTAGTGTTTCTTTGAGCAGAGTTCAAAATTTATTGGAAAAAGAGCAGAGAAGTTCATGGTTTTATATTTTGAGAAAGATATCTTAAAGATGAAAAATTAAAATGAGGAACTAGATACTTAATCTGATTAAAATACTATGAAAGTATGAGTTCCTTACAGGAACTTATTAACAGTGGAGTTGACAACAATGACAAAAGTGATAGACAATGTTTAAGTTAAGTGACTAATGTAAAGTTTGTCAAATTAGTATTAAGTGGGTGATCTAAATGATAATTTTTCCAATACAAATATAAAAATTTATGCTTAGGCCAGGAATCACCGTATACTATTCGCAAAGAAACTGATCATATATATATATATACACTACCAGATCCGAGGGCATAGCCGACGAAAAAAATTTCGTCGACTATGCCAAAATTTCGTCGGCTATACCTTCTGCCGACGAAATTTTCGTCGGCTATAATTCGTCGGAAAAACGCCGTCGGCTATACCAATGGCCGACGAAAAAAAGGAAATCGTCGGCTATATGCGAGTATGGCCGACGACTTTACCGACGAAACATCATTTCGTCGACCAAACCCTGGCAAAATATCCGACGAAATTCGTCGGGTATTTTCAAGTATGGCCGACGATATCGTAAACAATAGCCGACGAAATTCGTCGGCTATTTGTTCTGAACTATAGCCGACGATTTCATCTATTTCGTCGGTTATTCCGTCGAAATATATTAATATTTTAATAGGCATTAATTAGTTATAGCCGACGAAATAATGTCATTTTCGTCAGCTATAAGACTTATAGCCGACGAAAATTGGTAAAAATCGTCGGCTATAGTTCTTATAGCCGACGAAATAATGCCAAAATCGTCGGCTATTCGTACATTTGGTGAAAAAAAATTGAATTATTTTCTAAATTACCATTCCAAGCAACCTGCAAATCACAAAAACAGTCCATGCATTTACACCAACAAGAAACACGTCTAAATGACTTATTATTTAATTCGTTCCAATATACATAAAATATAACCCTAATCATCACCTAAACCACTAAAGTCTACGACGTCATCCCCAACATCCTGCTCTCCATCATGCTCGTCATCCTGCTGACCGAACTCGGGAGGTTGAGGCATTGGAGGTTCAACTAACGGCTGAAACGGGGGCGGGGGTGGAAGGCTTTGTTGTTGTGCGGCGAACATCTCATACCACCAGTTTTGTTGGCCGGCGTAGTTGAGTCGTCGAATTCTCTCGCATTCAGCATTCCAACTGGACAGATCTAAATAATGCTGCTGTGTTCTGCGGTGTTGCTCCTGTGATCTCTGGAACTCGGCCGCCAACCTTGCATTTTCTTCGGCCAATCTCCGCACTTCCCCCCTCACATGTTGGCTCTCCCCGCCTCCCTTCTTTTGACCTCCCTTAGTGGTCTTCAGGAGCTCTAGTCCAGAACTTCCTAAACCCCGGCAGTAGTAGTTGTTTGAGCGGTTTGGGAAGGTTGCGTCGAACATCCTCGCTGCCGTTTGGACATTGGACCGGTCGACCTGGCGCAGGGCTTCTTCCAGATCTGCCTCTGAAATGTTCGGTTGTGTCTCCCGAACTACTTGTTGGAACACCTCTTCTTCAGCCCGGTTCACCCTCTCCTAATTGGACGGGAAAAAAAAAATTAATATTCTAACAAATATATAATTAAGTAAAATTAATAATTAAAATTTTAAAATTGTAATGAACGACTTACGAGCTGTTCTGTCGCTTGTGGATAAGCGATCTTGAACGTCTCCACGTACGGGTTGCTATCAGGATGATCTTCTAAGCGCCTCCTCCTGATATTGTGCAAACGGCCTAAAACCAGCATGATGGGGGGTTGTGTTCCGGCGGCGGTTCTCAGAGTTTATCCGAGAACGTTGCTTCAAACAAATAATAAAATGTTAGAAAAATGCATAAAAAAATATTAGTGTAATAATTATAAAATAATTAAACTAATAATTAAAATTTTAACAAAATAAACATTTGTAGTGAAGTTTAGTATTTACCTGCATAACTGGGTTGTTGAAGTCTACTGTCTTCAACCAACGCCACTCGTACTCCCTGAACATGAACTCCCTGGGAGTACCCATACGACCAAGGTTGTCGTATTCGTTATAGTGGGAACGGAGCTCGTTCTTCCACTCTTTGAACCTAAGAAAAAAACAAAAGTGCATTAGAAATATTATTAATATCATAAAATATTAATAATTATAAGATGAGGAATTCCCAACGTACCTCGAGTTCTGCAAGGTGTCCGCCCAATCCCGCTTGTGTTCGGCAATCTCGAAGAATGTCTGAAAAATAATATTTTATTAGTTTTACAATTGTAATAATACCGAAAATTATTAAATATTACGATAAATAAATTAAATTTTTTAAATTACTCATCGACGCGGCGTTGTTCACCTCCCTCTTTATCTCTTCGGGCACATCAGCCCACCGGGTCCACAACATAGGGACTCTGTCCCTAATCAGTGCCCCACGCAACCCGAGTAGTCGCGTTTTTTCTTCCCCTGAACCTCCTGATTAGGAGGTTTGTTGATCTGGATCCTCCCCCTCAGATCAACAGTTCTCCTGAGCGTGTCAAAACATATGACACCTCTCGTGTTCCTTGTTGAACTGCTAGCGGCTGTCCCTATCACAAAAACGACGATTGGTTAATAAAATTAAATATTAGTGCGTTAATTTTAATAAAACATTTAATTAATAAAATCGAATGTTACTTGAACTCGATGACCCGTCTGTCGACTTTCCTTTTCTCCTCACCGAAATCAGGAGGTCAGGGTTCTCAAATGGCTGATGCTGGTATGCCTCCGCAGCACTCACGTACTGAGGCATATCAGGCCATATAGGCACACCACGATAGTCGACCTCTGGTATCGCAGAAATGTTGTACGGGAGGTACAGCTGGTTTGGGAGAGTAGGACCGTCAGTCGAGTCACCAGCAGACGTCGTCGGACTCGTCATCGGCTCCCGATGAACCTCAGGCATACGAACCTGAGGAACGTCTGCAGCTATCTCGTCCTGAAATAGCTGCCGACTGAACCTCGGAGCATCTGGCCCGACAGGCGGAAGTGAACTGCTCGACGGCCGCCCCGCCTGGAGAAGGGTCTGGTGCCGAGAACTCATACTCCTCCGCGGCTGGGATGAATCCACTGTCCTCCGCGGCTGGGAGGAATCCACACTCCTCCGCGGCTGGCTGGTGGTCCTCTCAGGCTGGCTAAGGGTCCTGTCGGAGTCTGCGGAACCGGCGGAACTTCCAGAACCTCTCGATCTGGAACGACGGCCTCCGAAGAACTGTCTGAATGCATCGGCCATCTGCAACACTCGTGGCATTAATACATTAATTAATATTAAATAACAAATTCTAATTAATATAATAACCAATAATACTAACATATTTCAAAACATACTAACAAATTAATATTTAAATTTTAACTAATTTTAAATAATACTAACTATTAACCTAAATATAACTATTTATATACAAATATAACTATATTTCTTTATTAACATATATATATATATATATATAATTAGACTACCAATTTATATATATAATTAATTTAACAATTTATATAACAATTTATATAATTAAAATTAAATATATAACAATTTATATACCTAAATTATAACAAATATATAACAATTATATTTATTAAAAAATATATAACAAATATATAACAATTTATATAATTAAAATTAAATATATAAAAATTTATTAAATTAAATTAAATTGAAAAAAAAATAACCGGATCGGATCGGAGGAGGAGGAGGAGGAGGCCGGCGGCTTGAGGAGGAGGAGGAGGAGAATTCGTCGTCGATTTGAGGAGGAGGAGGAGGAGAGCGGCGGTGCGGCTCTGTCTGAATTGCTGCGGAGGAGAAAGCAGAAAAAAGGAGAAAACGGAGGCTAGGGTTCGGCAGTTTCAGACTTATACCCGATAGAATAGCCGACGATTAAAAAAGATTTCGTCGGCTATTCTTTACTATAGCCGACGAAATCTTTAATATCGTCAACTATTCTTTGAATGTCGTCGGCTATACTTTAGGCGCTAAGCAGCCGTCCGATCTCCCCCATCCAACGGCGGACAATGAAAAGACGCGGATCGCAAACGTTTAGCCGACGAATTTTAATATTTCGTCGGCTATACTTTGGACAATCAGCAGCCGTTGGATCTGAGCCATCCAACGGCGGACAATAAGCGAATCGCAAGAGTTTAGCCGACGAAATATTTAGATTCGTCGGCTAAACCTTTGGTCAAACTATGAAGTCAAACCTCTAAAAGCTTTAAAACGGAAATTGGTCTGTGTAAATGACGTTTTTTGGCCTGACCTTCAACAGATAATAGTTTCAAATCGATGAGACGCAACTAATCGTATAAAAATTTTCCTCAAAATATTTACCGACCGTCAGGCTACCCATAGGAAAACGGAAGTAAAAAACAGTTAACCGCAACATTCGGCACACAGATTTTGAATCTTGTCATTTTTCAACCGTACACGTATTTCATTATTTCGGTCATATCTTATTTCACGACACATTTGCATTTGAAGAGTGTACGTATAGTAACTATTTGAAACTATACATTCACTTAAACACTTAGTAAACAAGTTAAGGAACATTAGTGCATATGTTCCGATTTTGAATCTAAAAGTTTGGAAAATCTATTCCAACCGTCAGATATCACCGTTAAGGTTAAATACATGTATGAAAAAAATTCCAACTACATCTGACAACGTTAAAGGCTCGATCGGGACGGTCAACCGGGTGAGTCAACCCTTTAAACGCTTAGAAATGGAAATTGGCCTGTGTAAATGACGTTTTTTTGCCTGACCTTCAACAGATAATAGTTTCAAATCGATGAGACGCAACTAATCGTATAAAAATTTTCCTCAAAATATTTACCGACCGTCAGGCTACTCATAGGAAAACGGAAGTAAAAAACAGTTAACCGCAACATTCGGCACACAAATTTTGTCGGAATCTTGTCATTTTTCAACCGTACACGTATTTCATTATTTCGGTCATATCTTATTTCACGACACATTTGCATTTGAAGAGTGTACGTATAGTAACTATTTGAAACTATACAGTCACTTAAACACTTAGTAAACAAGTTAAGGAACATTAGTGCATATGTTCCGATTTTGAATCTAAAAGTTTGGAAAATCTATTCCAACCGTCAGATATCACCGTTAAGGTTAAATACATGTATGAAAAAAATTCCAACTACATCTGACAACGTTAAAGGCTCGATCGGGACGGTCAACCGGGTGAGTCAACCCTTTAAACGCTTAGAAATGGAAATTGGCCTGTGTAAATGACGTTTTTTTGCCTGACCTTCAACAGATAATAGTTTCAAATCGATGAGACGCAACTAATCGTATAAAAATTTTCCTCAAAATATTTACCGAACGTGAGGCTACCCATAAGAAAACGGAAGTAAAAAACAGTTAACCGCAACAGTCGGGACGCAGATTTTGTCGGAATCTTGTCATTTTTCAACCGTAGACGTATTTCATTATTTCGGTCATCTCTTATTTCACGACACATTTGCATTTGAAGGATGAAGCAATGGGTTGTCGATAGTGATAGAAAATGGAAGGTAGTCTGTTTTTGTTTTTTGTTTTTATCATAGCTGACGAAATCAAACCTAGTACTCGTCGGCTATTCTTTTGTCGTTTTGTGTCTAAAATAAAATATGTATTTTTCAATATAGTTTTGCCCGACGAAATCACGCATTTTTCGTCGGCTATAATTAGTATAGCCGACGAAATAATGCATTTTTCGTCGGATATTCTTTGAAAAAAATAAAAAAATCAGTTGTGTTACACCTCTCGTATTCCTGTGTCCTGTTCATATATAACCAAAATTGGACATCCAAAAAACAGAAACCCAACAGTCAACATATTTCAAATTTTTTTTTTAAGGGGTTTGGAACCCAGCCTAACTGGGAGGCTCATCCCCACGCCCGTTCATTAGAAATGAGTGTATTACAAATGAAAGGATTACATCATCTAAATTACTTAATCCGTCGGATTGTAATCGGAATCATCGGATGAGTCTTCTTCGGTTTCTGAATTGCTCGATAGGGGTAATCTATGTCTTTTCTCACCACTAGAGTCCTCGTTAGTTTCTTCATTTGGATCAACATCAACAAGCAGTGGCTCTTCACGTCGAATTCACACCGGCGTGTCTAGGCGAATAAAATAGGAGTTAGGAATACCGTTTGAGTTGGGCTCTTGATACGCGGTGCCACCTTCCTCGTTCTCTTCAGCCACTCCAAGTGTAGACGCCCGGTAAATGTTGCGATGGTGGATAGTGTTGACTACTTTCCACGGGTCCCCCTTGGCGAGATCATCAAGATAAAACACTTGTTTCACCCATGTGGCTAAAACGAACGGATCGTCCTCATACCATGATGTACTAGTGTTCACAGAAGTTATGCCGTACTGATCGGTTTTCATGCTCTGCGGCCGTGTGTCAAACCATCTACACTTGAAAAGGTGCACTTTCATACCTTCCCCGTAATGCAGTTCCACAACTGAATGGAGAACACCGTAATAGTCAACTCCATCATCCCCACCATGTGCCATAACCCCTGAATTTTGTGTTTTCAGTCTGAGGTCTCTCTCTTCACATCGAAATAACACACCATTCACCTTGCACGTCGCATAAACTTTTGAATAGACCGGCCTCATCGCTAGAAGTCTGAGTTCGTGCGACCAATTTGGGTGATTATCATTTTTAATAAGGTCCATCTGCAACCATCAGAATCAACTATAAATATGAATAATTATACACAATAATATATAAACACGTATAGAATAGTGTTAAAGTTACGTACCCAGCGGCCGAAATACTCTGCGAATGTCCGGTTGTGGTAATCGAGATCACCTCCTACTTGTTCACAGTTTAGATGCATGTTCTTCCAAAACTGAACTTCTGGACAGTTGATTAGTACCCACCAATGTGCAATGGCTACCTCATAATCTTTCAACTTGTAGGAAACTGGCATGTTTCCACCGAGTACAACATCGTCGGAGAGTATGGAAAGATTGAACTGTGAAGGTACATCTCCGGGTATGCTTTCCTGTAACGCTCCTAAATACAGCTTCATGTAGGTGACGCACTCGTGCGCAATATATGCTTCAGCTATACATCCTTCAGGTGCGGATCTGTTTTGGACAAAATCACCGTATTGTCCAAGTTGCCTATAAATCAAGTTTTTAAAGTGTTATGATAATACATTAATACTATATCACATATATGGATGAGGAAATTAACATAAGGTGTAAAATACGTACCTTTCCATCGGATACATCCAAGTGAAGTGCACAGGACCGGTAAGCAAAAACTGCCGAGGAAGATGGATCATGAGGTGAGGCATGATGTCGAAAAAATTTGGAGGAAATATCATCTCAAATTTACACATGATATGAACGATGTCTTGTTGCATTTCCCGGAGGTCAGATTTTCTCACTTCCCATGTGCATACCTTCTGGAAAAATCTTGCCAACGCTACTAACGGCTCCACAACGTGACGGGGAAGGAACGGTCGAATGAAAACAGGGAAGAGACGTTGTAGCAGGATATGATTGTCATGACTTTTCAACCCGTAAAGATTGTTGAATTGTCTGTTTACACACTTGGCTATATTTCCAGCAAAGCCTGAAGGATACTTGGCCCGACTTATCCAATGGAAAATTTCTGGTTTATGCTCAGGCTTGACGGTGTAAGGAGCTTGAGGCATTTTTCTCTTCCCTTGTTTCAACCATAGTTGTTTTCTGATATTCATGTTTTGCAGATCAGTGCGAGCCTTAGGACCGTCTTTCGTCTTCCCCTCCAAGTTCAGCGTTGTGCCCACCACACTTTTAGAAACATTTTTTTCTATGTGCATAACGTCTAGGAAGTGGCGGATCAGCAACTCACACCAGTACGGGAGTTCCCACAATATGCTCTTATGTGTCCAGAATTTGTACTCCTCAGGTCTTTCAGGTATTTCCGCTACAATATCGGGATGATTGCTGAGGGGCCCAAAATCGTACTCATTAAGCACTGCTAAAATTTCTCTTCCCGTCCATCTTCTGGGAGGACCACCGTGTTCTTCGGTTCCATCAAATGCGGTGGACTCGTAACGCCAGTGGTGATCCGCCGGAAGGAACACACGATGACCCATTCTGCATATCTTGTTGCAATGAGGGGTGCTCCCATAATCGCTGAGGCACTCTGGACAAGCCTTGTATCCCCTAACAACGCTGCCCGACAACATCCCATAAGCAGGAAAATCACTGATGGTACCAATAACCATGGCATGCATCTGGAACGTCTCCTCCTTGTACTTGTCAAAAGTGGGATGACCAACATCCCACAATACCTTAAGCTCTTCAATCAATGGTCTCATATACACATCGAGACATTTCCCTGGGTAACCAGGCCCCGGAATCAACAACGTCAACATATTATATTCCTTCTTCATGCACATCCACGGAAAAAGGTTGTAAGGTACCAAAACCACCGGCCATATACTGTATGAAAGACTCATGGTGCCGAAAGGGTTGAACCCGTCGGTTGAGAGCCCGAGCCTGACGTTTCTGACATCTGACGCAAAATGAGGAAACTCATTGTTTATATGCTTCCAAGCCGCTCCGTCAGAGATGTGTGTCATGATATCTGCGTCTCCCGCGTCCCGCTCACCGTGTCATCTCATAGCTTTTGCGGTGGTTTCTGACATGTACAACCGCTCAAGCCTATCTCTCAACGGAAAATACCGAAGCACTTTCATAGGTTTCCTATTGCCTGCTCCCGTCAACTTATATCGGTCAGACTGACATATCGGACATGCGTCAAGGCTACCAAGGTCATTCCCTTCTGCATCTTTACCCCAGAAGAGAACGCAGTCAAATGCGCATGCATGGATCTTAATGTAGGAAAGCCCTAGATCTTTGATGATACTTCGGACCTTACGGTGATTGGTAGGATTAGGATGACCCTCCTCCAACAACGAAGAAGTGTACTGTAGATATTCATCCAGTTGCCTGATGCTCGATTTTGTCTCGACTTTAATCCTCATTACCTCCATCACACTTTGAAGAACTGTCTTCCCAGAACTTGAAGACACAGGGGTCTGTTGCAATGCAATCAGTTTGTTGTACTTGTCAAAGGCAGCAGTGTTGACAACTTGTGGGAACGGCTGCACCGGGTCATGCATATATTGTTCCCCACGTACACCGCTTTCAAAAGGAAACACCTCGTTGACGAATGCCATTGTTGGATCGCTGGATGTACTACTACTGCCCGCCTCAAAAAACTGCCCATGATCATGCGATCCATCTAATGATGGCTCACCGTGATATATCCAACGTTTGTACTTCGGCCAAAACCCATTACTCTTTAGGTGCTCCCATACTGTCCTAATCGGAAATCGACACATATCACTGTGACACTTACATTTCTTGCACGAGCAATAATGGTATTCCTTCCCGTTTGCATTTTCCTCGACGAACTGCAAAAAATCCACAACTCCTGTAATGTATCGTCGGTCATGCCTTGGAAGCGAAATCCAACTCTTATCTCGATCCATATATAGCCTGATAATAATATATATGTATAACTTTAATTAATAAGAAATTAATTAACACATATATATTACAATATATATTATTATCAACATCAACTCATATATATATATACCATTAATTAACAACCATTATTTAAGTTCATTACACTATCAACAACCATTAATTAACATATTTATATATATTTTAACACTAATTAAAATGACATCAAATTAAAACACATAATTAAACTCTAACTGAAAATCAACTCAACTACAACTCAAAATCAACATATATACATACATTCTAACACTAAAACAACAACAAAACAAAAAATCACTTACTATATCAAAATCACTAAAACTCAAAATCAACTCAACTAAAACTCAAAATCAACATATATACACATATACGTACCTATATATAGCTCCACAATGTAAAAGAGGACGGATTTCAACAATACCCACAGATTTTTCACTCTTTCTCCCGTTTTTTTTTCCGGTTTATTTGTAATGAGCATCTTCTGTCCAGATCTGAAAATATAAAGACTTATAGCCGACGAACATTCCAATTTCGTCGGCCAAACTTTCTAAAGTTTTCGTCGACTATACTTTAAGAGAAAGGCCGACGAAAATTCAAATCGTCGGTCATTCTAGGGGTATAGCCGACGAAAAATATTTTTTAGTGACGAACGAAAAAATCGTCGGCCATTCTTGGGGAATAGCCGACGATTGTTTATTTTTAGCGACGAAATAAAAAATCGTCGGCCATTCTTGGGAATAGCCGACGAAAAAATTATGTCGTCGGCCGTTTTTTTTTTTTCGTCGGTAATAGTCTTTTTTCTGGTAGTGATATATATATATATATATCAGGCAGGATTTAGAGAGAACATCCTCAAACTTGCTAATAGTACGGATTTTCATTTTTGACTCACTTTTCGATCGAATTTTCTCATCTCCATCGTCTAGTATCTAAATAATATTGTGTAGATCATCTCTGCAAAATTTCAGCCAATTTGGTAATCGTTAAGGCCCTCAAAATTACGTTTTTCTGTTATAAACATGAACGATTACCAAATTGGCTGAAATTTTACAGAGATGATCTACGCAATATTAATATCTAGATACTAGACGGTAGAGATGAGAAAATTCGATTGAAAAGTGGGTCAAAAATGAAATTCTGCACTATTAGCAAGTTTGAGAATGTCCTCTCTAGATCCTATATATATATATCAATGAAAACAACTTTAACAAGCATCAAGAAGCAGCTAAGACATTCAATTCAGGAATACCATACCATGGGAGTCACCAAGAATAAGAAGGCAAAAGAAGACTAGTGATCACTCTGTATAAATTGATCATCTACTGAGGAATGTAGATATAAGTCCTAATTAATGTGGGATCATATCCAAAAGACAAATGCAAAAGCATAAAAAAGAGGGAGAATCTGAAATATAACCTGTACTCATCACAATGGTCCATAGACAATGCGCTTTATCAACATTATTGCATTAGTACTAATTAATTACATCTTTTCATACTCGAGTTCTGCAGCAGCAGTATATATTACTTTCCAGTAGTCCTGCAATAGCATTAATGTTCATATGTCAGTCCTGTGTTATTATCTCTGAAACTACTGAAGCAAAAATAAGGAAAACTTCACAAAACGAACGATACTATCAAGCACAAATTCATATCGAGGCAAATACACGAGAGTCCTGTATAACTAAGTATTGATAATATTTCAACGTAAGATACTTTAGCTAAAAAAACTACATAATATATCTGCTTTCACAGGATGACTTTACTCAAAATTGCATTAGTACCCTTGGTTTGATTCGTTGGTAGAAAATTTGTAATTTAATGCCAGCCGCAAAATTTTCAGCATAATTTGAAGTAATGGAGCCAAAATGAAAGCATGAATTTCCAGGTGTAGCTCCCAACTTTAATCCCAATGACATAGTTAAGACAAGTAACATCACTAAATAGAAAGCAACAATTGGTTAACAAGCTTGTTGCAAACTGAAAGTTTTTATCCCTAGACAGAACCGTCAGCAGAATGACATCCTTACATGTGTTTTCTTGGTAAAAGCAACAAATCTTGAAGCTGTTACTATAAACTATAACTCCTGGCTAAATTGGATTGAATAGTTTTTATCTTGGCAAAACTAGGATTTTAAACAGGCAGAGCATATATGTTTAGAGTGCATGATTTCATCACTGTTGAAGAGAATACAAACTTGCAGTTTTAAGCAAAAACAAAAGCAAAGATGTACAGAAAAATCCATTCAAATTCTCTCCAAGTTTAACAGAATCTACGGCCAGTAAGAAACAGCCAAAAAGTTGAGCAACAAGAGCAAGCAACAATTCAACCGCCAAAACAAGCATCAAGAAGTCAAGATGGTCAGGAGGGCACCCGAAATCTCTAGTGATCAATGACACTGGGACTATATAAAATAGCTTAGAGAAAATTCTCTGAAATGACTGATGGAATTAATCAATCATGCACTCAGTTTCTTCTGTTTGAGAGTCTTGAATGAAATTAAGTAGTCACTTTTATCATAGGTCAGAACAAGTCACACATTATTACAACACAGGTGACAAGGTCCAACAAGGAGTCAAGGTCCCCATTATGACCACTAGCATATGCATCTTTAGAGTACAAGTGAATTTTAAAAAGAGAGGGAGAATTTGAAAATTTAAACCTGTAATCGTCGCATTAGTCTATGTGTAGCGCTGCATTAGTGATGATTACAGGCAGCTTTTAGTTCTCCTGTTGTGCATCAGTACATAATTCTTCGCATTCTGTCTCTGTTTGGGACGATAATTTTCCCAGTTGTCCTGCAATATATCATTATTGTTCAGATGTCAGTCATCCGTTTTGCTACAAATGTCAGTTATTATATGTGAAATGTGGTAAAGGAATAGTAAAAGGGAAAATTTTAATAACAGTATGTGAGATTTGATTGACTGATAATTATAGTGAATTTTCTTTCCAAACAATTGTAATGGTGCCTGCCTTTCAAAGCACCACTCATTTAAGTGCATATCGTTAACTATTCTATTATTTTATGAGATTTCCGTCAAATTTTTTAGAGCAATTTCGTCTGCTCGTATTTCCTGCCATTGTAGTATTGCAGACCTTCTCACGTCACCAAATTTCCCTCCAAAACATGAAGTGGCTCCAAACAGTGTTTTAGTTTTCCCTCTGAAAACATAAAAATCTTGCCACGTCACACAGTTTCCCTCCAAAACCTCTAAAAATTAAAAACGCAATGAACATATATATTACTAGACCAGCTAGCAATAATAGACCAGCCATTTTTTAAAACATAATATAGAAATTAACTAAAACATCATGTGTTATATAAAGCACAAAAAATTAAGAGGAAAAGATATCAAATTATCGTACTACAATGGCGGAAAATACGAGCAGACGAAATTGCCCTAAAATTTTTGATAGGAATATCATAAAGTGACAGAATAGTTAACGGTATGCACTCATATGGATGGTGCTTTGAAAGACACACACCATTGTGATTGTTTGGAAAGAAAATTCACTTTAATTCTCAGTCATCCAAACTTCGTGTACTATTCTTAACATTTTTCCATAGTAAAATATATACCTTAAAAGCTTGCCCCATATAAAAGGGGCATACTGGTGTGGTTCTCTGCACGGATGAGCTGCATACAAACGTCTTCATTAGGTGGCATTACAAGGTGCACCCCGCAACTTTTTAGGTACATTGTAGGGGAAACTCGTTGGAAAATAATGACTCGACACGTAAAAGGTGGTAGTGGACGCATATAACCAAATGACCACATTTCATGGAATGGAACGTAGTGCACCCACACATGATCCGAATCAACATATTGGAAGGGGAGATGCAAAACTCTCACTTCATTGATGTGAATAAAGACATCAAAATTGCAATTACGATAAGGATCTTGCAGGTTATGAACAGCAGCAACACAGAGAGCCAATCCTGTGGTGTTGTTGTCCCAGTTGAAATTTGAGAGTGTCTCAATCCAGAATTCAAACCGTCGATGCCCCATGAAATCCATTTGACAACTGAACCAATTTGGAACCTCGCTTTTATGAACTGGAAATATCACTTGGAAATTAGATAGCTGGGAAGATAGGAGACGAGAGAATATATCAGCAACAACCTCCTCATCATCTTCCTCGTTTGTCATCTGATGAACCAAATTCTGACACAGTCTCCGGCAATTAGTCAAGTCCATCCATTCAATCATTTGTGACTCTTTACGCTCCAAAATGTTTGACAACCTTGAAATTATTTCCAATGATATGCAATTCCTCACATCCAAGCATTCAATCCTTGATGGAAGCTCTGGAATTTCCACAAGGCTCATGCAACCACTCAAATCAAGTTTCCTCAAGTTGACAAATTCCTTGATCCATTCGGGAAGAACAGCAATGGGGGTATATGATAAATTAAGTTCACGTAAAGTGGATGCCCAACCAAAGGACGACATGAAATCTATATTAGATAAATTACATTCTCTCGCATCGAAATTACGTAGCTGAGGAAGGACCAAACTGTCTATTGAAGTGGATCCTGATAAAGAGTGATGGTCGTCATGTGAAGCCGTTGAGTAAGTCGGAACCACTTCAGAGTTCACCTTATTTGGGCACCCGCTCAAATTAATGCTCTCTGGATTTTGCAATTCATAAATGCTGCAAGGCAGATTTGTGAGGTTTTCACAACCAGATAAATCCAACTCTTCAAGGTTGATTAGATTCCGGATAAATGAAGGCAATGCTTTGATGGCGGTGCGCCATAGCTGCAAGCATGTGATGTGTTTCATCTCTCCCACAATTTCAGGGAAACTCTCCAAACTATAGCAGTTGCGAAGATCAAGTTCTCGGCGGGATCTCCAGTTGACTTTTTCAGGTAGCTTCACAAGGTTCAAGCAGTACAAAAGATCCAGCTTAACAAGCTTTTCAAGGGATCCAACCGAAGGATGAATCTCCACTAAAGTTTTGCAAAAACTTAAATCCAGAATTTCTAAGTTTGGGCTTCCAGACACGTCGGGCATTTTTGTCAGGAATTTGCATCCCCCCAATGTTAAGGTTGTCAAATTTTGCATACTCTATCATACCAAAGAAACAAAAATTGATTGGTAAATTGGTAATGGCTAAAAAATTTAATACACGGATACTCTTTGAAATGTAGAAATACCTTAAAAGCTTTTCCAAGACGTGAGATGCGACTGCCACTCATATTAAAGTGAACCAGTTTCTTCATATGATCAAAATCGGAGGGCAAAGATTGCAAGGGGCATTTAGGCCAATCAAAAACCCGCAATTGATTTGGGTAATGATCAACCTTTCCAACAAACCGTCCATTGACGTTTATAAAGATTTTCAGATTTTCCATTTTTTTGAAGCATTTACGATTCAAGTGTATCTCATCTTCCGTAGGCATCTTTGCCGTTAAGCCTGTAATGTTTCTTGTTCCCTAATAATAAAAAACAATAGTATCAACAAAACAATTACTTAATAAATAAAATGCAAGTGTTCTGAATTAGATAGAACAGCTATCGCAAACTTACTTTGTTCTCTGTTAGAACTTCAAGAACATCGCTATGATGCCACAATCTGCTGCGGAGACCAGGCTCTCTAGGCCACTCGTCATGGACTATTTTTTTGCCCATTTCTTCAAGCAAATCATGCATGAAAATATAAGCTCCTTCAGTTTCTAGGAGGGCCTTTTTTTTAAGAAATTCAATACTAGTTGCAGGGTTGCTGTAACCACAGCCTATTAATGCCGCTATCACATAGTTCTTCTCTTTATTTTTGAAGAAGAATGCAATGTCGAGAAAAATTTCTTTCTCTTGATCTTCGAGTGAATTGTAACTGATTCTGAGAATCTTTTGAATCCCTTGAAGAGGACTTCTTCTATGACGCTCTAAATATTCTTGCCACTGATGTATAGGTGTAGTACACAGATGTGAACCCAAAACTTTCAGCGCTAATGGAAGGCCTTGAGCATATTTAACAATAGTGTTGACTGCGAGTTTTTCATCCTCATCCAGATTTGGATAAGTCTTCAAGGCATTTGCACAGAAGAGCTCACGAGCTTCATCAAAACCTAGTTCTGGGGCCTTGTATATATGACTTTCACTCACTTCATGAGAAATCAACAAATGCCTATCTCTTGTTGTTATGATGATTCTACTGCCGCTGCGAAACCACTGTAAACTGCCCGCTAATTTTTCTAACTGGTCCAATTGATCAACATCATCCAGAACTAAAAGCATCCTTCTATTTCTCAACCATTTCCGCAACAAAGTAATTCCGTGATCAGCACTGATTACTTTCATTTCTTCGCCTCCTAAAATCTTTTTTTGGAGGTTAACTAAACCTTCATATGGCACTGAAAGTTCTCTAACATTGGCCAAAAAGCAACTATGTTCGAACTCATTAACAATTGCATTGTAAACAGCTTTAGCAATTGTTGTCTTCCCAATTCCTCCAGTTCCCCATATCCCAACCATGCGTATATCACTACGTCCAAGATCTAAGAGATCAAGCATATCTTGAACACGAGATTCTATCCCAACTGGAAATTTTGCCACATCCAAAGGGATTTGTTTTATTACTTTTGCAGAAATCTCTTCAATGATCTCTTCAATAAATTTTGATTCATACCTGCCGAATTAAATCAAATGAACCATTTAATAAAAATAAAATCCCTCATCTATGATTTATAAAATGAAAAGCAAAAGTCTGTACTCACACAAGCTTAGCTTTAAAATAGCCAATATGGAGCAAGCATGTGCTTAATTAATAAAAAGAATGCATGTTGATAAACAAATAATTAGGAAAACTAGAATATACCCGTCGTCCGAGAAATGCCACCCAGATAAATCTGCTGCTTCTTTTAGAGCTGCTCTCCATCTTAACACCCTGTCATCTTTGAATCTGCATCCATGCTTTGCAAGTGCCTCACCAAATTTACCTTTTTGGTTTCTTACGTCTGAAGGATCCACTTTGTAAAAGATTGGACAAACCATTTGTTTCTTTGATCTTCTATGTCCAAGGATATGAACCAGTTCATCCAAGCACCACTTTGACGATGCATAGTTTTCGGAGAACACGATAAGAGAGAGTTTTGATTCATCAATTGCTTGGCCAATCTCCTCTCCTCTCCTCAGCTTATCATCTCTAAAGGTCTCAATCCCCTTGCGAACCAGTGCGTTGTACAAATGGTCTGTGAAAGTGTTGCGAGTATCCCCGCCTCTAAAACTCAGAAACACATCGTATGTGTATGAACAAGTGGAAAAAGGAACAGAAGAAAATGGGGATGAATCTCTCAGTTGGAGAGCCATGAGATCTGAGTTGTTTGATTGTCGGTGTAACAAGAAGCAGAGGAGAAAGAAGAAGAAGAGGCTCTCAAAAGTAGGTACACTGCATGATCAAAGTTTCCTGCAAGCTTCGGTCAGTGGATGTGAAGTCAAGGGCGTGTAAGATGAAAAGAAACTACTAAGAAGAAGAAGAAGAAGAAGAAGAAGGTAAAGTGGAGAGACCTATCTAGTAGTTACTTACAGCTCTGTTCTCATAGTTTTCCATCATTTGCCTCACTAAAGTTTTTCAACTCGGTCCTACAGATGATGTATAGTCTTGCACTAGAAAAAATGCCCGTAGCAAACTAAATATCTCAATGTTGACTAGATATAGTCATACATAGACTTTCATTAGATTTTCCCTAATATTTCATTCATGTTTATCGAGGATTCGTCAAATTTATTCTATGAGAAATAACTTGATCAAATCCAAAGGCACAACTTGTAAAACAGGGTGGATTGAAACAATACTTCTAATCTTACTATATAATATTTTATTTTACGTTAAATTTGAAATTTTTTCCACAAAACTCAAACAGACAAAAAGAACAAAAAAAACATGCATATGCAATTATGAGTTACGGGCTTTCGGCTTCACACGTATTATATAACTTAAGTTATGTAACTTAGATTATATAATTATCAAGACACTTACAGTACATTAGATCATTGTATGGAGTGTACAATGATATAAAAAAAAACACTCAAAATAGACACACGCAGTTATAGGTACACTGACATATGCATCATCTTCCCAAAAAAAGCTTGTGCTCCAGGCATAGGCTGTCTATATGTCAATAGCGAAGAAATATTTATTAGAAGGAGATAGTTTCCCTCTAATGCAAATGTAGACAAAAGTGTCCATCATTAGCAATCTGGGAACTCTCGGCATTCGCCTTTAGCTAGTAGTCGCATGAGATCTGCCGCCGTTGGACTGCAGAGCTATTTTGGATCATAGAGGTGAACCACTTGCCTGCAAAACTCCTTCATATATTGGAGGGTAGTCGATTCTCCCATTCTTGTAATTTTAGTACATTGATCCGCGGCTGACCCATACGCCATCATTGGTAGAGTCTCAGTCATCTTTTGTTGGGGAAGTAGCCCTAGCAAACCAGTGACGTCTTCTCTTTGGTGCCAAGATTGGTCGTGGTTGCAGAGGTCCGTCATAATAATGTTGAATCGGTCTCTGCTTATCGGTGAAAGTCTTGCGTGTCAAAGATTGGATGTTCGATGAAGTAATCTTCTATGAGAGTGCGTCCCCTAAATAGCCTATGTCGTTGTTTATTCGGTTTTTTACCGCGACGTGAACCGCTTGGTTGTGTTGGTTCATTGTCGTGTTGTGCTTCCGCCATGACCACCTGATTGATGAATGATTGCTCCATATGATCATCTTCTTCTTGTTGACGTTGTCTCCACCTGAAAAAATTGTGGAATCTGAAAGGATTCATTGGTGCGGATGAACAAAGAAATATTGCTAAGTGTTTAGATTGATGGATGAGTTATCTGTTCGGATTCTTCACAATGGTGTGAGTATAGAATGAGTGATAATAGACTGTTTTGTAGCCAATTGGTCGAAAATATCAACAGAAATCTGGATAAATTATTTTACCGACAATGACACGTGGTAGTGACACGTGTCAATTCTCTATTAGTCGAAAATCTTATCGGAAATCTTGTATAATATCGTATCGATAATGACACGTGGCACATTATTATTAGTTGTAAATATATCCGGTAATTTTTTTTTAATAATTTCACAACAAGATAAAATTGAATTGCTAAAGCAAATTGTGAATGGGTGTGTGCAAAAATCAATTTGCTTGAGCAAAATTTGAAATTGATTTGCTTGGAGCAAAATTTACTTCTGACCTCACCATTTGCTTGAGAAAATCTAATTTATGGGCGCGAATGCTCTAATAAAAATATTGGTTCCATTAACAGAAAATTACACTAACTGTCTGGTTATTCTATGCATAACAGCAATCTGGACGTAATCTCATAACCTTTACGTAAGAAACTCAAGTAAAGGAGAAGAGAAGAAGAAGATGAAGAAGAAGAAGAGGTAAAGTACAGAGACCAACGAAATAGCAGTGCAAGTTTATTAGTTTATTACTTTATTACTTTATAGCGAAGTGGGTACGCGCCCCACGCGCTCATGCTTTCCTCTCTCCAAGGAAACAATGGAGTGCATGGGTAAAGGGTAATCGAATGGCCTCCAATCATCCATTTTTCCCACGACTCTGATACTACTCGACAGCCTCTACGAATTCAATTTCACCAAATTCCCAGCCATAACCTTATCTCCCCTACCCTCCACTTTTACTCTTCCATATCTAATCTGCCTACACTTTCAACCACTCATCAATTTAGATGCTGCAAATCTGCAATCACTTGGACGAACCTAAAGCAATCCCGACGACGTTATTGGAAGAAGCTTAACCCTGCCACGTTGTCTTCTCGGCTCAGGTATGTGGCTACAAATATGGAAGCATATGAAACATTAAATGGAAATAAACTTTCCTATTTGTCTGGTTTTTTAGGGGATCAAGGTTATATTTTAATTCTACTTCACTTGTTACTAGTTGGATGATGAGTGAGACTAAGTTAAAGTTGAAATGATTGAGATAGAAAATACGCACTCTTCATTCGAGATGTGCCACCCACACAAAGTTGCTGCTTGTTCAAGAGCTGCCTTCCAAATCTTAACCCTATTCGTTTGGCATCTCATTACGAAAAATTTCAGCGGCCCGCCACCTTTTATTAAGCAATTTACATTATTGTTGATCGATTGTCAGTTTATTTCAACACTCAGTTTTCTGTCTTCTGTGAAGTCAAGTTTTTCAATAACAGTAGTTAGCTAGCTAGCCAAGTAATTTGTCAGCAGCTTCTTGATTGGAGTGGTTAGTACTTATTTGTAAACATACAAAAGACCAACTCAAATAGCTAAGCAAGCTGTTGCACACATTTTTCTCTTCTGTTTTCTATTGTAATGTTGGTCTGTTAGTGTTTGCTTAATTAGACTTCAGACCGGTTTTCTCAAGAAAATTCGATAATCACACTGAGTCACATTTCGGTGATCGATATATGTTACAACCTTGCACTGTTATTTATATGAAAGTTTAGCAAAGGAAACATAAGAAGCAAAAAGATAAAGAAAGACAAAACTACACATTTTCATGGGCTGAACCACTCCACAAGCATGGCAACTGAGGCTTCTGACGAATAGCGTGTCAAAAGCGAGTTGATACGCACGACTCGGCCGAAAACAGGAGCTAACAATGTTGACGAGCTCATCCCTCCTTTGGCTTGGCCAACCCCAACTTGAGTGCTTGACGAGGCCGAGGCACAAAGGGTTTGATCCTTCTGGCTCTGCCTCTTGGACTCATTACTCCATATATCCACCAGCGCAGACATGGCTACAAATCTTCAACAAAGATAGAGAAACTGAAATGAGAGAGTGAGATATTGCTCCGGAACTTGGATTGTTTTGAAGATGGGAACTACTGAACTAGGTATGGTCGATATTTATATCAGAAGCATGCACACAGTACTGGCACTCTTGAAGAAGAAGTATCTACTGGCTTGGATAGAGAAACAAGCAGCCACATTGGCCGGTTTCATGATGGGTCTATGAAATACTTGTCCAAAGTTTAGAAAGTTCGAAACCACGGCAGGCATGTGGTATTAGTACACACTTTTAACGATGACCGAATACAAAACAGTGGGGCATAAATTATTACTCATTAGTCATTACCCAAAAAGTGGATGACGCGACTAATAAAAGCGACTTTTGATGAAAATTCCTTTGTTATAAGAAATTGATATACCAAATTACATAGACATACTTGGGACTAAAATATCATTGATGAATTAGACAAATCTTTTCTTATACATTTATTTTTCATTTTGAAGTTTGTGCTTGTGTAGGAGGACAATAGTGGCGGTAACAAGAAGAGAAAAATAATTGTTTACACTCTACATATCAAGCAGCAGAGGAGTTGGCTTAAATCCTTGTTGTTACATTAACTTAAATATAAAAGGTATAACACAGATAGAACTGATACCAAAACCTTATTTAGCTATTGATCTCTCTTTGATAAGAACGCTACAGTTTTAACTTATTTTTAGCAGTCATAAAAATAAACAAAATTAAAAAGTGTAGCAGAGTAAAAGGGGCATAAGATGTTGAACTTTTCAGGCAATTATCAAACAAAGAGATTCTCAGATGAAAACGAAGACGGGGTCGATAGCTGCCGTTGACGAAACAAAAAAATTCCTATATTGTGCATGTTTGATACTCTGATATTCATGCATCATCATGCGAGGTAAGATCCTGGTCTTTTAAAACAAATGCAACCTGTGCAAAAGTGAGCTGCTTGCCTATAAAATGAAGACATAGATCTTCAGATCAGTAATTGCCAAAAGAGCTGGATAACCTGGCTAAACATGTTTCCCCATTGAACACTGAGCGATGCCAGAAAATGCAACTAAACATAGTAAAAAAGGGCACTGTATATACGCTTACATTGGTAGTAAACTTGTGACACAGACTCATTGTTGGTAGTGGCACCAGGCTAGCATGTGGTGTATACGTACTCCGTCTCGTTATACTGAAAATTCACCGCAGACGATCTGCGTCACGGCAGGCTAGCTTGCTGCTATAACCTGAAAGATTCTTGAAATTGCTTCACATGGCATTCTCCTGCCCAGTCTGCCAAAATGGTGTCTGCAAACTTGTTCCATCTTTATAGGGAATCAAAGCAGGGAAGACAAATAACACGAGTTCCACATGAGACTGCTTCATGTGACTTGCATACTCTCACCCAAGGCACCACAATTTGGAGGGAGGTAACACTTGAAAAAATTCAAGTTATCTTCACCAAAGCCTAATGAACCAGATATCATTAGACTAATGAACCAGAAAGGCCTTGATGAACCAGATATCATCAATAGCTGCAGGCTATTAGACATTGACAGCCAATTTCTCACGAGATAATCACCATGGCTCATTTAATTGATCAGGAGATATAAGGCCAAAAGAGATGGGATTGCTGAAGCAATTAACGACTTGCCCAGTGTAAGAGGCTCCATTATCAATTCTCTGATTTTGCAAGGCAAAAATGAATTGACCAACCTCATTCTCGATTAATCTGCCACGTACATACTGAGGCAGCTGCTTCAAAAGTTTAAATCCATGGTGTCCAACCTTCATACATGTTGCAGAGATTGTCTACACTAGTGGCTTGCTTAAGCAGATAGTCCACTTGTTCGGAGATACTAATTTTTCTGAGAATACACAAACGTCCAGTCATATAATTTATTACCAACAATATAACAGAATAATATCTCCAGAAGAAGGCAGTTACCTGATGTCAGATATATCTCGACCATCTAGTTTCATCTCAACTCGTCTCAAGACTGACATTGCATAGGGGTTTTTACCTAGTAAAAAGACCAAAATATACAAAAATAAGGTATGGCAAGATCGTCTAAGAGCAATTATGGATCATCATAGTTTAAAATTGACACAGAATATTTACTCTTCGTCCAAAATTAAAGTATATCCATCATGTTCCAGTACAAGAGAACTAGCTTTTCCCGCATCCCCATTTTCTATTTTTTCAGTGGAAAATCTTTTGCTCTGTATACGACACCTGTTATTTAAAATTTACTTTCCAAAAATGTTTTCACGACAAATTTCATCTCCTGGGGAATAGAATCTTGAATTAAATTAAGTATTATACGATTTGTTACATGGAGGGAAGAACAAAAATGTAAGCATAGACGAGTTGGACAAGGAAAGTTAGCCTTCATATACACAAAGTAATCTTAGTTGCGCCCCTTTCACCCCTTGAATGGCTAATTGCACTGGAACTTGGAGTTATATTTGCTCCTTATCATGGAGCTGAAGGTTCTTTAAACCAGACAACAGAAAGAACTACTGTATGTCTCCTTCCCTCTCAACTCATTGACAGGTATTTTTAATCTTGTACGATGGTAGTTATTTTAGCACTTGATGCCATCCAATACTCCGTAACCATCGTTTCTACTTAATCAACTATTAAATGTGCTATATATAAAAAAAAAAAAATAAAGGTAAGAAAACTAATACCAAGGTAGGCACTTTTGGTGGGCAAGGCCAGATAGAAAAAGCAAATACACACACTAAAGAGAAAAGGAAAATTAAACACAGTGCAGGTTAAACCGTAAAAGATAGTATGGGATTAGCATGCTTACCCCTGCCCACTCGACTAGAAACATGTGTAGCATCAGGAGTTTCTTCTTTAATTATAACCTTGCTTAGTGAGGAAATTTCATCTTTACCCTCGGACACCACCTCACCGTTCTCATTTGAAGGACGTGGAGTATCGGGACAAACACTGACAGAGACATCAGTTGGTGATGACGAAGCCAAAGGATATTCATTTAGGGCACTAGGTGTTGATTTAAAAGAATCAATATGAGTGTTATCTGCTTCTGTATATTTTGATCTGTGCGGAGAATCCAACATATCTTGGCTATCAGCTTCAGAGTAAGGGGTGGTATTTTGGAATTCTACAGCAACTCTGCTACTAGTTCCATGCAAAAGCTGTTGCTTTATATCTTCTTGATCATTGAAGCTACCTGGAAGACTCATTTCACCCGAAGTAATACCAGAATCTGTACTACTACTGCATATACTATCCGGTGGTGATAACCATCCTTTATCTTCCAAAGGAAGTCCAACGCCAACAAAATCTTTGGTGCTCTCACCATTAGACATGGAGAGATTCTCTCTCTCCTTGTCATCAAACCCAGCAGCATCAGCAGCTAGATCTGGCCTTGATACATCAGTTACTGGCGATTCTATTTCCTGGCTTTCCCCTAGTCCTTCAAGAGCCTATAGGAAAACAAAAAAGAAGTTTGTTTTTAGCTAAACATGCCATTCGGCATGATGTCAATAAACAATTTAAGACGAGTGTGACTATACTTTATGAAGATTCCCAGCATGGAGACTTGCAGTTCGTGCAAGCCTAGTTAGCATAGAATAGAGCCCCTTCACAGATGAAGTAAGTGAGGGCACCAAGGGATCTAATGTCTGGCAAGCCTCCCTAATTTTTGAAGAATAGGACTGGTATATCGCTTGGCCATGAATCGGAGATATTTCCATCTTGGTCTCTCTTTCCCTACAGATTGCATCAGTCATAGCAGCCACATCTTTGGACAATACTGTTTCCAATGGAAGAAGAATTGCATTTGCCTGCCCAAGATGTAAACAAACAACTTATATTGCGGTTATCATCGTTAGTAAAGTATGTGACGTGTTTAATACAAGAAAAATACATATGTGCATTATTCAAACAATGCCGTTTTAATAGTTCTTTCAAAAGTTCAGTAAAGTATTTTTAATTAATTAATCAACTAACTTTTAAATACTAAACAACAAATTCAATATTATTTTGATTTTAATGATGAGTAAAATGAATAAAAAAAATAAGGAAAAAAATTATAATACATGTATCATACTTTTTTTATTCAAAAGTACAGGAAGTGTAACGAATACTGTTCAGAAGTATGAATTACAGTACTTTTTGACAAATATATCAGTACGTGTATTATCTGCATATTAGACAGAAAACTGCTAATGGAGGTGGTTATCAACATACGTAGTAAATCATACAATGTGGTAACATATCATCCTGAACACCAGCAACAAATAAAACTACAATGAGCAATGACCAATGACAAACAAAAGCAAACACAAAAAAACGAAGATTTCAAGACATTGAACATGGGACACAGCCAGTTTTTGCTGGATCAGTCGAAGTCCTTAAAAGCATATTTCAGCTGGAACAAGAAATTATTTCCCTTTGCAACAAACTAGTTGTAGGCAATGGCAAAAGGGTGAGGTTCTGGGAGGACTCTTGGTTATAGATCAACCCATGGAATTCTACTCTCCAAGGTTGTTCAGACTATCAAAACACACCAATTCTTTGGTGAAAAGATTCATCTCAATTTTCCACTGTATTGGAACTTCGGAATCTAAATGAGAAAGATATCACTGAGGGTTAAACTAGAAAATGTTCAACTAATGGAGTCCAAAGCAGATAAAAGGAGATGGAAGCTTGAGCCTACTGGGAAATTCTCTTGCAAATCTTTCCATAGCATCTTCATTATTGGTGGATCAGATCCAATCTTTGCTGCTGCAAAGTTTATTTGGAATGTCAAGGTCCCTACTAAGGTGTACATTTTGGGATGGTTTGTGGCACAATGGAGGATGAATACATGTGATGTTCTTCAAAGGAGAAAACCAGGATGTTATTTTCTCCTCAGTGGTGCATGTTATGCAAAGCTCAAGGGGAAAGTGTGGATCATGTCTTTGTACACTGTGAAGTGGCAAACTTCTTATGGAAGAAGTTATTTAGGGAGGCGAGAGTGGACTGGACAACATTAGAGGGGAGTGACTTGCTACACAAAAATCTTTCAGCTATTGGTAAAGGGAAAAAGGCTGGAATCCTTTGAGGTTGTAGGGGTGCTAGCTGTAGTTTTGGTAGTTTGGATGTAAAGAAAAGATTATTTAAACCCTAAGGTGGGGTGGAGAGGGAAGACATGTGAGAGAGTGTCAAGTTCTGGGCAACCTTATGGACTTCTACTTTTAAGGAATTTTAAGATTAAAATCTTTCTTCCATTATTCTTAACTGGGAAGCAGCCGTAGTTATAGCTTTGATATAGCATTAAAAGATGAGCTGCTAAGCCTTTAGCCCCAGCTGCCCTCTTTAGTTATTTAAAGCGGACTCCTTGTCTGCCGCCTTGTATAGTTGTACTTGGCTTTTTTGTTTCAATAAAAAGCTGTTTCTGTGAAAAAGAATATATATTGAATATGGAACAAGGGAAACCTTTGAAAGATCTTCCACAAGAGAACAGTGAACCGCAGCGGCCTCCTTTCCTAGACTGTGAACATCATGTAGATCTTCAGTTATAGCAAGGACCTGGTCAATGTGAAAGTATTAGCCATATAAGAAATCATCCCACGGAACGGGAACGTTGATGAATACAAAAGGAAATCAAGTAACAATGGTTAGCAAGCCTTAAGAAATCTTAATTATTAGAACAAGTACCAGTTAAGTTGTATTAATATTTAATATTAAACCTTTAAAGAATGCAACTTGTAAACTATACCTCTTCAAGCATGAAACCACATTCAGAAGTCAAAGTAGAATGACGATTTGAAACACCAGCATATGCCATTAGTGCAACACTGGCTTCGCATGCACAATCCCTCATTGCAAGAACCGTGCTTTGTAAAGCACCTGTCGAGTATAAAGCCAACATATCAGATGAATTATCAATATATAATACTGAGGGTTTGTGTCTGTCTGTGAGTTGATAGTGAACATGATAGAATTATAACGAAATGTATTCATTTATTTTCATAAGAAATATCTACTACTAATGTACGTGGAGAATATATTTAGCATGTGTGAAAGAGAAGGCATGACCTGAAGCTGACTTTGCTTTGAGAGATGCAATACTAAGTTCGTTGGTTGCAGAAGCCAATCCACTTGAAGCAGTTTCCATTGTGCTCTGTGCAAGCTTCCATTCTTGTTCAGTGCCTAATACATGAAAAAAAAAAAAAATTTACACTCTCACAACTGGTATGGACATCAAATAGGTACCAAAAATAGATTTATTACTAATTAATTTTTAAAACTCACGAGCAAAAGAGTGGTAAGTGATGTCCAATCTTTTTAGTGCATTCAAGTAACCTTGCTGCCACGTTGTTCCATCACCAGTCCTGGTCGGATAGATCTCTCCTGGAGACCGAAGAAGGCCATCTCGTGATGCCTCAAACTCCAATATAGACATACAAATTTTTATAATATCTGATGCCTTTTCTCTAGCTTGCCATAACAGTTGTCGCCGCTTTGTGAGATGGTCATGAAATTCAGGAGGAATTCCAGAAACCTTGCTTGAGACATTTCCAGCTGCACTGGAATTTGGGCCACCACAGGCCCACCCCATTGCTCTCTCAAGCTGCCCTTCAGCTGTCAGGGAACTTCGTTCACATGCTTGGAGTGACTCTACAGACCTGGCTATCTTTGACACAGATGACTGTAAACTTTCCAGCATATTAGGTCGGCTAAGGTTCAAGACAATAGGATGTAAGCTATCATCACCACCGAGAAATCTATGAAACATGACCCTGCTACTGTATGAAGGAATCAAAGTGGCATCATGCATCCATTCCATTTGAGCAATCTCCAGGCCAGTCTTGCAAAGAGCTTCTCTGAGCTCATTTACCTGCCTTTTCATTACAGATACTGCTACCCTTGCTGCTCTGGCAGTTTCATGTGCATTGCAAAATTCCTCAAGCATAAGTTGAACTTTTTCCAGGGCTCCAATGTCTTTCTTTACTTGATCAAGAACAACCTCCTTTGAACCCTCAGTCAGTTGCTTGAGATGCTCGACTTCTTTATCTAAGCTAGCCAATAAACTCGGACCAACTCGTTCTTTCAGGTATCTACGAAGATGTTCTTGAAGTTGGATTTCAAGCTTCCTCTTAACAACATTGAAGAGCTGGTCAAACGCCAAAGTTTGATCCATATATGAAGCTACATCATTCATACATGAATCAAGAAAAGAATCAATGACACCAATTTTCCAAACAAAGAAAGAATGCGGATTCAATATGCTTCCAAGCTTCCAAACATATTCAGATATTGGATACCCTGAAGTCGCTAAATCTGTTAAATTAGGAACCTCATTTGAGTGCGAAGTATAAGAACCTCCAATTGATGACAATACTTTATCAATTGCTTCCAACTCAGAAAAGGGCCTAACGAGCAGGGTAAGTAGCACCTTGCTTTTTAAGGCATGCAGCTCTCTTTCATCTTTGACACCAACTAGGGACTGAAATTGGTGTGCAGAAGTAGTCAGGGCATTCTTTATGTCAGCTTCTCTTCTTATGAGGACAGAAGTGCGCAAATCTCTCTGGTTCCAAGTTTGATGGAGTTGGTCTAGCTGTGCCCTACACGCTTCTTCTTGGGAGGCAAGCTCCTCTGCCTCTTCCCATGAGAGATGATCCCTACCTTTCATAGCAGCTTCTTCAAGAGCCAACTGCTGCTCAGTAATGAGGCCAACCCTAACAAAGTAGTTCTGTTCCAGTTCAACTAAAGATGCCCTCTCCATCTCTACCTCAATATATTGCTCTAGTACCGTATCAATTGAACCTCGAATTTGTGAGATCACTCCAAATGCATCCATGACTTCTGGATTCAGTGAAACTGCAGATCTTATAACATCTGGAAGAACAGCTTCAGTCATTTGCCCAATCAAGCTCTTGAAGGATAGTAAACTAGTTTTAAAAATGGCAGCCCAATTTCTATCAGAACCATAGCCTGGATAGCCTTTCTCTGTGTCACCGGTAAGAACATCTGTACCAATCAATTGCTGTAACTCATTAACAAACCCTGCTAAAAGTACACACTTCTCAACTTGCTCTTCAAATCCAGAGAAAATAGATTCAAATTCATAATGAATCTGATTGGTAGCAGTTCTTCGTTCAGTTGAGTCACTGAATAAGTTGAGCACCTTAAGCTTGACTTCATTATACAGAAAACTAGCAGCTGTATTTAAAACAAATAAGACTTCCTCCCTTTTCTCACTCAGCTCCCCTTGCAACCTAGCATCTTTTGTACCATTCCCATCATATTTTGATCTCCCAAATTGAATGGAAGAAATAGCATCTTCTTCCTTCGCAATACCAGCGGATTGCATGTATTTCATAAAAGCAGACAAAACACGATCCTTTGCCTGTGATTCGGTCTCAGAGCCAATTGAGTGCACTAGCTCAGCACACTCCTGTTCCAGCTTCTCTATCTCTCGGGAATAGTTCTCCACTCTACAACACAGATCATCGTGACTGTGTTTGATAGAATCAAAATTGTCTCCATGCACTTTGGAAATAAGCTCAGAACCCTGTCTTCTAGCAAGGGAGAGTATATCAGAGGAAAGAGCCCCTACAGATAGCTGCAAAATCTGTGACCAGCCATGAACTGCACTTGTTGTAATGTAATTTAATGGCAAAATTCTTTGCAAAGCCAAAGAATATACTTCAAGAGCAGCTGTCGCAGAAGAGAGACCATCATCTAATTCAGATACAAGCTGAGCAACCTCCCAATCTATATCATAGCACTGTGCTTGTGTAGGCTCAGGAACAATGGTCAGTGGAACCCCAGCCACCAGAACTGCAGATGTTAGAGACAAATTTTCTTGCATACTACTAAGCTTTAAGAAGGAATTTATTTCTTGAAGTAAATTGCTACGTAAAGCATCGAGGATCATTCCATGTTGTTCCATCCAGGTTGCTGCCTCTTGAGATTTCTCAACGACCAATGCCTTCGCTTGTGCAAATTCTCTGGCCTGAACTTCAAACAAGGCACGAATTTTCTCTGAATTGCTAGTTGCGTCGGAAACAATCGACTTCACAGTTGTCTCATGCAAAATTAAGTTAGATTTCTCTTGATCAGCGCGATAAAAGAGAGTAGATGCGAGTTCATATTGACTTAGAACATCAGCAAACCTCTGTGAACAGAAAGACAAGAAGAAGAAAAAAAGATTAGTCAGCAGAACAGGAAGCAAGTAATATCCTGTCAATCCCCTTATCAAGAACCATACCTCAAGAGCAGATTCAACAGCAGGTAGAGTAGACAGTAAGAGATCATGATGTTCCTGGTTACAATTAAAGGACAAAAAAATTATATTAATGACATAATTCAACAAGTTCCACATCTATGCATATATACTTAAATGAGGGGCGTTCAGAAGAGGACGCGCAAAGATGTTAAAGTGCAGACGTCCATCATGTAGCCTTGATCAAGCACAGGAACTCTTGCCGGTGATCACCAAGGGTTACTCTTGAGCTTCTTCTTGCTGCTTCTCTTGTCGGTGTACCCGTCAGTGATGAGTTCAAACTCAAGATTGAGATGCTTTAAGTTTCAGGTGAACTTTCCGCATACACCTCCGAGCACCACCACTCTATCCTTCACGTTGATGGTGAAGCCTTTTGGGATGTCCATGGTCACTGTCTGACAATAGTAAGCGTCGCCATCAGCGCTTGATCAAGGCTGGAGGACGGACGTCAGCACTTTAACATCTTTGCGGACGTCCTCTTCTGCACGTCCCTCATTTATATATATATATATATATATATATATATATATATATATATATACAGTCCTTTTCCTGTGCGGACGTCCGCACGCACTGTTCACGGTGCGGATGCGGCGTTTCCGGCCACCGGCGAGGCAGCGACGGCGTATCCGGCCGGTGGGCTTTGCTCCCCCCACGCCGGCGACCCCGTCTGTGCCGGCCCGAGCTCCATCGCCGGCCGGCAGCCGGCCGGAAAACCCAAAAATGCAGAAAAATGAACAGTACTTGTCATTTTTCTGCATTTTTGGGTTTTCCGGCCTGCGATGGAGCTCGGGCCGGCACAGACGGGGTCGCCGGGGAGCAAAGCCCAGTGGCCGGATACGGCGTCGCCGCCTCGCCGGTGGCCGGAAACGCCGCATCCGCACCGTACGGACGTCCGCACCTGAAAAAAACTTTATATATATATATATATATATATAGAGGGCCCTTCCACTAAGGGATCCCTTATTTTGTTCATTTTAAGGGATTGATTATTATGCCAACTTTTTTATTGAATTTTTACATCTCCACTGTTCAATTACTAGGTTTATATGTGTAGATCATTCATGTAAATTTTTAGCCAAAATGGAAATCGTTAAGGCATCTAACTAGATGAAATCAATGGACGTATGAAATCTGTCAAACCTGAACCGTTCATGTTTTTATTTGTAAATTACAATTTTCAATGCTCTAACGATTATCAAATGGAATGAAAATTTCCAGATATGATCTACCCATATAAACATGAATGTTGAATGGTGGAGATGTTAATATGTTATCGAAAAGTAGGTTAAATGAGAGATCCCTCAAAATGATCAAAATGAGGGATCCCTCATTGGAAGGGGGCTGTATATATATATATATATATAAATGCACTTTAATCCAAGGACTGGGGTTATGAACAGAGAGACTAAAAACAAATAAATTTGTCTGATTCTGAAATAGAGTGGCAATAAAAGACTAGAACTTCTGTAGATTTTCAGATATATGATAAAAGAAATACACACGGTCACAGAGAAATTTAATGCTACCAAGTTCAAATTTAGGTATGGTCAAGATGGGTTTCTAGCCATGCAATCAAAATAAAATAAAAATAAAATAAAAAGACGATGCTGAATTCAAAACCCAGGCCAAGATATCATAAGTTCAAACACCAACGTTTATAAAACCTCAATTTTTTGTTTCATATAGGCTGTGAAAAGATGATAGACCCACTTGTGACGGAAGCGTTATACGTATTACAGAAACTATCCAAACTGCTTATAATTGTAACAATAGTGGTAAACCAACAAACATTATCAGAACTAAGATCATATCGGAAGATATAAAAGCTTTACTCTTAGAACGAATACACACCTGTAATGGGACACGAATTTCCTGCACACGAGATGCAAATAAACTCAGACTGACAGCCAACTCCATTCCCTTCCTTTCTTCACCGCCAATTGCAGCGTCATCATGAAAATCTCCCCGTGTCCATTCCACCAGAGGGTCCCAAACAAACACTTCCATTAACATCAAAAGTACGTCTTTGTTCTTCCTCAAAACACCAATGACTGATTCACAGTTTGACCTAAAGGTACCTTCTATTCCAGTCATTCCTAATGCTGCTTCAATGGTCTGTGTAAGGCGGAAGGGTACAATTTCTGGAATTTTTAATCTTTGCCCTTTATCAAAACAAACATTGTAATCAATATGTACCATATCACCACTACAGAAATCCATGAGGATATTATCCAAGTGTCTATCCCCTAGGCCAAGAACGTGGCCCACCATGCTCATGGCAGCAACACTTCCAGAAAACCTACAATGTAAAGTGTACAAGTAACATTGGTTGATTAAAACATTTTGTTTACCTTACTGTTACAGGAGCATAAACTGCCCAAAAAATAGATAAATAAAAACAAATGATGGAATATGACAATAGATTAAAAATTACATAACCTACCAAAATCAATTAACATGTTCATGGTACTTGAGCTCAACTTTCAATGATTAATTCAACACCACAAAATATAACTTGAACCCATGTTCATAAACACAATATTGGTGACCAATGCGAGGTCCCAGTTGTGAGATTCAAATTTTTATTACTGTTTTCCTGACAACTGGAAATTATCTCAGGCCGCAGCTACAAACAAGCCTAACATTAGAGAATCCACATAAGCCGTTACCTCCCCATGACTTGCAAGAGATGCTACTCGAAGATTGTGAACTCCATCAATGATCATATAAATTTTTTTTATAAGAACGAGATGATGAGACCAATAATATATGTTTGTCAGTGACTCGACAGTTCAACATATACGAAGAGTATACCTCAAAGCATGATGTTCAAGTAGCAACTCCTATGATAATGCATGTAATAAAAGCGAAGCAGGTTCTTAAGCTTTGCTAACTATATAAATTAATGCCAATGGGATCCTTAGCTAAACAAACATTGAAGAGTTTCTTGGATTTGTAATTACCTTTTCTGTTTCGAGCTGAAGGATTTGAATCCTTCACTAGCACACCAAAGTTCTTGATAGAGAAGCTGTCTAGGAGTCTCCTTCATAAGATCCATAAGAACTTTACGCTTCACCTCATGAGGCCAGTCTCTTCGTGAAATTACTCTCCTTATACCTTTCTCTTTGAGTGCTGGTATGATTTTACCATAGAACATATCACTAGGTCGGGGAACAGCTGGAGGAACAGAGCCTTTTGAATTGCCACCACCTACTGCAGAGAGCTGCGCTAGTTGGATGCGGTTTTGCCAAGACTTAAAGACACTGTATATACTAATCACATTACCCACCCACTGGATAAGACCAGCCCGGCCACTAATTGGAGTCACTGAATAATGGCGAATACCAAGAAAGTGACTATGAGTCGCCACTGAGGAATGCAGGAAACCGTTGACAGCTTGCAAGAGTTGCATGATTCTGGCATCAAGCCGGAGATCTTCCCTGCCTTTCAAAAGATAAGTGTACTTTTGACCATCAGAACCAAGAATGACAAGTTTCTTAGGTTTAGTCTTGGTTGAAATGATAGCCACGTCCTCAGAGAAAGAAGCAATGGTAACAATTCCTTGGAGATTAGCACTTAGACCTCCATCAGATTCAGAGATTGAATCTTGCTTTTCAAGACCAGGCATTGGAACATCAGACGATGATAGTAGAGCCAATTGTGGTGCGACTTCTCTTAAACAAATTGATGACTTCCTTTGATAAGATGCTAAGGAGGCAGCAATGGTATCAAATGGACGCCATGCTTCTCCAAGTGCTGTCGCAGATGCCGGAGGTGTCTTGAAGGCTATGATGGCTGATTTCAACCGATCTTTATACTCCTCATGGAACCATATCTCATGAGGTGTTTCTGGTTTTCGAGATGTGGAAGATAGACGACGTTCTAAGGCCACAACAATAGGAGCCATCATAGCTGAGTATTTAACCGCATTTATCTTGTTCTTCTCACTCTGGCTAAGAGTAATATTTTCTGCAATTCGTGCAGCTTCCTCCTTCAGTACATTTATGCGCCTTGTAACATCTAAAAGCAAATTGAGACCAAAAAACTTAAATAAGGTGCAACGATAGTGCTGTCTGGAGGACATAAACTCAGGAATCAACCCAACATGCAAGCAGGCAGCTCATTTGTGATTAAAGCTTACACATTAGTCACTGATATATAGCTTCTTATAGATAATACATCAGATTGCAAGAAAAGATTCACCAGCTCAGAATTTATAAATCACCCAGAAAAGATATTGAAAACAAAGCCTCATAAAAGGGGCATACCGGTGTGAAGATCTTGGAGTGTGCTGAGCCATAGCTCCTCCCAAAGAACAGTAACATTCCCCAGCTCATTTATCACGAGCTGCACATCC
Organism: Potentilla sterilis; assembly: GCA_963682095.1. Classification (NCBI taxonomy): domain Eukaryota; kingdom Viridiplantae; phylum Streptophyta; class Magnoliopsida; order Rosales; family Rosaceae; genus Potentilla; species Potentilla sterilis. The sequence goes on from OY821762.1 coordinate 40,385,820, forward strand.
TGAATCAATCTTGGGTATAGTTCACTCTGCATGTAACGTGATTATGCTTAAAACATCTTATATTTCATGTTCAAGCACGAAATGATTTAGAATTTGACTCAAAATTCAGCACAATTAACATGATTTGCAACATATAACTTATGTAACTTTATATATATATATATATATATATATATATAAAAAGTTTTTTTCAGGTGCGGACGTCCGTACGGTGCGGATGCGGCGTTTCCGGCCACCGGCGAGGCGGCGACGCCGTATCCGGCCACTGGGCTTTGCTCCCCGGTGGCCGGCGACCCCGTCTGTGCCGGCCCGAGCTCCATCGCCGGCCGGAAAACCCAAAAATGCAGAAAAATGACAAGTACTGTTCATTTTTCTGCATTTTTGGGTTTTCCGGCCGGCTGCCGGCCGGCGATGGAGCTCGGGCCGGCACAGACGGGGTCGCCGGCGTGGGGGGAGCAAAGCCCACCGGCCGGATACGCCGTCGCCGCCTCGCCGGTGGCCGGAAACGCCGCATCCGCACCGTGAACAGTGCGTGCGGACATCCACAGAGGAAAAGGACTGTATATATATATATATATATATAACATGACTGGAACAGTTAACGCATACAGGCACATTAGATTATACTAATTACTACTAAGTTATTTACTCAGAAGTTATCATGTGCCTTTTGTCGTTCCTAATGATGACATTTTCTCTTCAGAATTTCAGATATAATGTGAGCTAGCCCCTTGACATGAGCCACGCACATGTAAATTATCATTCTTCTAACAATTTTCTGTTGAAAAAAATCTCCTTCATTTTATTATTTTTGTTCTTTTAAATTGTGTCAACATCAAACAGTTTTCATATTGTGAAGCAAAAACTTAAACCTAATTAATCAAAAAATAATCTCTTATTCATGGATCTGCATGCCATGTCAGAGGAATTCTCTTCATATGTATTGTTAATAAAATTTTATTAGTGCTGCCTTTCAATATTTATTTTTCTAAGGCACTAGTATAGTTATATACATACACAGATATTTTTATAATAGAAAATAAATCATGAAAGGTAGTTCGTTACCAAACAACCAAGTATGTGTTGGAGCTCCTCTGAAGGCTTCTCTTCATAGGCATTCACATCAACTAATGTCGGGTACACTATGGACCAAGGAGATTGTTTGGCCAGCATCATCAGTAAACCCTCCAACTGCTTTCGTACCACTTGCTCAGGATGAGAACTTAACCGAGCAAATAATTGGGGGGTAACCTCCTAGAAGTGAAGATTGTAATCAGACAGAGATCAAATCATCTTATGATAATTAGCAGGATGGAAATAAACCAAGGAATAGCAGCTTACCTGCCACGGTGACAAAGGAACTGTTGAAAGAGCTGGTTCAAGTGTATCTTTCAACTCAGCTCCATAATTGAGAAGAATATGCAGGACATACAATGTTGCCCTCAGCGTATAGCTGCCAGTTTTTTGTTTCAGAGGTTCAGGACCAGAGTCAGCCAATCCACTAGTGCAAATTTTGGTAGAGGAATATGAAAGATACTTTATAAATCCTTGAGCTGCATGGCCAAAGAGGGACACTCTCCTCCTCCTCAAAGACCACCACACGGCTACTAACTCATTGACGACAGAAAATATGTCAGTTTCAGTTAAGCCAATATTGGCTTGAAGGAGGCACATCTTCAACTGAGAAGCTAGAGCAGCAGAAAGGCAATCTTCACTCGAGTCTTCAACACCAGGTGCCCCAGAAACAGTTTCAATAATATTCACTACTTGCAACTTCAATGCCATCACAGTGTTGTCATTCCTCGGTGCAGCAGAATCAACTCCCTGTTCAGCAGTGAACTCCGCATCATCCTTATTCTGGAAGAGCTGTAAAATTAAAGATTCTACTTCTATAATCTCATCTTCAGTTAGCTTGAATCTCTCGGGAAGAACTTCATGAACAAGGGAAGGGGAAAATGAGCATGAGCAAAGAGTGTTTTCATGTGGGGCTAAAAGAGATTCTCTGGCTTGACTGAAACACCAAGAGGCATAAGAAATCCAGGATTTGCCCATAGTAGGGCATAGATGAGTAGACAACTTGGTAGCTGTACCAACAAATTCCTGAACAATAGGACCCAGAGGTGGGTTAGAGATTAACTTCTCATCGACAAATGAGGATCCACCTCTGCTGGGAGATGAAGAATTGGCCATATCAAAATCTGATCGCATCTTAACAATAATTTCATCTAGCCTCAAATCTGCATACTTCATTTTAAGCCAGTTTGAGAATTTCAAGCATGCCTTGGCTTTCAGAAGACTACTGTCAGCATCAAATTTCAAAGAAGGTGAAGAAATCATGATAGGACTTATGAAAGACCATAGGTTGGTCAAAGCATCCTCCACCTTGTTTTCAGCATGCATCAGCAGGATACCCTCATATTGCAGATTCGAGATGAGGAAATCCTGGTGTCTTTCCCCAGAGCAGCTCAATAGGTGGACTTTGAGATAGCTGTTTAAACGATTTGCCAATAGTAAGTTTTGTCGTTTGCGGGCCAAACGCAACAAGTTCATACAGAGCTTCAGAGTAGCAGGAGAAACAGGAGAAATAGTTCGATAAACACGAAGAACTTTTAACCAAGGGTCACAGTCTTGATGAACTGTGCCTATTTCTGGCTGCATGAATTGGACATATGAGCTTAACACAGATTGAAGTGGCATGGGTTTTTCTTGGCTACCTTTAATCTTGTAAAATTCCTCAAATGCAAAGATGCAGTGCAACTGAGTAGCATATGCGGCTGCCTCTTCTAACCCATCCAGTGGCAGAACAGACAATGTTTCCTCCAGCATCGATCTGGCCTTCTCTAACTCATATGGCACCTGATCTACCTTTTCCTCATTCTGAAAAAGCATTGCCTGTAAGAGCATCTGCTCACTTCTTTGCAAGGCCAATTTGGGATCAAGTGCGAGCTCACTGCTACTTTTAGGTGTCAACCCAAGGCATGCCCATGCTGCCTGATACTCACCCTCATCATACTGTGCCAAGGCATGAATTGCATTAATTTCATTACCAGTTGTTGTTAACGCACCACAATAACTCTTCCCAGCATGCTTGGCTCGAAGTGTTTGCAACTCCATTAACCAAGATTCTAATGATTTCCAATCACAAACAGAAGTATAACACTCAATGATACGTGCAATGACAAATTGCACACCATCAGAACCCAAGGAACTCAGTGAATCCTCAGTCTGTAGCAAGTGAGTAAAGTGAGCAGCAGCCTTTTCATATTTACCTTCTGCCTGATATACAAGCCCAGTAACCCAAGTAATGGGCCCAGAGATCCTACTGTTACCGGACTGGTTTTCCTCTACAAGAAAGGGAGAGAACATCAATGAAACCCATTTTTCCAGACCAACTAAAGCCTCTGATTCATGAGTCTTACACAGAGCCAATGCCATGTGCCGTAAAACCCTCAATATGTCTGCAGAAAATCTACCCTTGATATTATGGAGGTGCTCGGTTACTTGTACCCTAGAGTTGTCATTTAAAGCTGAAGCTACAAGATTCTTGAGCTCCTGTAAACGCAGCGCACAATAATGAATTGTAGCATCATGGCATTGTAGAGCTAAACCAGCATTCATCATTGGCTCACATATACGAGAGAACCACTCCTCACATACTTTCTTGTTAGCTCGAAAAAATAAGGAGCTCGATCGAGTAGCAGATGGTAAAACAGCAGACCCCTCGTATGCATTGTATACATTTTTCTTTAGAGCCTCTACAAAATCGAATAGTAACCTCATTGGTAGCAAATGAGCACCAGAAGACCCTATCATACTCAAATTCCCATCAGTCTGCTCACTATCATACTGTAGTAGGTGTGCAACATCCAAAAGCATTCGCTCCAATGCTGCAAAAGTCTGGGTTGGCCCACCTAGGTTAGTCCGAAGCCGTGTGGAAATACAATATCTAGCAGTTTCTTGGACAGCCCACCAAGCACCAGCCAGATTGTTTACTGAGCAATGTTTTTCAAGGAAACCATCATCCACATTGATGTCCAACCACACACCATTGGCAACATTTCCTGTTTCCTCAAGCTGACGTGCAACAAGGTCTTTTGAACTTCTGCAACTATGAATAAGCCGTTGGATCCAAGAAGCAAGAGGCACCTTCCATCTTTGGGATATGTAACTCAATATGATCACTAGTTGTTGCGAGTGAAGTTGCTGGGGGAGCTGCTTTAAGGAAAACACTTGCTTCCACTGCAGGTTAGAACTGTTGCTTACCTGAACAGCACCGGCCCTAGATGATGGAGATGTCCCATAATCATGAAGACCACATGCATAAAATGTAGTAGGTACAACTATAGCAAGAAGTCTAATAAATGAATTTTTTATATCAATATCTGGATCACCCAGTTTTCCCAACACCACTTCAGCCATGCAATTATAGTAAAAAGGATGTACAAGCCTTGCCTGTAGTAACAGCTCCAATACTATTGCAACATGTGACCTCACTTTTGGTTCCCTATCAGATGCAGCATCCAAAATTGAGTAAAGCATATTACCAATAATCCTATCATCACTATACACTTCATAGAAATGAATTTCTGTGTCTGACTTCTCACTAAAAGCAATAACATTCTCACAAAATCTTTGTACCCAATCCAGTGCAGTTACTTTAACTGCAAGAGGAGAAGAGACATGGAGAGCTTTCACAAAAAACATACTGTACTTTCTCAGATTCTCAACAATCACAACCAAATGTTCATTCGTCAAAGACTCACTATTTAGTAATTTACCAGAAGTAACATCCACTGATGGTTTTCCATTACTCTGATATGACAAAGAGCAGCTACTTAAGGATTTAACTACTGTTAGCCTGTCAAACGTCTTCAAAACATTGACTTGCAAATCCGCATATTCAAGAATAGGCAAGTGAAAGGGATTTAATTTCTCAATAATAAAGTTCACCAACTTTTCTGACCTCATATGATACCGGGTTGCAATGTCTGGTTGGCCAATCAAACTGTTAACCCCACTGAAGAAAACACATGACAATAGAACCTTCAAATCAAATTTAATCAGTGCAAACAATTCATGTTTTGAATATGTTTTAGAACATGCAAGAACTTCATGGCTCAGGGCTTTCTCTAGCATCCCTTTTAGTAACTCCAGCTCCTCTGTCAATGAAGTCAGTGCTTGTTCAACAACCTCATTATTCCCGTGTTGAAGCAAGAATATATAAGTGGCAGCTGAACTGCCAGTTACCAAGTGATTAGGATGCAAACGCAACTGAGAGATTGGAGAATCAAATTGCAGTATTTTCTGCACAGAAATTGGGAGAAGCCCAAACTTCTGCAAAGATAATAATTGGAGATTAGTTTTTAAAACTCCATGAACTTGGAAGGAGGTAATTCTTCCAGTTCCCACTGCTTGGTTACTATTGTCCACTTCCAAACTTTGAAATAAAATATCAACTGCAAGTGCATAAAAAGAGGAAAATCTTTCACGAAAAATTTCTGCCAGCAGAGTCAGACATTTCCATGAATCCCCAATCCATTCCAACCACCCAAATTTCCTTCCAACCATTGATAAACATCCCAACAACCGAGGAACAATTCTGTTAAGGGGTTCAGTGATTTGTTCAAGTAGATTCAATTCCAGCAAACCAGAAGCAGTGGACTGCAAAACTGTTGAAAAGCATGAAAGTAACGCGAGCAACCTTCGGAATTGTTGTGGGGTTCCATGACTTACATCCTGAATCAAAACATCCATGTCACCTACAAACTTCGACAGCAATCCCAGAGAAAACTGCAAACTACCCACCCAATGATTCTGAAACTGCAAGAAACTATCCATTATAATCCGTCTATCCGATTCAGCAAGGTCCGGGACCAACGCCCACCCAAGAAGCAGATCAACAATGTCAAGAAAATGCGGCTGGAAGTATCTAGAGAATTTCAACGAAATTAAAGTCAAAACACCAAGAAGGCGGTGCAACAGACTCAAAGACGTCCTCTCATCCTCAAGAAGAACCTGGCATGCTTTAAGAATCGACAAAGCATATCTCTCAATCCCCCCAACATCCCCCACATTAACAAACTCCCGCAGACCATCCAAAGCCAGTTCCGCAGTCCCATCTCCAGCACTAATATTACTAAGCAACGGCAGCGCCCAACCAATAAACCGGTCAACCAATCCCCCAAGCATAACATGGTTCTGTCTCCCATTCGACGTTATCGGAATAGAACAAACCACAGCACAAAGCGCACCATACGCCACCGCAGCCTCTTGCCTCACCCCATAACATCTACATTCCAATTTCCACACACACAAACATAAACAAAAACAATTCCAGCTAGATTACATAGCAATTCAAAAACCTGTACAATCATAAACACACGATTTTCGCACATTTCGAATCTAAATCATAGCCATTATATAAATTTGGGCATAACAGGAAGCTACATATTTCCAATTTCACAGTAAACAAACACTAATTTAGGTTTAACAGAGCAATTCAAAACATGTATACTATCCTAAACACATGATTTTCGCATAGCCATTTTGAAATCTAATCCCTTAATGTATGATAATATTTCCAATTCCACAGTAAGTAAACACTAACAGCATCACTAATTTAGGTTTAACAGATAATAAAGCGATAATGGTAATAGAGTAAAACCCTAAGAGATAGTGAAATTGAAGAAAGGGGGAGGGGTTTTACTTATCGGAGAGGAGCTGAGAGAAGCCCTGGGCGAGGAAAGAGGCGGAGTGAGTGACGAGGAGGGAGTTCGGAGGGTAGAGAACGGCGCGGTGGAGGGAGTTGACGGCGGCGAGTCGAGCGGAGTCATCGTCGTCGGGTTTAGAGGCGGAGTCCTCCTTGGGAAGCGCGACGGATAGAAGCGCCGCTAGCTGCTGCTGCTGGTGGTGGAGGCCTTGCATCACGCTCTGCTTGCTTTAGCATCTCTCATTCTCTTCTCTAATTTCTCTCTGGCCTTCTTTACTGGTTTGTATTGTGCTTTCTGGTTTCTCAAGTGGCTTTGCTTTGCTTTTGTTTTCAGGCAAAATATGAAATTCAAAGACTCAAAAAACGTTTTTACTGTGCAGTTAAAAAAAAGTAACTATTTACTGCCCATTAGCTAACAGTTATAAAGATACTTACCACCCACCTCATATAAGATTTCTAGACAGGTGATTGTAAAATGCAACCCAAATTACTAAAAATTCTTAGTCTAATCTCAACCGTTAAATTCTAACTATTGACAGTCAATAATTATTATATTGTTAACACGTCCGTGTACTAATACGTACATTTAGACATGTAAGACGACGGTGCGACCAAACTACCTAACTACTTTTCAATCAGCGGCTTGATGCTTAGAGAGTGTTTTACTAAATTTTAATGGAATTGAGAAACATATATACCACAAAATGAAAATGGAGGAATCGCTCCAAATTGTAGCATGGATCCCATACACACAAGATCAAAGGAGAATGTGAATAAGTCTCCCTTCTTTCATTCTCATTACTTGTTAGTAAACACTCCCTCAACTTGCTAGGCGGACTCAATCAAGCATTGTCAAGTAGGGTTTAACCGGGACAGCCATATCTCATAGTTCATACTAACATGGTGTATATCCTGACATGATATGGAAGAGAATAGAGTTCTCATGTAGAACACAAAAGCAAACCATCATTTAGAATACGAACCATGAATATGAATGTGCTGCCAATCGATCGTTTCCAACATCAAGACTAAAAGTGACATGTGAAAACTTGTGATTGCTAATCGTTCATGGCATATGTTGCCAAGTCTTGTTTTACAATTTTGAACTCATACTGTAACGAACTCTTAGTCTAGCTTATCTAAGATATGGAGTACAAACTACAAATGTTCTAACCACCAACAAATATTGTCAGCTGGGTCTAGACAATCCTGAGAGCATCACAAAAGTAATTCGACCCAATGACGGAGATCGACTTATACTTTAGTCTTATTCGTATACACAAGATGAATCAGAGGTCATGATATCTGTAAAATGTTCACCCTTTACTGGTTTTAAACTTCAGGGTCACCACTAACAGCAAATCCACAAGAATGAATACGTCTTGCAATTCATTGATATCCAAAAGCACTTGCAGATAGTAACCAAAGTAATACCTTTCTTATTTAGCATCACATTACATGTATTCAGTAAATTATATGTCAAGCAATTAAGTTAAGCTCAATGACGATTATAAGATTACCCTCAGTGTATCTGAAATCAATTCCTTTTGATGTTGAATACAAAATTTCCCACTCCTTACTTGCACACCTAATATTGAGTCCGACTCTTACAAAACTTGGGATGAAGCCTTCCACCACTAGGCCACCTCCACCTAATATTGAGTCCAAATCTAATATAACTTGGGATAAAGCCTTCCACCACTAGGCCACCACCATACAAGGCCATCTGCAGTACAAAAAACTTTTGCAGATCAGTAAAGTGCTTCGTAATATGCTAATACTAATAGCACAGCAAATTTGAACTTGCATGAAATCCAATCAGTAGTGCACCAATGATCTAATTTATAAGTTCCACCCTAGAAATAAAGACCTTCAGTTTATATTTTCCCTACATCAGCTTAAATTTTCTGATCAAACTCAATGCTGCAGCACAACTTGAAAGGCAAAACATAAAAGTAATGGCTACTTGCGGTGTTGAAAATACTTACTTGCTTTGGTGCTCAAAATGCTTAACAAATTATAACAATTTTTAACCAAACAACACTAGATTATTTTGTTTTGGTGAAGGACTTAAGGAAATGAAATACTGCAATATAAGAATGGCCAAAGTCTGCGACATGCAAATCAACTTTACTATCAAATATATTCGTCAAAAACAAGTTCTCTTAAACTGCCAGAAATCAATGAATTCTCTTTCAACAAGGAGAGCTAAATTTGAAAGATGAAAGAAGAGAGAAAAATACAAAGAAACCAATCAAGGCTTGGTTGCGAGCCCAACCAGGTCAGCAGCGAGAACATCCTTACAATGGGAGGGGCAGAAGACAAGTTACTGAAGTTAGAATGGGAGATCCATCCATGTGGTGAGGGCTGATGAGCATAAGAAAGTTTAGAAAATTAACTCTTCCTATTATATATTTTCAGTATAAAACTCCAGTGCTTTACTGCAACCAGACATGACTAACTCTACTTATTAGAGTTTTACGCTGAAAATCTCTAGTACTTAGCTGCAACCAGACAAGACTAGCTCTTCCTATTAGAGTTTTACACTAACAATCTCCAGTACTTAACTGCTACCAGAAGACTAGACTAAATCAGTTTCAACCATGCTTTTGAAGCATCCTCATCCACAGTCTTCCCAAGACAATTTAAACTCAAAGTATAGAGTCCAGAGCTTCAAGTACTCCCTAGCAGGGTAGCAACATGCCAATCTGCCCTTACAAGCTAATCACCACGACATCATATCCATTGAAAGTGCTAATACTAAAGGTGTCATCATTCTCACTAATAAGATACACTTTCCAAAATGGTGCACTGAAGTTTCAGTTCAACACTAAACAGACCAGGACAATTTGAAAAAACAAAAAAAGGAAAAAAAAACAACAACACAAGAAGAGCGTTCAAATTCCTGCATACAAATTACAGAAGAAGCGCCAAAGCCCCCAAAGTTCCAATCATACTTTTCCTAGGAGATTAAAAAAAAAAGAGATTCATATATAGACACATAGCTTATATGCCCAGATAACCAGAACTTAAACTCATCACAACAACACCAACTCATCATATTATATCCAATCATCCCAGAATAGATAAATTACGCAACAAACTATAATCCCCAAAGTAATTCTTACTTCCTAACCAAAAAGCATACTATCAAAAAATCAATTGCTTACTGGATCGAATCATCAAACGAGTTCACAACAGTAATTACAACAGCACACTGGTAAAACCGAGCGTGGTATTAATAGTAAACAAAATTAACCTGGAAATCCTAAGCGACGGTGACGGATTGGGGCTGGGTTGGCTTCTTATCCATAAAATCCTCGATGTTGTAAACGACGGTGATGTAGAGAGTACAACTAGGACACCGAGCAATCTCCTCCCCCAATTTCAGGTCTTCCTTGCTTATCTGGAACAAGTCCCCGCACGGACACGGGTACGTGTACGCCTGCAGCTCCTCGTTCCACTCCATATCCTCGATCTCCACGTCGTCGTACGACATCGTTTCACCTTTCGGCCACACACAGAGAGAAACCCTAGAGAATAATAGAAATTTCGAATAACCTTCTCCCAATATATATAGCTGCAACTTTTACTATAGTAAATCTAAAATTACCACCTTTGACTACTCCTTTACTAACACAAAATCAGATCCCTCCCCCAATCTTTCTCATTGCAACAATGAAGCCTCACAGGCTCCTAAACCCTCAGACCCTTAAACCCCAAACCCTCATCTCCATCTTCCTCCAAACCCAATCTCCATTCTCCTCACTCACCCAACAACCCGACCCTTCTCCACTCACTCACGACTCCCTCGTGAACTCCATCGAAACCTCTCAGTGGCATTTCATCGAACACCTTCCGTGCAACATTCCCTCCAGTCTAATCACTCAAGCCCTCCTCTCCCTCCACCAAACTCCCCACCTCGTCCACCAATTCACCTCCCATTTCAACCTCCGCCGCCTCGACACCGACACCCAATGCCTCGCCGCCGCCATTCTATCCTCCCTCCCCTCCCCCAAACCCTCCACCGACCTCCTCAAGCAACTCATCAACATTGCCCCGATTCGAGACGTTTTCGACTCGCTGGCACGTGCGAGAACCATTCTGGGCGCCCCATGCGGTGCCGTCTTGGACTGCCTGGTGAGTGCCTGCTGTGAACTGAAGAGGGCTGATGAGGGTTTTGAGTGTTTTAGGTTGATGACGGGTGAGAATGTGGTGCCCAAGACTAGGACGTGTAATGAGCTGTTGAGCTTGTTCTCGAAGATGAATCGGACCGAGAGGGCGTGGGTTTTGTATGCTGAGATGTTTAGGTTGAAGATAAAGTCGAGTGTTTGTACTTTTAATATTATGATCAATGTGTTGTGTAAAGAAGGGAAGCTGAAGAAGGCGAAGGAGTTTCTCGGGTTGATGGAGGTTTTGGGGGTTAGGCCTAGTGTTGTTACTTATAATACTATCATTCATGGGTTTTGTGTGAGGGGTAGAGTTGGAGGGGGTCTGATGATTTTGAGTGATATGAAAGGGAGAGGAGTTGAGCCAGATTCGTACACGTATGGATTGCTTATTAGTGGGATGTGTAAGGAGAGGAGGCTCGACGAAGCGTCTGGTCTTTTGGAGAAAATGCTGGAGATTGGGTTGGTTCCGAGTGCTGTGAATTATAATACTGTGATTGATGGTTATTGCAATAAGGGTGATTTAGACAGGGCTTTCGGTTATAGATATGAGATGGTGAAGCAGGGTATAATGCCGACTGTGGTGACTTACAATTTGTTGATTCATGAGTTGTTTATGCAAGGTAGGGTGAGTGAGGCTGAGGGTATGGTTAGGGAAATGGAAGAGAAGGGAATGGTTCCTGATGCCATTACGTATAATATTTTGATTAATGGCTATTGCAGGTCTGGCAATGCGAAGAAGGCTTTTGTTTTTCGCGATGAGATGTTGATTAAGGGGATAGAACCCACTAAGGAAACTTATACGTCGCTTATTTATGTTTTGAGTAAAAGGAACAGAATGAATGAGGCAGATGACTTGTTTGAGAAGATACAGCAGAAGGGTGTTCTGCCGGATCTTGTGATGTTCAATGCCTTGATTGATGGTCATTGTGCTAATGGGAATATGGTGCGTGCATTTTCGCTTTTGAGTGAGATGGATAAAATGAAGGTTCAGCCAGATGAAGTGACTTACAATACCCTAATGCAAGGGCGCTGCAGGGAAGGGAAAGTTGAGGAAGCTCGGGAACTTCTGGATGAGATGAAGAGAAGGGGAATTAACCCCGATTTCATTAGTTACAACACCCTCATTAGTGGACACAGTAAACGAGGTGATATGAGTGATGCCTTTAAAGTTAGAGATGAGATGTTGAGTATAGGTTTCAATCCTACACTTCTGACGTACAATGCTCTTATCAAAGGTCTCTGCAAAAACCGTGAAGGTGATCTTGCTCAAGAGCTCCATAAAGAAATGGTGGGCAGAGGGATTAGTCCTGATGACAGCACATATTACTCTCTGATTGAGGGAATTGAAAATGTTGAGGAATTTCTCACAAAGGGCGATTCATGAAGTCTCTTTCTCTGTGTACTTCTAATGACAGTGATGTGCTCGAACCAATTTCTGGTTCTGAAAGATTCTTTTGGTTACTTCTCGAAGATTGCGTGACAAGCTCAGCCTAGGTATCTATGGCATTCAATAGTTTTGTTGACTTGATTCAGAATGAACTGATTGCGTTTATGAAGAATATCTTGCTGTAAAATTATGTAACCTCGTCTGTTTAGTTTTTATTTCTATGTTGGCACTCAGCAACGCCATGTACACACATTATATGATTGGAATACTGCAAACTATCTCCATATAGACAATAGTGTTGCCAAGATAATTTCAGCTGGAGAATCTGCCATTTTGGGCGTTAAATGTGTTTTGCTACTTAATTGTAGCTAGATAACTTTTATAGATTTTAATACATGTTCTAGAGCAGGCATATACAGTCACTTGTTTCCTTTCACTTCTAACTCTTATAAGTTATAACACATTACTAGTTCAAAAATAATATAAATATAAGTGTATGGCTCTAGTCTGACCAGTTTGAAATGACTGAATCAAGTTATAGCCCGAAACTAAACTACTTGAGTTGTAATATGATTGGCATTGATGAAAATAATGCAATCTATCTCCATAAAGACAATAATGTTGCCAAATTGATTACAGGTGGAGAATAAATATGCTTAGCTAATTCATTGTAATTCCATAACTTCATAGACCTTGATACATGTTTAAAGCAGGCATATCCAATGGTTTCTTTTCAGTTCTAATTCTAATAACACAAAGCTACGCATAAAGAAAACAAATATAAGTGTGTATATGATCGTATGAGTCTAGTCTAACTTGAAAGAAAATAAACTATTTAGTCGTGATCTCTAATTGCCTCCGGCTGATTGTTACCTGGTGAAACCTAACTTTTCCAACAAGAAAAAGAACTAGGATGGAGGATGTATGCAAGCATTAACAAATAGACAAATGCACTCGACCATTAACGTGATAGTAGTTTAGCTTTATTAATTAATTGTCCAGATTTTTTATAATTTCATCAATAATACTCTCAAGCTTTACACGATTTTTTTTTCCTGGTGCTAAGAAGTTTAGTTTTCACAAAGTGCGATTTGGACTTGCAAATCAATCATCTTTCGTAAATCATTTTGTGGCAAGGTAATATACCAGGAATCTTACCGCTTTTACCATCATCATATTATGAACAAGTGGAAACATCTTATTTGCCACACTCAAGTATTGAAACCACTTCACTCTCCACTAAATTCACCCCAACAGTCCTAACAATGTGGAAGAGTCAGTGCCATTTTATTCCTATATACCAAGCATAGTCCTACATGCTTGATAAGGAGGCATGTTTACAATGAGAAATAATTAAAAATAATCAGTCTGGAATCCAATCAACTCCATTCAGTGTTCTAGACAGTTGAAAACAGTATCACCATTAATTTTCTTCATGGGGTGACACATCCATTAAGGATATCCCTTGTTTGGACTTTGGAGTGTCACTCTTAGCTGAGTGTCGTCTTGTACAAGTATATGTGTGGAAATACATGCATCATGCACCAAATGCCTTGAAAAATTACCAGAATGTACATTTTCTTGTTTTAGTATTCAGTGCCACTGCAAGGGCTTCATGTATTTAAGGTCTGTTCTGAGATTGTGAGTTAAGCATCTACAGATCATGTACCAGAAGCCCTGATCTGTGCAGAAAAATTTGCGATGGGAACGTTCATTGGGCATATAGTACCAGGCTTTGCCCTCAGCCTTCTTGGTTTATGGCACACCTTCAACACTATCAGATCATATTTTCTCAAAGGCCCTAGTAACTTTAGAGTAAGGTTTTGGTACCCATTGAACTGCCCTCTTGCCAAAGTTAAACACCTGGAACTCCTTTTCATCTTATGTTTTTCTGTATTTGCAATTATCATGCAAGTTCTAGACTTCCCTTTTCTTAACTTCTCCTTCAAGCTCCATAATTTGGAGCATGCAACCATGTTCCTCCACCTTGCCGTATTTGCAGGCTTTACGCTTTCAGCAGAGTTTATAAATTCGTTTCAGATCCTATCTGGGGTTATTGGATTGCTTACGGCTTCTAGTTTCTGCCAAGAGCTTTTCCTTCTCCATTTCCACTCCACTGACCATGTTGGTCTTGAAGGGCATTACCATTGGTTATTGCAGCTCATAGTCTTTGCTTCTGTCATGGCAGCGTTAGCAGCAACTTTTTGCCAAAGCAGTCTCCCTGCAGCTCTTGTTCTTTCCATTTCAGTTGTATTCCAAGGTTGCTGGTTTATGAACATGGGGTTTATGCTCTGGGTTCCTAAGTTTGTTCCAAAGGGTTGTGTCATCAATCTCCTCGAGGGTAAGTGAAGACATGCATGTATCATCAGTAACTTGTAGATCAAGCGAGGCCGAATTAAGGGCAAGGGCACTGGCCAACTTGCAATTTAGTTGGATACTGGCTGGGATTTTGATACTGACAGCATGTACATGCCTGAAGTTTGCTGGAAAATGCATTCCAAGAGACCAGTCTATAGAGTATGAGCAACTCCATAGTAGCAGAGGAGCAGATGTCCCTATAGTCATTAATGATTTTAAGGAAGCTCATCCTTAAAAAACTTGGTATTTAGTGAGGATAGCTCATGTCCTTTCTAGGACAATAATGACTATTGACTTGTGAATAGTTAATCAATGTTGTGCTGGTTAAGGTCTCTTTGAGTTATAATCAGAAACAAAGTTAATAAACCTCTGATAGTTTTCCAATCAATATTATGATAAACTTTATCCTAAACATCTATAACTTTTTCATTCATAGAGAAATTGAAAAGTAGCATTGTACCTTTCATGAACCGCATGTTAGCATGTATAAGTAAGTACCTACATGCATGAACGCAGCAGGAGGTTTGCAGTTGTCAACTTGCCATTTTATGAGCTCCAGTAACTGTCTGCAGCTAAGTATTGGTCTTTATTTTTAGTACATGAGTTAAATGCTGAGCAATACCTGATGGATATCTGACATTCAAGCCTATGATGACTTGGATTTGCTAGTGAAATAGAAACTTTGGCATGCCTTAGTCACCAATGAGATATGATTGCACAACTTGCCTACTGATTACAAACCATATGCAAGAATACAAAATTGGCACACTCAAGCGCTTAAACTATTGATTTTCTCCTAACTTAACCAACTTATGCCACTAAAAGGTTTGAGAGGATTAATTATCTAACTATGAATATAAAATTTTAAGGCTGCTTGCAGTGAAGCATGCCTTGTCCAAAAGGATATCATCTGTTATTTCTTTTTTCAGATGACAGTTCCTTAAGTTTAGTAGGTTTTATGCTTTCTTCTTGTTGTTGGCTAATTGCCAGGTTCAGAGGTTCTACCTGTTTGTTCCTAGAGAAACAGCCTTGGTTTGCTAAAAAAAAGTCAAGAACTCATTTCAGAAAGATACTCAATGTGGTGCATCTCAAGCTTAAAGATGCAAGCATATATACAGCAAGAATGCTAAGAAACTTGCTTCATGTCTTATTCAGTGAACTGGTTTGTTTAACCAATTGAATAATTTTATATACTTTGTGGCACCAACTAAAGTGCTATTCATATGACCTCTTGTGCTTACTACATATTAGATTGGATGCCTATTGCTAGTTTGGCTCAGATATCCAAGTCAGTTTACCAAAAGAAGCAAATATAAAGCCATTGTTACATCACATGATCACAATGAAATAATACACAGATACAATCTTGATAAACATCACATAAAACCAACTAAAGGGTATCTGAGAATTCTCACTCATCTGACTCCTCCACGAAGGCTTCGATTCGAAGAAGTACGAATCCCACAGCTACTCCAACAAGAGTGAGTCCATTCATGATTGCTGCAATCTTGAAAATCTCACCAATTGCATTGCAGGTAGAGGAGAGTGCACCTCCACCTCTGCCTTGGTTCTGTGAAGGAGCTCTCAAGGAGCTCACAATGTTGGCAAAGGACTGGTCAGTTGACTGGGGCAGACCAAGAGAGGCAACAGTGTTGTGAGCTTTGAGTCCAGAAAATGAGGTAAGCCCTGAAATGTAGTGGACTCTGTTTGCTGGTTTCCTCACAGACTTGGCAACTGTGGCTGTGGTGGTCAACATGGCTGGTGAGAGTGTTGCTGAGGCTGTTGCCATTGTGAAAAAATTCTGAAAAGGAAGAAACAAAGAGTAGGAGGTTTTAGACACTAGAAAAGAAGATTGAATTTGGTAATGAAAATTGAAGGAAATGAGAAGTATGAGGAACACTCTTTTCCTTTTTTGTCTAGTGTGTGTTGGAGAACCACTGATAATCCACTGGTGGTCTGTATTGCTCTATCTACAAGAAGCATATACAATTCAATTTCTTTGATGTGATGTATATGTATGTATGTATGTATGTATGGGAAAACAATGTGAAGGGACATTAACAGTAAAGATACCCACTTAGCAATGAAGTCGTTGTAGTATAGTGGTAAGTATTCCCGCCTGTCACGCGGGTGACCCGGGTTCGATCCCCGGCAACGGCGTTTATTTTTATTTTGTCAAATCACTAGGGTAAGTATCATTCACCTTAACCTGCAACTTCCTCAATTGTACTGAACTACTGATCCCCTATTTGGGAGGCTATAAATCCAACTCTCAAAACACTTTCCAGTTTTTATCTTATAATGAATTTTTATAAGATAGGTTAGGAGGATTAATTTGTGGCCTTTCGAATCATATCTTTTATAACCAATTAAAATTGTAGTTTGACAAAAAAATTTAATGATTATGGTTTACCAACTTCTCTTTGAGGTTGGTGTATATTGGTTCACCAGTTTCAACAACTTACATATAGTAATTTGCATCACAATTGCTTTACTCTAATATGCACAAACCTGCTCTTCAAATTTTTGGGTTGATGCCTCTGATAGATGCATAGGGTAAGTAAAAGTAATTTGTAGAAGGCAATTTAGGGTTGATGATGAATTCTGATGGGTATTTTGCAGAAGCAAAATAGATTGCCATCTTCTGAAATGTTAGAAATGTTTTCATTCCCTCTTTCCTGGGAAATCAATTTTATTAAATGCTGATGATCTTCAAGAATCATATTGAGAATGACATATATATATATATATATATATATATATATATATATATATATATATATATATATATATACATATAGCAGCAAGTCACTTATTAGATGCTTGGGAAGTGTCAGGATCAAGAACTTATGACGAACCTAAATGAATTGAAAAATTAAAAAGAAGTATGATGGACCCTCTCAACTTCTGAATAAGTGAATATGTTTCCCAAGAAGTCCATTCATAACTCAAAAGAAGGGCAACTTACAACTATATACAAACACAATTGAAGAAAAACAAAAGCATTCTTACACAAAGAAAGTGGAAAGGAAGAAGAGCATCTGAGCCCCAAGAGAAAAATAAAAGAAGACCATTCAGATAAAAAAATTAAATAAATAAAAAAGAGCAAGGAGAAGAAAAGCTAAGCCATTTGCTTTTAATGCACCCACTCAAATAGAATAGCAATGACAAACTTATAATAAATAAAGGGTGAATCAGGCAAACTATATCATCTTATCAATATTCCAATGAGTCTCAAATGCAAAAGTGCCTATGAAATTTGTGTAATACTAACCATATTACTGATCACATCTGTTAGACAAGTTATACGATCGACACGGAAGCGAATAGGTTTCATCTATGTAGAGGTGTTATGATCAACACATTAGGTTTCAAAATCGTTGTAAGTTCAAGTTTGATGTTATGATAAAAACTCTAGTACAAATCATGTTAATAATGCAGCTTTTTACTTAAGGCCAACCTTGTTAGAGAGGAGATCCAACATCAGAAAAGTGACAAATAAAATACAACTTATAAGTGGGTGGATAATACCCAATTGCACCGAGGCCTTTTGTGATTAAAACCAAATACCTTTAAGATGGCTAAGTTGGGACAATATCGGTACAGTTGATCCACAGGCCATGCTTGTCACCGTTTAACATGGTATCAGAGCGGGTCCCTCTCCAGTTGCGTCTTCCAATCTTTCGTGGGCTCGAGTATGGGCTCCTTATGTATTCCGCATGTTGTATGAGCTTCTTATATTCCGCTCGTTGTTTGAGTTTCTTATATTCTTCCCGTTGTGGGCTTTCGAATATTTCCCTCATTTGGGCTTGTTATCATGCCATCGGAAAATTCCCTGATTGGTTGTCAATTCATTCCACGTGCTTATATAGAGTTAGGTTGCACGTGAGGGGGCGTGTTAGAGAAGAGAAATCTCACATCAGAAAAGTGACAAATAAAATACAATTTATAAGTGAGTAGATAATACCCAATTGCACCGAGGCTTTTTGCAATTAAAACTCAACACTTTTAAGATGGCTAAGTTGAGACAATATCGGTACAGTTGATCCACATACCACGCTTGTCACCGTTTAACAAACCTGTTTTTCCAGACTAGCTGAAAGATCTAAAAGAGGAACTGTATGTGAATACTTCAAGTCCAGTTTACTTGCTTACTACCTCTTTAAAGATGACAAACAAGTTTTCACTCAATTTGCTTTTTGCTGCAGTCCTTGCAAAATTTGGACCTGATGAATTATATGAAGTGAAAACAAAACAGAAAAAGTATGAAGTGAAAACAAACAGCTACTTAGTAAACACATCATTTTCAGCTGACTCAGCCCAGATGAGACCTTACCCTTTTCCTTAGTTTGATTTTCTGCAACGAAAAAGGACAGTGCGTTCTTAATAGAAATCCTATCTAACAATTTTAATTTCACGGCATCAACCATCAAGTGATGTGAAACCAAAACAAACAAAAAAAAAACGAAAAGAGATTGCCAAATCTTATGAACACCGGAAAGGAAGGTTGCCTCGAAACAAAACTGAGCCTGAAGTAGAAAATAGGAGGCTTTTTCTTTTAGTCAGTGAGAATATTGGGGTGTAAAGTGAAATCTGCACAATCTGGGTCTGAATAAAAGATTGTAAATATAAATAGAAAGATGGTGTTCAAAGATTCTCAATCTTTTTTGACCATATTACCAACTCCTAGCCTTTTATATTAGAGTTGAGCATACAAAGCAAAACTTTAAGATGTATTCCCCAATGCAGCTAATAAATTTGTATAATGTTGACTGACTAAAACAAAAACAAGTAGCACCAGCTTAAAACTGCAAAGGAATATAGGAGAAACAAAGAAGTCATTCTTCTTGGTTTGTGAAACAAGAGTAGTTCTTCTAGGATGAAAAATAAGCCGCACTTTAAGAACCGGAAAGGATTGTCATAACAAGGATTCTCTGTAGACTTATCAATCAAGAAGGAAAATGAGAGAAAAAGGGGGTAATCAGGACCGTAGTATTTTACAATCTATTTACAGAGCTAGTGAAGAAGAAAAAAAAAATGAGTTGAAACTCCTAAACAATGAAAAAAAGTTACACTAAGTCATCCTGGGAAAAGTTCAAGTACTAGACAGATCTAAGTTCCAAAAGAACAGATCAGATCACTACCCGAAAAGCAAAGAGATATTGATACACTTTAGACATCCCAGATTACCAGCCTGGTAGCCACTAATTTCTAAGCGGTATAGCCTGAATTATATTTTGCCCTGAAGGTTGGTTCACGTATGATTGGGTTACAAATCCAGCATCTTCTTGGACACGAAATACGTTAACTTTCAGCACAATCTCCTTCGTCCTGAGCAACTCAAACACACAAACATCCCCCTCTAACAAATTATTCTCCACTGTAAACTCATACCATCCCTGACTTAACTTTGCTCTCCCTCCTCTGTATAGACATCGAACAGGCCACTGTTTACCGTCAGCAGATTGAAGTTTTATAAATCCTGAAACCCCACTTAAATTCTTTTCAGCAAAACAGGATGGCAAATACTGCACGGGAAAAGGAATAAACTGTAAGCCAAGGCATAACTATCTGAAATCAACAAGCAATTTTATTATCCATCTTACTGAAAGACTCACCATTATACAACCCCTGTACAAATATGATGGTCTAAGGACAACCCTGCAGAAAGGATTAACTGGCTCAAATGTTTTGGCGGTATTTACTGCCCTTTCTCTTTCTTCAGCTGTCACAGTTCTCTTCCTTGCAGATGCACTTTCATAAAATCTAAAACGGATTTCTACATCCTGTCCATGTTGAGCAGATGACTCCTGCGAATCTGCAAATTTATAGAAATAAGGTGACCAATTCTGCATTAATTGAATGTGAGGTCACAGATATGAGTTCGACGAACTTACTAGGCTCACGTTTCCGCCTCTTTCTGACAGTCTTCAATACGCTTTGTGTACCTTCACCTGAAGTTAATAATTTGACATCGTCCACAGTCTTTTTACTCTTCTTATGCTCAGCACCATTACCTTGTGTAGCATTATTACCTTCTTGTAATGTAGCAACTTTCGATGTATGAAGCTTCCCAGCATCTGTCCAGTTATGTTTAGCACCAATGAACAAATTCTGCAACGACGGAGGGCTATAATTTTTTCCAGGAGTCAGTTGATTTGCACTGTCCCCAAACAGCTTGTCTCTCATAGAAGTAGAGACCATGGATGAAGGGGACGAACCCAAGATTTCAACAAAGTCATCATCTTCCATTTCTTCAAATACTTGAATATGGTTGCTATAAACGGTCCCTCCAGAACCACTGAGAGTATTAGGTGGGTAGTTAATCTCAGCAGTAGTCAGGTTATATATATGAACAGTGAAAGACGAATTCCCTTCATATCTGAATATCAGAAAGTACCCCATGCGAATGGAATAACGCTCAATGAAATCCTGCCAACCATCTTGAAACCAATACTTATTGTCAGCCTTCTTCAATCCTACACGCCAAACAGGACCACCAGGAACACTGAGCGTAACATATGTCGAAAACTCATCTTTGAATTTCTTGGCAAAAGTTTCTGGTATTTTCTACAGTAATGGAAATTACATTTAGTTTTAGCTAAATAAAAGGTCCATTAAGGCAAAATTGAACCAATAATCATAAACAGCTGATATATTATCTTACAAAATGGCATTGCAAAACTAAATTAGAACTATTCCGAGCAATACAGGTATTTTATCACTTATGAACCACACAGAAAAATTGATGAACACTGTCATACAAAGAGGGGAAAGGGGACTACCGGACCAACATGTATACCCAACTATGATAGAATGTGCATCATCCAACAATTATGTAATTATGATTATGTAGGGAGGAACCATAGTTTTACAATTTTGTCATTGGACATGCATTAAGTGTCTAATGAGATAAAATAAAAGTTGAGTAATATATATTATCTACATTTTTTTCCAAGGATAACTGAAAATTCCGTAAGTGTTCACATACACGGCCAAAGACCACACAGTTATACAGAAACAGAGCTTTATAAAGGAACAACTCTTCTATGAGGAAGTAAACCAGAAAATGAACATAACTGAAAAGAAGAGTTACAGAATGTGCAGCTGTTCACAATTACATTTGCTTCTAAACAATCACACCAGATTGAAGAGAAACAGAGTAAGATCACTGCCACTAAACAGGGCATTGAGCATATAAATTATATATGAGAATACGTATATTGAGAGAGAGAGAGAGAGAGAGAGAGAGAGAGAAGCTTGTTTACTGAGAAGCTTGATAAAAGATCTTGAAAACCCCCAGATATGATTTTGTTTCAATGCAAAATTCAGATAAAACACCTGATTTAGTTAACAATTCTATGCTCAAAATACTTCTCCCTTAATCAGTGCTCCTATCTGACCAAACCACCAATCTTCAATTACTTGGTGCCAGTAATTTTCAATTTCAGAATAACTTCCTATCAAAATCAGAATTGATCTCATCTTTTCAGTACTACAAACCACTACTTTCTCTAACCTTTAGAAACTATTGTTAATACTTACTATTCAACTACTGTCACAGCAGCCATAGAAATAGTTGAAAAACCAAAATCTCAGAAAAAAAGAGCACCAAAGCTTCAATCTTTACGTTTACCAACAACAAAATAAAAAAAATAAAAAATAAAAAAAGCTGGAATCTTTAAGGGTTTTCCTTGATGGGTTGGAGTGAGAAAGAGAAAGAGGGGTACCAGCTGCTTGGCTTGGAGAGTAGAAGAGAGAATCAGCTTCTCAAAACAAGGGCGCTTCATTTCACTCCCTGTCTCTTTTGGGTTTTTGATTTTGGGATTTTTGAGGGGCAAAGAGGATTTTGGGGTTTAGAAGCAAAGCATTGAAATTGCGTAGTGAAATTGATGGGGGTGTTGAGGAAGAGAGAAAAGGAAACGGGGGTGAATCAGATCTGAGGGGGAGAAGCTCTACACTAGAGAGTCAAAGGCTTCTCTTCGGTTTTTCGAATGAAGAAAAAACACTTGGACTCTAGTTGTACTTGAGATGATGACCTAATAGACTCAGTTGAGTTGGAACAGTCGAAGCTGGGTCCATGTCCATCACCTGACTCGGTCCATTTCGTACGGGTCGGGTTCCTAACAACAACAATTGACAAGCTCAATTATGTAATTATTAAAACTTGTGTGTACTTTTTTCTTTTCCATCTTTCATTTTTTTTTTTACAATATATTTATTAATGTTTTAAGATAAAAGATGAGATGTAAATTGATATTTTATTCATTAATAAGAAAGTCTTTATACAGACATTACATAAACTATTTCGTATAATTAAAGATTCTCTATCAACTAAACATTCTACTAATCTAATCTAATTAGGTTAAAACACACATTAGAAGTTACATAATTAATTTTTCTTGAACAATTTTTGTTTTGTCACTCTTGTAACTTGAAAATATAAAGAGAAAATATGTTGAGCTGAAGTTGCCCGTTTAGCATTTAATTTTTATATCAATAGCACTAAGGAGACTTAATTTTAAAAGTATCACTCACTTTTACACTTATATTCGAGTTTAATCGAGCATGAAAACCACTTTTGTGGCTGGTTTTTCACTTTTCAAATATGCCCATGCTAAGCACTTTTGTGGCTGGTAAATGGTAATGGCATGTTTCTCATCTGATAGCTGTGGTGAATTAGTTATTGTCATACGTGTTTTGACTTTTTTACTTTTGTGATTTTGAGAATCGATTATGTGTACAAGCGTTTTTTCACTTTTTTAAATATGCCGATGTCTTATGGCTAGTAATGACAGACTTCTCATACGATTATCATCTTGGACTTGAGGGTTTTTTTTTTATTTTTTTTTTTATTCAAATGCAATGCATTTATAGAATGTAAGTGTTACAAGTGGTACACGCATTATAAGTAGGAGTCATTCTGATGAACCTATAACAAAGGTAGTCCAAGAGGTTTGAACATAACTTCCTACATGAGTTAATTTTTTCCGGTACACTTGAGGCTGGAACATTGGCCACCAAGACCAAGGAGACTCTAACTCCGACAAATTGCCAACAATGTGATACAACAGCGTCGGTATGCCAACTGAGTTTGAAAACTAGCCAGCAGAACTAAACAGAAGAATGATCTCATTAGTTCAAAGCCAGGTATAGTGGTATACCATACAGTCGAGTTTCATCATCAGAACCAAAATGAAAGAAGTCTAATATTCATCATCCAGATGTTAACTCGACAACACAAAAACTTTAGTATTATGTTTTGATCATATGTCCTCAACTTTCTTTATATTCAAACAGACAATTTGTTGCACATGGTACTTTCAAGAGTCAGAATTTTGGTTTTGAATCTCATAGTGAATTAGAGACAGTGTCCTGATACGTCCTAACATAAACATTTTCTGTACTACATCTAAAACGCAGACCTAACATCCCCATTTGCAGAAAACAACGATTTAGAGAATAAGATGCATGGGATTGAGGACACGGTAAGGCTTGAAATTACTAGATGCTCATTGCTCAGTGTTGAATTTAGGCCTTGTGATCTTGAAGAAGGCAGGCCTCTTCTCCTCCTCCTCAGCATCACCATATCATGATGAACATCTCTTCTTGCCACTGCTTCCAAGTTCTAACTAGTGCTTCTCCGAAAAGATGACTCAAAGTTTCACTCAATTGTATTCAATGGACAATATGCAGGTTGAACAATACTTGTGACAAAAATAAAAGGGCCGAGTGATAATCATCATCAGCTGTCCAGATTGCAAGAATTCCAGAGCAGGAGGCAAGGATTGTGGGTCGCCATATTCAGACCAAGCAAGTTCCTCATAGAAAGATGACATTTTCAGACCGAATGGTCTGCGTGCATGAGCTTTTGTTGTTGATCTATACTAAATAAATTTATTCTAATCCAAGCAAAGATAGAAGATAGATGTGCGAGTAAACTTTTAGAGAAGTAGTTAGTTATGAAGTGTTTATAGATAGCTCAGTCTTACATCATCTGAAATTGCAAACCATTTGAATTTCCGAAGTGACTAACTAAATACTAGGATTGTCTAATCAGCAAGAAGACAGTGAATCGAGTCAATCCACACACCATTCACTTATGATCAATGTGAACCATCAATGTTTTGCTTCCCACATACTCAAATGTGCAAGTATCTCCACAGTTGATATGGTTGTCACGTCTAAAATCAACCCACCCTGAAGAAAGTTTGACTGTGTTAGTCCTAGTCCCATTAGGCACAACGCCTACGTTCCATTTACCGCCCTTTGAATTTTTCAGCACAACGGTGTAGTATCCCTGAGGAAGATACATTGTTGAAAAGTCCGTAGGAATTGCCTGCATGATTTTGAAGCCAGAACTTTAAACAACAACGACCAGAGTAATATGTCCACAAATCATGCAAAATGTATCTGGATAGGTAGCATGATCAGAGCAATGGCATTAAATAAGGAAGAGAGATAACTGTGTCTAGATTACATGACTTGTATAACGTGTAAAGTAGACCACTTGTTGCTAGTTTGTTTGCAGCTCGAATCCTAAAAAAAGTCGAAAAGAAAGTATAAGGTAATTGGTTTGCTTACCTCACTATATATGGCTTTCTTAATAATCCTTGTAAATGAACGGCATTCCAAATGGGGCAACGTTGCAGCTTCTTCTTCTCTATAATCTTGGTAATCTTCTTCCTCTTGTTTCACCTCTTTGAGTTTGTTGGATTGACAAATTCGAGTGTGTATACCTGCAGCTTCCATACATAAATGAAATATTAGAAGGGACCAATTAAGGTTGTTTCCAGTAATGTTTTTGTATCAACATTTTGATCAAAACCTGAATATTTACCTTCTGTGTCTGTTCTGACATCCGGAAAGTTGACCCTCTTACATTGTGTTCTCTCAAAGATCTTGATGCTAAATTGCATATCACTCTCATAGCTAAATACTAAGAATTCAAAGTCACCTAAGGAGTTGTCTCTTACAAACTTCTGCCATCCATTCTTGAAATATATCTCCCCTTCTGTTTGGCTTACTTCAACAGTCCATGAACTGTTTGGAGAATCCTTTAAATTCAGGGTTGCCCTGTCGGAGAGTTCATTCAACAGGTGTTTCCGGAATTTCGGTGGCATTCTCTACAAAAACAATAAAAAGGAAGAGAAACTAGTTTTCAGATTATGCAATCGGAGATGTGTATTAGAAAATAGCAAACTGAAGATACATGCATACAAAATGTTCAATTAGGAACGCAAACTCAAAATAAATCAACTTAATGAAGAGGCACATGTTCAACCTCAAGAATAGGAAAATAAATTTTCAAGTTATGAATCATAAATAATTGCATTACTTAGATCATAACTTACAGCACTTAAGCCTATACATACATTAGTATGAAAGTTTAGCTAAACCCCATCGCCTATGAATTAAATCATTATAAAGACCCCTTTAAAATGACATTCCCTACTAGATCTGTTCGAAGTTTAGTGCTTTTCCACCAACCCCTTAAAAAGCTATTGCAAAGATGTAAATATCAATGTAATTCACAGGAAAGAATTAGTTCAAGCACTTTATAATTATTCTTATGCAAAGAGAGTTTCATAACTGACATTTCCAAGTCATCAAGTAAAACCAACATAGAAAATGTCTGAGACCGCATATGTTTCTTAGCTGCTACTACTTTTACCTCAGATTTCTTAGTATTTAAGCAGAGCATAAGTTGTAATTACAGTGGTTTTGGAAATCAAATGGCAAGCACAGACAGAATTCTTTTCACACCAGCATAGAAACCCCAAAAAAGGAAAAGAAAAAGGACTGCAGACTAAAGAAGAGAACATCCAGTTTAAGCAAGAAATGCACATATAATCAGGTAATAACCTCAGTTGCAGAGAAAAAATGGACAAATTTAAAGACATAGGCATGGCAGTAGGGGTTGATATTACCAAATCCTCAGTGTTGAAATCGGTTTTTATGATCTTGAAGAAGGTAGGACCCTGCTTCTCCTCCATACCACCATTGCTGAATGTTGTTCTTGCCATTCTTGGATGCTCTCAAAGACTTAAGCTTTCATCTTCACTCTGAAGATGGACTTGAATATCCTAACAACTACACTCAGCCTCTCAGAATAAGAACTTCTAGAGTAATGGATACTGAAGAAAGGCACAGGTTCTACTCATCAGAAAGGTTTTAAAGACTGAGGACATGCTTTTGTATTGCCCAATGAACAATAGCATAGATCTCTAACAGCTGGCACTTGCATTAACTACTATCCAGAAACTAAGAACTGATCATATCTTTTTATTTTGGGGAACTATCTGAGCGTATCTTCCATTACATTAAAGAAGTAAAACTCATCAAGGAAAATGATAAAAAAAAAAAAAAAAAAAAAAAGACCAGTGTCTAATAAATATTGTAAGCAGGGATATAGCAGAACCAAGTTTTTGGATGATTTTTCTAGAAACATGTAATCCCAACTTAGGCATTCTCGTTAGAATTGGTCACAAATATACATGCATGGTTTAAGCACTTGTACAAGTGGAAATAAGATTTCTGTGGTGAACCATCAGTTGTTAAAGCACGCTAAAGGGATATGGAAGTTTAGGAGTTAACTCATGAGGACAATCCTCTACTTCTGAGAAATTTCTGGTTAGTTTAAGCATTTGAGAAATTTCCATTCTTAATAGAATAAGTTTCACTCAAATTTGTAATTTGAAAAACAAATGGAGTCGCCTCCATCATGTGATTTGTTCTTCCATTCCTAAAATTGAAATATTTTAATTTATGAATAAATGAAAAAACACAAAGCATCCTACAAAATCAGAACACAAGATCAGTCTTAATTCCAGGTCTTATGATCTTGAAGAAAGCAGGCCCCCCCTTCTCCTCCTCAACACAATTATGGGATTTGGATGCTCTTCATGTCATTGCTCCCAACTAGAGCTTCTCTGAAGAAATGACTCAAAGTTCCACTCAATTGTATTCGATGGACAAACTTGCTCAAGTAAAGAGGGAGTAATACAGAATATGAAGGCTGAGTAATACTATCCACAAAAGATAAAATATAAAATAAAGGCCGAGTAATTATCAGCTATCCAGATTGCAATAAGAAATTTCACAGCAGTAGGCAATGAATGTGAGTTTGCCATTTTTAGGCAGACAAGCTCCTCATCGAAGTCAGAAGGTAGTAAAATATCGCAGAGAAAAAAGAAATTAAAAGAGATGTCTTCGAGGGAGATGTGGAAATTGGAATCCTTTCTGGAATTTTTTTTTATTTTACTTTTTTTTTCTGGATTGTTGGTTTTTATTAATAACAAACTACAAGCAGGTACATGACAACAATTTGTTTTACAAATAACTCACTTACAAATTCAATTGAACAAATAAGGACAATATTTTACAAATTAGTACCAAAAGGCTGTAAAGCTGCCACATGTCAACTAACAATTTGACACTTTTACCCCTCTATATTCTCATATATCTACTGGATTGAAATTCATTCTTTCTCTGATCGAATTTCATCTTCATTGTAACCCATACTTCACCCGTTGGTGCTTAGCTCTGATCGGCGGAGGTGCTTAGCCCTAACCTCGTCGGAGCTTAGCCCTAACCTCGCCGGAGTTTACTTCTAATCCTAATCTCGTCGGATTTTACAAGTTCATCTTCTCAATTGAATTTCAGGTTTGTTTGAATCTTCTAGCTCTATTTTTCATTGCGAAATTGTGTTAAATCTCATTCAATTTCATGCTTCCTACCTAGATTCGTTAACGCAGTAGCATGTTGTTTTTGTTTTTGTATCGTTTGGATCAACCTAGTTGCAATATCATTGTTTTGATTCGATTTTCATGCTTCTGGTCTAGATTCATTAACGCAGTAGCAGTTTGTATTTTGTTTTTGTATCGTTTGGTTCAACCTAGTTGCATATCAATTGTTTTGAGTCGATTTTCATGCATCGTGTGTAGATTCATTAACGCAGTAGCAGGTTGTATTTGTTTTTATTGACACAGTAGCAGGTCTATTTGTTTTTGTTTAACATAGTAGTAGGTTGTATTTGTTGTTGTTAAAGCAGTAGCAGGTTTATTTGTTTTTGTTAACGCAGTAGCAGATTTATTTGTTTTTGTGTTTTGGATTGTTGATTGAACGTAGTAGCATTTATGATTTGTTTACATAGCAATCCAGGTTGTGTACATAGTACTTTGGTAATAGGTTGGTTCTCCGCGGTGCAGCGGCACGCTGCTTGTTCAATAACACATTTTATTGAACACAGTAGCAGGTTTATTTGGCTTGTTTAATAACACATTTTATTGACACAGTAGCTGGTTTATTTGTTTTTGTGTTTTGGATTGTTGATTGAATGTAGTAGCATTTATGATTTGTTTACATAGCAGTCCATGTTGTGTACAAAGTACTTTGGTTATAGGTTGGTTCTCCGCGGTGCAGCGGCACGCTTCTTGTTCAATAACACATTTTATTAAACACAGTAGCAGGTTTATTTGGCTTGTTTAATAACACATTTTATTGACACAGTAGCAGGTTTATTTGTTTTTGTGTTTTGGATTGTTGATTGAACGTAGTAGCATTTATCATTTGTTTACATAGCAGTCCAGGTTGTGTACGTAGTACTTTGGTTATAGGTTGGTTCTCCGCGGTGCTTGTGGCACGCTGCTTGTTTAATAACACATTTTATTGAATACAGTAGCAGGTTTTTGTGTTGATTTTCATTTTTGGCCTTTGATTTTACGATGACCAGGATTTCTCCAGGTTGTGGTTGTATTTGTATCGTTTGAATCAACCTTGTTACAGTATCATTTGTTTTTGAGTCGATTTTATGCTTTTTATCTAGATTCATTAACGCAGTAGCATGTTATTCTTGTTTGTATTGACACAGTAGCAGGTTATTCTTGTTTGTATTGACACAGTAGTAGGTTCATTATCTAGATTCGTTAACGCAGTGGCAGGTTGTAGTTGTTTTTGTATCGTTTGAATCAACCTAGTTACAATATCATTTTTTTTGAGTCAATTTCATGCTTTCTATCTAGATTTATTAACGCAGTAGTAGATTATTCTTGTTTGTATTGACACAATAGCAGGTTCATTATCTAGATTCGTTAACGCAGTAACAGGTTGTAGTTGTTTTTGTATCGTTTGAATCAACCTAGTTACAGTATCATTTGTTTTTGAGTCGATTTCATGCTTCCTATCTAGATTCATTAACGCAATAGCATGTTATTCTTTGTTTGTATTGACACAGTAGCAGGTTCATTATCTTTTGTGTGTTTTGAATTATTGACTTTAATGTGGTAGCATTATCAGTTGTTTATATAATAGTCCAGGTTGTGTAGTATTATGGTTACGGGTTAGTTTTTCGCGGTGCAGCGGCACGCTGCTTGTTCAATAACACATTTTATTGACACAGTAGCAGATTTATGTAGTTTGTGTTTTTGAATGGTTGATTGAACGTAATAGCATTCATCTATTGTTTACATAGTAGTCCAGGTTGTGTAGTACTTTGGT
This sequence comes from Potentilla sterilis, assembly GCA_963682095.1. NCBI lineage: Eukaryota > Viridiplantae > Streptophyta > Magnoliopsida > Rosales > Rosaceae > Potentilla > Potentilla sterilis. Next base: position 40,415,944 of record OY821762.1, read on the forward strand.
TATAGGTTGGTTCTCCGCGGTGTAGCAGCACGCTGCTTGTTAAATAATGCATTGTATTGAACACAGTAGCAGGTTTATTTAGCTTGTTGAATAGCACATTTTATTGACACAGTAGCAAGTTTATGTGGTTTGTGTTTTTGAATGGTTGACTGAATGTAATAGCATTTATCTATTGTTTACATAGTAGTCCAAGTTGTGTAGTACTTTGGTTATAGGTTGGTTCTCGGCGGTGCAGCGGCCCACTATTTGTTTAATAACACATTTTATTGACACAGTAGCAGACTCATCCAGTAGCAGTAGCAGTAGCAGTAGAAGACTCAGCCAGTAGCAGTAGCAGACTGATCCAGTAGCAGTAGCAGATGTGCAAAATTTACATTAACTTCACTTTTTTCAGATATTGACATGTAATAGCACCTATCTACTGTTGTTTTTCATGATGTTAGTAGCAGAGATTGTGCGCGTAGTCTACTATTTATGTTCAATCCTTATGTTTTTCATTTTTTCCATTTTTCTTTTTGTCCTTTTTGTTTCCGAATTTTGTTTTGGTTAATGAAGCTTAACACCTTGAAAGATCTTCTACATATTTCACAATTCAATAACTCAACTCGACTTCAAAAATGAAAAAAGTAAACGAGTCAGTAGCATTATGCAAGGATTACAACAATATGCAAACACAACTTAATTTAAGCATCATTACTCATATCAAATTCAAATTAACAAGTTCATTTTAAAATGAAACACAAAATAACGCAGTAACTGGTGGTGCAATTTAACTCCTCACATCCAATTACAAGCTTTATGTTCCAAAATGTGGTAGCACGCTACTCAATCTCACAAGCTTTTGTCCCAAATTGAAAAATATACCCAACTGCAGTACCACTTTTCAATCACCTTGTTCCCTTTGCTTTCTTTACAACTTAGTTCACCTCAAAGCCCTCCATCTCTTTCGCTTTTCGATCTACTACTGCCTGAAAATACGGTAACATAATTATAATCCACATACTAGCTATATATTCTACTACTGCCTAAAACCACAGTAGCATAATCAACATAGTAACACAAACATAGTAGCAGAACACATCATAATTTATCCTACTGTAGCATAATCAACATAGTAGTCAACATAGTAACACAAACACAGTAGCTAAACACATCACAATTTACCCTACAGTCGCATAATCATCATAGTAACACAAACACAGTAGCAGAACACATCACAATTTACCCTACAGTCGCATAATCAATACATAGTAATCAACATAGTAACACAAACACAGTAGCAGAACACATCACAATTTATCCTCACCTTATACTTATTCCTCTCCTAATTTATCCTCACCTTATAATTATAAACCTGGTCCCCTTTCCCTACTCAAAAAACACCTAATAGCTGTTCATAGGCTAGATCAAAGCATCACGCAATAAAATTAAATCAATTGATCCATCTCATGGTCGAACCATTCTTTTTAATCCCCAATCCCAATTCCATTGCTAGTATCTTGACAAGAAATACAATCATGGAAATTCATCTTTTGGGACCATATACTGATATTCCCCATCCATGTGCCCTCCCATAACCTCACCTCCTTCCATTCCTAACTTTCATTATGCAGTTACAAATCCCTTATACCATTGGGCCTTTCACGGGAATTTACTCAACTCTCTACAACCCTATTCGCATCCACCCATTTTCCATTACCCCTAATTTTTTTTTCTGTCACTATATGGTGAATACTATAAAACTGGGAATCACCATAACCATTTTGACCATTTTGTCTTTCATAACAAGACAATTTGTCTTGGCAGCCACGTTAGTAACTCTTAGACCTCCTCATTCTTTGGGCTGCCTCCCATCTTATTATATGCCTGTTGACAGTAGCCGCAGAGAGGCTACAGCAGGCCCACAGACCCGCGGCAAGCGCACCAGGGCCCGGCCCAAGGGTCGGGACCGGATCACCAGCACCCGGCCTCGGGGCCTGGCACTCTATCCTGCCTCCAGGAGCCCAGGGGCCGGGAGCGCCAGCCTGCCTAAGAGGGCTTCAGAAAGTATAAGCAAAAGGGAATCAGTCCCACATCGAAGAGTAAGGCCAGTCCTTACCCCCAACCACCTATATATGGGCCCCAACTACCTTCTTTATGAGGTAACTCGTCTCTCTCCCTACTTACATACGTGCCTTGGTTATATACATTCCAACTATACTAACTTAGGCATCGGAGAGGTGAAGGCCGGCCCGCCCGGTATTCTCCTTAGTGAGCAGGATTGCAGGAGACAGTTGGATTCATCAAGTATCTACCAGACCCCCGGGTTTAGGCAGAAACAATTGGCGCCGTCTGTGGGAAGCTTGAACGAAAAGTCGTGTAAGCAACACCGTTGAGAAAGAGATCGGAGATGAATCAAGAGAAAGGAACCACCGAGGAGGGAAACCCTGCAATAGTGCAGGCGCTCACCTCCACTCCAGCCGTTGTGAGGGAGCCACGCCACGACCAGAGCGACGGTCAGGAGGTAGGAAGCTACGGGGGACCATCCGGCGTGCCGGATCCCCGTCGCGACAGCCCGCGAGGTAAAGGCCTGGCAGAGGAGGAAGACAGTCCAGAGCGACGGGGCTTCGCCTTGACGTTCTCGGATGATTCAAGCGATCGATCTGAGAGCCCGGACCAGGACCTCACGTACAGCCCCGGCCATAGCGGTATGGCGGGAGAATTACGGGCGATGGCCGCAGAGGTCAGTCGTCTGAGAGAGGAGAGCGACAGGGACAGAGCTAAGTCCAACGCTCGGTACGAAGAGATGGAGGCGGTGAACACTGCCCTGGTGGCCGCCCTGGAGAGGGGGCAGCAGCACAATAGCGCCATGGCCGAGGCACAGGCGGCAATCCCGCCGGTTCCACCTCAGCACACCGATGTAGGGCAATCTTCGGGCGGTCGGTCCGGTAACCCCGTACAGCAGAAGTCGCCATTAGATGCAGGCCCGCCAAAAAGCACGCCGACCTCCCGCCAGCCCGACGCTTCGTCAGTAGATGGAGCTGAGACGCCAACCGCGCGAGCACTGCAGGTGCTGGCCGACACCGTGTCGAGCTTGAAAGCCCAGATGGAGGCTAACGAGAGAAGAGCCGCGCGGCCGATGGAGGGCGCCCGGTTTAATGAGCGCATGGGTCCCTTTTCGCACCGGGTCATAGAGTCGGGAAGATCTGGCAACCAGAAGTCCCTCAAGCTCACCTACTCAGGATCCGGCTGCCCATACCAGCATCTGGACAGCTTCCGGTCCCAAACCTGCGCCAAGGGATACTCCGATGCAGTTTGCTGCAACATCTTCCAGGAGACCCTGTCCGGAGAAGCACTCAGCTGGTTTTACGAGCTTCCGGCAAACTCGATCGAGGCGTTCGAGCAGTTAGCCGACCGGTTCGTAGGCCGCTTCATCCTCCGAGTTGAGGGAGCCCGGACGTCGACCATCCTCTTCAATTGCAGGCAAGCCCCCAGAGAGTAGCTGAGAACCTTTGTCAACCGCTGGCAGACGGCTACGGCCGGAGTTCGGAACCTGGACAAGGGCATCGCCGAGATGGCGTTTAAACAAGGGCTCCGAGCGGGCAAATTTTCCTACGCCGTCCGAGTAGAACTCCCGCAGGGGTACGACGAGTTGATGGCTATGGCCATCAGGCATGCTCAGGCCGATCATGAGACCTATGGGCACCACCTCCTGAAGAGGAAGCGAGATGAGGAGCAGGAGGACCATCCCCGGGAAGAGAACCCCCCACCCGCCCAGGAAGCCAAGCCCAATCAGCGGACCGATAACCGCACCGCTCGGCCCAGCCGGAACGCCAACAACAGAAACAACTGGCCACAGCGGCAGCAGAGGTCCTATTCTGATAAGCCTCAGAATGAGCACAGGCCAGCGCCGTTCCGCCAAGAGCGCCCCCTGGCAATCATGCCAGCACCACCGATCAACCAAGAAGTCTTCACCGCACTCACCACTTCCTACGAGGATATCCTACTTGAGAACGGGAGTGTCATTCCTCCATCGCCCCCGAGAAGGTTCCCAAAGGGGAAACTTACAACGGCGCAGACGGGCAAGTACTGCTCCTACCATGATGAGGCTACTCATCGAACGAGCAAGTGCCACGCCCTCAGGCAAGCGGTGCAGGTTTTGATTGATAACGGCCAGCTCCAGCGGTACGTGGGGAAAAGAGGAACAGACCCCGACCGGGAGAATGACCAGTCTTGGTAAAACCCGCTAGTCTGAGCGGTTAGTTTGGCATAGTTCACGGTCTAACCGTTGTAAAAACAAGTATATATGCAAACTACTTTTGAGAAAATTTCACCGGCTCTGCCAATTCCATTATATTCATATTCAGGCAAGTATACAAGCAGTAACCGATCCGGAAACATTACAAGGAAAGGACAAGAAAATTCTAAGGACCTACGACTGCGCCTTCGGCAGGCAATCCGCCAGCCTCTCCTGCGGTACCCTCGTCGTCGACATCAGTTCCGGTATGGTCTTCAGCCCGGGCAGACTCGGCACCGGTGGTAAAAGAATCCAAGTGCGAGCGAATCACTTCACCCGGCTCCACCACCACCGCCTCCTGATGGATGTCCGACTGCTCATGGATATCTCCTTCAGCAGCAGTCGACATCAGGGAAGTGTCTAACCATCCCTTCCCCGCCCATTCCGTGTACGCATCCGAGATGCCTTCCTCCCTGGCCTTCACCAGAAACTCCAGGAACTGATCGCTCTCGCGGTATTTGAGAGCGACCCGCTCGAAGAGTTCCGGGTCAACTTCCCCGGCCGGAGCAGCAGAGCCTGCGTGCAGAGCAGCAGCTCCCACTTGGAGCTCGTCCACCTTGGACTCCAGTGCGGCCCTCTCCTCCTCCAGGAGCCGTTTCTGCTCTTTCAGCTCGGCCCTCTCCTTATCCAGGATCCGGTTCTGCTTCTCCAGCTTCTTGGCCCTCTCCTCCGATCTGGCCTTCTCCCGGTCCGAGCAAGACTTCTCCACCTCCAGGCGCTGCCGGGTCTCGGATAGAGCAGTTATCTGTCTCTGCAGCTCCGACAGCCCCTCGGTCGCGTCCGGTTCGTACAGACTGTACAGTAACTGCGCAGCACCGAAGAGTTAGTCAAGCAGCAAAGTAAAGCAACTTAATCAAATAGTAAAGGGGTACCGTGCGGTACTTACCCGGAGGACGGATTCCTTGCATTTTGGACGGTTCCCGCCCGCCAGGACTCCAGCAACCCCGGGTCTATCCAGACCAAGGCCGGCCAGGTCCGCCACCACTTGCCGGGTGATTGCACCACTCGGGCTTCCCCTTGATGCATCCGCAGGCGCTGGACTACTCTGCCGAGCAGCAGCAGCGGCATTCTCCCCGACAGCGGTGGTCTGCGCGCCGCTGGTATTCCTGAACCGTTTGGCCAGGTTCTCCCGTACCGACTCACCGGTCAGCATCACCAGCGCGGAGGAAGGAACGTCTCCAACCTTCCGTTTTTCTCCCCGGCCCTCCGGAGAAGAAGATCGTGCGCTTGCGGGGGGAGCGCGAGCCACGCGCGGCACAGACACCGGGCGGTTGGGGATCCTGTTCGCTCCACCGGGAATCTTTAAAGCCCCTCCGGTGCTCTTGCCCTTTCCAGGCGCCAGCAGGCCTGTCGAGTGATGGGTCTTCACCCGCTTCAGGACATAGGCGTCCTCGTCAACATCCATGGCCCTCCGCTCCGCATGGGTCACAAGCCGACCGGACCCGTCCTCCACTGACGTCCGCGAGACGATCTCGGCCTTCTCCATCAACTGGTTGAGGAGATCTTCCCCGTCCATGGAGAGAGTGGTTTCGGGCTTGATAGTCGCCCGAGAAGATGCACCTGCAAGGAAAGCAAACGGTTAGTATATTGCAGAAGTTGACACAAAGTATCACCGCTCAACCGCTTCCTACGCACCGGGACCCCGCCCAAGCTAGCAGTATTCCAGCACTTCCCGTCGAATGAAGTTGTACAAACTCCGTTCCAGATCGTCCCAGCACCCGGTTATGGTCGAGATCCTCTCGCGCTCCAGGTCCGATAGTTCATACGACTGGTCACCAATGGGTTGGAAGGCGCCAGGAATACAGTACATTCTATTCCTCACTTGCTACTTCCCGCCCACCATCACCACTTTCTTCCTCCAGCTGTTGTCTACCCACGAAGGCACATTGGTGACGATCGGTGGAGGCTTCCGGCTGTTGAAGGACAGGCAACCACGGGACCCCTGCTGCCGGGAGTACGACAGCCTGTACAGGGCCCGGAACTCGTTCACCGTGGGAATGTTCATCCCAGAGAACTCGTACAAGCAGCCCAGGCTCAGCAGTCGTCTCCACTGGAGCCCAGGAAGCTGAGCGGGTGACACTCGCAGTGCACTGAGCATGTACTGCACGTAGTGTGGCAGCGGGAACGACAGTCCATGCCAGAACTGATCCGGATGTGCAGCAACCCAATCTTTTTCCGGGTTGCAGGCTGACTCTCCAGGATTCAAGGGCCGTAGCAGAATGTTAACGGGTATATCCCACGCTTCCCGCAACTCTTCAATCTCTTCAGGGGTCATGCTCTCCTCCGGCTCGTCGCACACCACAGCGTGCTTCCCTCTCCCCATGGTGTAGCTCGCAACCGGGGCATTTGCAAATCGCACCCCGTGCGGTATTTCGGTCTCCGAGGATTCAGCCCTGGAGGACGAAGCCGAGGACGGAGTCGAAACCCTGCTCCCGGAGCAGTCAGCAACCTCGGTCTCCGGAGATTTCGAACTCAGCCAGTCGTCCAGCCTCTGCGCATCGTCCACGAGGGGACCTCTGACAGCCGATTCAGAAACCCGGTCAGAACCTGAAGACGGCATCTTAACCTAGGGGAAGAACAGAAAACCCTAGCGCTTGTCAGCAACAGGTACAACAACGCCTTCTACGGCCTCTCCCCAAGTTCGCCGCAAGGCAGTTCCGTCAGCAGCAGAGATCCCCCCCCCCCCCCCCCCCCCAAGGCAAAACAACAAACCCAGAAACAAGAATAACGATGGGGCAAAGAAATCAAACTTACCGATTAGTATGCTCAACCGAGGACAATCGGCCCGCGGAAAGCAGCGCGCAATGGTAGGGAGCGTTCAAAGAAAACATATCTCGTGAGGCAAGAAAGGCTCAGAGTGCTCGCCGGATTTCTCCTTTTATCTCAGTCTCTCTAAAGTAAGAAGCAACAACAGAAAGAAGAGTAGAAGAGGCCCTTTTATAGAGGGGACCAATGCCCTAGGCAATCGAAATCCCTCCAAAACAAGTAATCAGAGCAACTCAAAAGCCTGCGAACCCAGGCCCTCCATCTCAAGACTGCCCCGCGCTGGCACATGTCCCAGCGTTGGTAACCTCCCCACGCCATCATAAACTGACGGGATTGATGGACTTCCTCCTTAAATGCATGTCAGCCATTTGTCCCACACACTGACGGCAGGAAGGTAGGAACGGGAATCAAGGAGTCAGGCCCTCCCACTTCCCCAGATTCCACGCTTGCACCACAATCTTCGCTGCATTTCTCGAAGACCTCTCTTGCGGTTATGATCATCCAACCGCTTGGAGAGCACCCATCCGGGTATGAAGCCTCGACTCAATATGGCTGGACGCCCGGTCGAGTTCCGCCCGGCACCATGGCAGTTCGCGGTTATGATTATTCAACCGGCTGCATGGCAATCTTCGCTGCATTTCTCGAAGACCTCTCTTGTGGTTATGATCATCCAACCGCTTGGAGAGCACCCATCCGGGTATGAAGCCTCGACTCAATATGGCTGGACGCCCGGTCGAGTTCCGCCCGGCACCATGGCAGTTCGCGGTTATGATTATTCAACCGGCTGCATGGCAATCTTCGCTGCATTTCTCGAAGACCTCTCTTGTGGTTATGATCATCCAACCGCTTGGAGAGCACCCATCCGGGTATGAAGCCTCGACTCAATATGGCTGGACGCCCGGTCGAGTTCCGCCCGGCACCATGGCAGTTCGCGGTTATGATTATTCAACCGGCTGCATGGCAATCTTCGCTGCATTTCTCGAAGACCTCTCTTGTGGTTATGATCATCCAACCGCTTGGAGAGCACCCATCCGGGTATGAAGCCTCAACTCAATATGGCTGGACGCCCGGTCGAGTTCCGCCCGGCACCATGGCAGTTCGCGGTTATGATTATTCAACCGGCTGCATGGCTTCTTCATCGCATATTACTGGAGACCTCGTCCGGATATGGCATGGCGTCTGGACAACGGTCGAGGTCTGTCCAGTCGCATCTCTTTTGGGGGAACTCGTCTCGATATGGCAGGACGCACGGTCGAGTTCCACCCACCGGTTTCGACGCATCCAACCGGCTCCAGAACACATTTCGGGAATAGGATCCACCCGGCACCATGGCACTTCACTGGGGGACTCGTCCGGAGACGGCATGACGTCCGGGCAACGGTCGAGTTCCGCTCAATACCATGGCTGACCCCGGTCATGAGAACATTCGACCGGCTTGGGCTTTATACACCCGGGTGAGTTTACATCTAACCCATGTACGCTTGTCCAGCAGGATAAAAACCCTGCATCGCACTAGTTGCGGCAACATGGGGATGCATGGCGAGCTTTGTCACCTCAACGCCGCCCCCCTACCAGGAACATAATGCACCTGGCCCATGGCACGTCACTGGGGGACTCGTCCGGAGATGGCATGATGTCCGGGTAACGGTCGAGTTCCGCCCAATACCATGGCTGACACCGGTCGAAAGCATTCGACCGGCGGGCTTTATACACCCGGGCGAGTCTGCATCTAACCCATGCACGCTTGTCCAGCAGGATAAAAACCCTGCATCGCATTGAAAGGCGATCAAACACCGGGCTACATGGCGAGCCTTGTCACCTCAATGCCACCCCTTTACCTCAACGCTTATTCAATATAAGCTGAGAAGAACTAGCAAGTGTTCGCCGGTGCTTCGACCAGGCCGCAACACCAGGGTAATCTCCCTGCAGCCTAGCAGCGGGAAACTCATCCCGTTTCGGCATATAGCCCGGTAGAGGCTCAGTGAATCCCGTTTCGGCATATAGCCCGGTAGAGGCTCAGTGAACTCCGCTCCGCTTCGATTCGGCATTCAACCAGTTGAAGCCTAGTGAAGCTCCGCTTCGTACCGATAGGGCAGAGTGCCCGGCCGAAATTCCGTGCACATTCCTTGCATGGCGGATTTCAACGCCTCATTATCATCCCGTGCATAAATCTCTTGCATGGCGGATTTCAACGCCTCATTATCATTCCATGCACACGTCTGTTGCATGGCATCATGGCATCATGACATCATCATTATCATCTTGGCTCCATGCTCATAACACCACACTTAGTCATATTGCTGCTTATATTGCAAGTGTGCTTATAAACTATTGCTTCCCATCGGTAACAGGTACTCACCTCGGTCATGCCCAATCTTTAACGCGGACTTGGGGGACTGGGCACCGGTAGATTGGTAACCCCGCGGGTATGCGGGACAAGAGCAAGACAGATTTAAGTCCCCATTCAAGATTGCACTTGACCGGGAACTTGGGGGACTTGTTGACAGTAGCCGCAGAGAGGCTACAGCAGGCCCACAGACCCGCGACAAGCGCACCAGGGCCCGGCCCAATGGTCGGGACCGGATCACCAGCACCCGGCCTCGGGGCCAGGCACTCTATCCTGCCTCCAGGAGCCCAGGGGCCGGGAGCGCCAGCCTGCCTAAGAGGGCTTCAGAAAGTATAAGCAAAAGGGAATCAGTCCCACATCGAAGAGTAAGGCCAGTCCTTACCTCCAACCACCTATATATGGGCCCCAACTACCTTCTTTATGAGGTAACTCGTCTCTCTCCCCACTTACATACGTGCCTTGCTTATATACATTCCAACTATACTAACTTAGGCATCGGAGAGGTGAAGGCCAGCCCGCCCGGTATTCTCCTTAGTGAGCAGGATTGCAGGAGACAGTTGGATTCATCAAGTATCTACCAGACCCCCGGGTTTAGGCAGAAACAATGCCCTCTCCCATCTTAGACACAGTAGCACCACAATAGCATCAAACCACAGTAGCACCTCACATAGTAGCACAATAATTTCCATAAAGCTTAGGATTTTTAAACGAATTCACAGTAGCATAGATCGAAAACAACATAACAAAGGTTTTAGACTAACTTTATAACCTTCCATTGAACTTCTTCAACTGAATTGTTGACTGCTACTGCTTGAAACCTAACGATTAGGGAGGTTCAGTAGAACAAATTGAAGTGAAGAGTGATCGACGGCGGTGGTGCTACTGTCTCGGTCGGCGGCAGTGGAGTCGCTGTGGCCGAGGTTGACGCAATCGGAGGAGGATCGGACGGCGGCAGCAGAGGAGACGGAGTCAGTGCTGCTGCTGCTACTGTATCGATCGACGGTGATGGAGTCGTCGGAGACGATCGACGTTGCTGCTGCTACTGTATCGATCGGCGATGTTGGAGTCGTCGGAGAAAATTGGCGTTGCTGCTGCTGCTACTGTATCGATCAACAGTGGTGGAGTCGTCGGAGACGATCGGCGTTGCTGTTGCTACTGTCTCAGTCGGCGACGATGGAAATTTCAGGGTACGACTAAGATTTGGGGGTGGAAGTCGACTTTATATATCAGTGGCATACTAGTAATTTTCTGAAATCCGGTGGCATTTTTGTCATTTGATTTTTCAGGTCAGAGACGGGCCTGTTGTTTGGGTCTGGACTGCTGTCCTGATTTGTATAAGAAATTTGGTAGGTGAGTTTTCTGTATTGTTAAATTTGGTCAGGTGCTACTGTGTAATTAACTATTTTATTAATGTCCTCACAGCCCAAAAGCAACAAATATGTCAATTTATTGATATAAGGATAGGAATAAATGAAATCTAAAATGCATGTTCAACTCTCATGTCAGGAACTAATTTTAATTAAGTTCTTAAGTGCACCCATGACTGATGACAAGTATAAGGATATAGGGTTTTGGTCTTTTAAGCAATTAACCATCAATATGATCAAAATTGGCATTCACATTTTGGACATAAAATCTTAATGTTGCAGGAAGTACAAGATAAAGTAATTAAAAGCAAGCTGCGCTAATGTGCCTGTCATAGTGATACTGCTTCTGTAATGATGAAAAGAAGAATCCCAGAAAATTAAGAAATGATCCCTATATTTATATATCCATACCCTTTTGGTATTTAGTTTTGTTGGAGAATTTTATGTTTATTTTTGGTTGGGCAAACTTGTTGGAGAATTCTGCGAGGTTCAAATAAGCATACTTGGTAAGTGGTTACATTGGTTCATGGTATGATAAGCTATTCAGATACATATGTATGAGCATCTTAAAAGTATTTTACCCACATTGTTACAGGATGATGCCGGTTTGATATTACTATCTTTGAATTTGGAATAGACTTGGTCAAGAACCTAAAGAATTATCGACAGGGAAAAGGTGAAGATTACTTATGGTATAACATTACTTTAATTTGCTATGCAGTTTATCATTGTCTACATGAGGTTTTGTTGCTGATAAATATTAAATATGTTCATTCTAATCCAATCAAACATAGAAGAAAATAAATGTGGGAGCAAGCTAATAGAGAAGAAATGAGATATTAAGTATTTTAAAGCAGCTTAATCATACATCATCTGAAATTGCAACCAGGCTAATCACTGAATAAATACAGTACGAGAAGTACTATTCTAGCCACTGAAGCAATACTAGGTTTGTCTAATCAGCAGGAAAATAGTTAATCGACACAGCGATCACTTACGATCAATGTGAACCACCATTTTTTTGCTTTCCACAAGTTCAAATGTGCAAGTATCTCCGGAGCTGATTTGGTTTTCACGTCTGAAAGCTACCCACCCTGAAGTGAGTCTCACTGTTCCAGTGGCAGCTTTCTTTTTATGTGCCACAATATTAGGCACAACGCCTACTTCCCATTCTCTTCCCTCTCCTCCCTCTGAAGTTTTCAGCATAATGGTGTAGTATCCCCGAGGAAGATACTTTACAGAGAAGTCTGTAGGAACTAACTGCATGATCATGAAGCCAAAAATTTAAACAACATATTCACAGAGGATTCAAAATATATCTGGAATTCTGGATAGATATGCATGATCAAATCGATGGCATTGGATAGGGAGAGATAACTGTGTTTAAATTATGCGGCATATGTTATAACGTACAAAGTGAGTATACCGGTCATTGCTGCTTTTCTTTGCAGCTTGATAATACTAAGGAAGGTTGAAAATAAAGAAAGTATAAGGTTGACTTGCTAACCACATAATATAAGGCTTCTCCCATAATCCTTGTAAACACAGGACCTTCAAAATTAGGCTCATAATATAAGGTTGCAGCTTCTTCTTTGTTATCCTGGTAATCTTCTTCCTCTTCTTTAACCTCTTTAACTATGTTAGATTGACAGCTTCGAGTGTGTATACCTGCAGCTTCTATACGTAAGTGAAATATTAGAAGGGACCAATTAAGGTTGTTTCTAGTAATGTTCATATATAAACTTTATGATCAAAACCTGAATATCCACCTTTGTCTGTTCTGACATCCGAAAAGTTGACCCTCTTACATTGTGTTCTGTCAAAGATTTGGATGGTAAATTGCATATCTCTGTCATACCTAAATACTAAGAGTTCAAAGTCACCTAAGGAGTTATCTCTTATAAACTTCTGCCATCCATTCTTGAAATATATCTCCCCTTCTGTTTGGCTCACTTCAACAGTCCATGAACTGTTTTGAGAATCCTTTAAATTCAAGGTTGCCCTGTCGGATAGTTTGTTCAACAGGTGTTTCCGGAACTTGGGTGGGATTCTCTGAAAAAACAATAAGAAGGAAAGAGGAACTAAAATTCAGATCATTCAATTAGAGATGTGCGTCAGTAAATAGGAATCTGGCATTACATGCATACAAAATGTTCATTAGGCCCGTTGCATACTCACAGTACAGTATTAACTTACACAAGAGGCACATGTTTTCAACCTCAAGAACAGGATAATATATTGTCCACCAAATGAGATTATAATAATTGCATTACTCAGAATACCTATTACAGCACTTAAGCCTATACAGACACTAGTATGCAAATTTAGTTAATCCCCATCGCCGTATATGAATTACATCATTATAAAGAACCCTTTAAAATGTCTTTTCCTACAGATCTGTTGAAAGTTTGGTCCTGTTCTACCATCCCCTTTCAAAGCTATTGCAAGGATGTAGATATCAAAGTAGTTCACGGGAAAGAATTAGTTAAACCATTTTATAACAATTGGTATGCAAACCTAGTTTCATCACCATGGCACAGAAAAGGACTGAGATTTCTTTATCATTAAGTCGGCCAACATAGAAAAATTCTGAGACCTCATATATATGCTTCTTAGCTGCTACTATTTTCACCTCAGAATTCTTAGTATTTAAGCAGAGAATAAGTTGTAATTACAAAGGTTTTAGATATCAAATGACACGCAGAGTCAGATTTCTGTTTACAACAGCATAGAAAACTAAGCAAGAGAACTGAGAACATCCATTTTAAGCTTATTTTGAGTGTCATACTATCATATCCGGACCGAATCAAGACACATACAACTGATACAAGTACATATAATCAGGTAATAACCTTAGTTGCAGAGACAAAATCAGTATTTGCAACAAAAAAAAAAGGACAAAATTAAAAACATGAACATGTTAGTAGGGGTTGAAATTACCAGATCTTCCGTGTTGAAATCAGTTTTTATGATCTTGAAGAAGGTAGGACCCTGGTTCTCCTCCATACTACCATTGCTGAATGTTGTGAAAGCCATTTTTGGATGCTCTCTCAAGCTTTCACCTTCACTCTGAAGATGGACTTGAATATCCTAACAATTATACTCAACCTCTTCGAATAAGAATTTGCAGAGTTATTGGATACTAAAGAAAGGCACAGGGTTCCACTCATCACTGTCATCAGAAAGGTCTTTAAGAACTGAGGACATGCTTTTGTATTACCCAATGAACAATACCATAGATCTCTAACAGCTGGCACTTGCAATAACTACTACCCAGAAACTACTAAGGAGTAAGGACGTACTGAGAATATCTTTTTATTTTGGGGAACTATCTGAGCATTTCTTCCATTACATTAAAGAACTCAAACTCATTAATGGAAATGAAATTAAAAAAGAAATAAACCAGTGTTAACATGTAAGGAGGAAAATGCTAGATAGCACAAATAGTGTTCATACTAAAAAGTACATACCAAATGATGTGGAATCTGACATACAATTACTTGAACTCTTCAATTCCATCATGATCGTTACATCAAATTAAATAAAAATAATTTATTACGAAAAATAAAAATCAAAACCAGGATTAGTGAGGGAAAAAAAAAGGTGGCAGCCGTCCTAGAGTTCTTCTGGAAAAATATATAGGGTTGATGATATCTCATTCCCCATTCTCAACCCTTGAGCAAAGGCACCATTAATTGCTGCATAATGAAGCATCAATGCATAGACTAAGGTTTTGTTCCTTTTCTTATTCCCTTGTAACCAAAACGCATGATAGAGATTTCAGTACCAGATCATAATTAATATCACTCTTCCTTGCTCTTTCTTTATCTCTTCCCTTCTTTCACATTTTCATGGCTTCCCAGATGATAAGAAACGTACTCATCAATATTGATCACCCAGAATCGTAGATCATTGATTTGAAGCTTACTGATCTAAGTAATATATAGACTTCCCTGCTAACCCAGAATCTCTAAATTCTTGAATAGAAATATAAACAAAGGGGAAAATGATGGTTGATCAGACCTGATCTGATGTATATTAGAGAGTGACGCCATTTTCCTCCTTAAGATGAGTTTCAGGGTTTGGTTTTAATTTAATTATTTTATAATAATTTAGTTGTATTGAAACAAATTAATATAGTATTTATATATTGGATATCAGTATGTAATAACATGGCATGTAAAATATATGATCATTTGGTATTTAATTTGGTAAAAAAATTTGGTGCATGTCTCTAGCACTACTCTTTAATCCCAATCTAGGCATTCTAATTAGAATTGGTCACAAATATACATTCATATATACCATAAGCACTTCATCACAAGTAGAAATAAAATATCTGTTTCAAAAAGTAACAGCAATTGAAGCATTTGAGGAAGTCCTAGTTAGTTTAAGCATTTGAGAAATTCCTAATCCTTACAGAATTAAATTAAAGGAGTAGTTGCATCCATTATGTGATATATTGTTTCTTGGGTACCAAGGTATTATGTGATTGTTTTCTTGGGTACCAAGGCCGGTATTATGTGATCGTTTTCTTGGGTACCAAGGTATTATGTGATTGTTTTCTTGTTACCCAAGGTATTTAGGTTTTGGTTGCTATATATGGTCATACTTTGAATGGAAAAACACAAACCATCCTAAGAAAATCAGAAGACAAGATCAGAAAAGATGAAGCTCGAGTGGCCATTTTACCAATAGCTCTCCTCCATGGCTTTCATTACGTTATCTAGAAGATCAAAAAAGACCTTGCCACAGCACTTGTCACAAAAATTTCGTCCGAAAGGAAGTCTGAGGAAGACCTTGTCACAACAATGTCTAAGAACAATAACACAGGTTGCACGGAAGATCTTTCCGCAATGGCCACATCAATGTCCAAGATGAAGAAGAAGAAGAAGAACAGTAAGGGCTTAATGCCTCAGGATCTGAGCAAACTGGATCTAACTCAGTTAGATCCACTCTCACCGGAAGTTATCTCTCGTCAGGCCACAATCAACATCGGCACAATAGGTCATGTGGCTCATGGTAAGTCAACGGTGGTCAAGGCAATTTCGGGGGTTTAGACAGTTCGTTTCAAACAGGAGCTGGAGCGCAACATTACCATAAAAACAGGATACGCTAATGCCAAGATTTACAAGTGTGCTGGCTGCCCCCGACCGGATTGCTACAAGTCCTATGGTAGTGGAAAGGAAGACAATCCTCTCTGCGACCGGTGTGGGAGTCAGATGAGGCTGGAGAGACATGTATCCTTTGTAGATTGCCCCGGTCACGAAGCATTAATGGCTACTATGCTTAATGGTGTGTCCATTATGGATGGAGCGTTACTTGTTGTAGCTGCTGACCAACAGTTTCCGCAAGAACAAACCAAGGAGCATCTAGAAGCTGTTGAAATCATGTCACTTAGACACAACATTGTGCTTCAAAACAAAGTTGACCGTGTCCCACAAAATAAGGCAATGGAGCAACAAAAGAAGATGAAGGAGTGGTTTCATGGCACGGTAGCTGAAGGTGCAACAATTGTGCCTATTGTTGCGCAGTTGAAGTATAATATCGATGCAGTGAACGAGTACATTGTCAAGAACATCCCCATTCCGGAAAGGGACTTTGTTTCGCCTCCTTATATGAGGATCATATGTTCGTTTGATGTCAACAAACCCGGGTTTGGGATTGATGACATAAAAGGTGCTGTGGCTGGTGGAACCCTTCTTAGGGGTGTTCTGAAACTGAATCAATTGGTTGAGATTCGTCCTGGTCTTGTTGTCAAAGACGAGAAAGGAAATTTCTTGAGGTGCACGCCATTGTATTCTAGAATTGTTTCCTTGTTTGCTGAGGAAAACGAGTTACAATTTGCCGTGCCAGGAGGTCTGATTGGGGTTGGCACAACCTTGGATCCTGCTTTGACCCGCGGCGGCGATAAATTGGTGGGTCAAGTTGTTGGTGATATTGGCTCACTCCCTGATGTGTATGCACAACTTGAGGTGAACTACCACATGACAAAGAGATCAGCAGAGAAGAAAGGGGTGTCAATGTTGAGCAAGAATGACATTGTGATGTTAAATATTGGATCCAAGGCGACAGAAGCAAAAGTTGTTGCTGTGAGGGATAGCAGGGTGAAGTTGCGACTGATTACATCTCCAGTTTGCATCAACATTGGTTACAAAGTGGCCATTAGTCAAAGAGTTGAGCATCATAAGCCTCGGTGTCTTATAGCTTGGGGAGAGACTACGGCTGGAAGAACTCTTGATGTGGAACCTTGCCCTACTTTAGTATCTGACTCCACAAATCAGTACGACAGAAAGAAGGAAGCATAATAGAGTATTCAAGGAGGCAGAGACTTATTAGAACAGTTTTAATATATTTTTATATCCATGTTAGTTTGTTCTGGTGATTATGATTATGTCTTGCTGAATTATGAATTTTAAGTTTTTACTAGTGATATATATGCTCTTCTATCTGTTGATTCTTATTATGTGCTTGAGTTTGGGAGGCAATGGTTACACTTCGTATAAATAAGTCTGTACTGCACCACCATTCATGAGCAAGTAAATCCTACAGAAAATAAGAATGAAGCTATCCATTAGACCTGTTGTACAAAGAATTCAACAAGTATCACATAAACAAAACCCCAGGACTTAAATAAGAGATCAAGGAAATAGATACATGCTTAAAATATCAAACACCAAAAGAACAAAAAGGAAATTAATTACTCTCAAATAACAGTAAACTAATGTTAACAAACAGGAGAAGCAGAGAGATATGTAATAAGTAAGCTCAGAAAAAGCTGCTCCTTATTGTAGAGTGTAGACTAAGCTGCGAAGCGCTCACCATATGCATCTCTTGAAGGAGAAGAGCACACAAATCAAAAAAGAAAAACAAACAATCGTTGGTACTAAACAACCACAAATGTTTGGTTTTTATTTATTTATTTATTTTATCAGAATTAGCCTAAAATATGAACCACCTTTTTCAACTCCAAAGCTTTGTTCAAATTAATCAAGCAGTACCATATCTAATAAGATACCCTAAGGTAGTAAGGTCTCTCGATCAGATATGAGAAAGAACAATCAAGAATAATATAAGACTGAAAACACAAAATGCAAGAGATGATGGTAAGGAACTAGGTATGCAAGCTTGCATTTCTTTTATGGTACCAATCTTGAGCAATGGGAAAATGGTCAGAAGAACATCACAAAGAATGGTGAAGACACACCCGGCCTTCTTGTTGGATGTTCTTCTCTCCATTTCCAACTGCTCTCAAATTGGAGTAGCAAATGAAGGTGTGCAGGAATGAAGGGAAGGAGATACCCAGTTTTATATAGGCTCTCCACAGATGACATGAAAGGTTCACATGCCAAACTGAATAAATTAAGCTGAGAAGTCTAAAGCAGTACGCAGTTCCCATTCCCAGTCCAGTCAAATGGTTTTGCTGGGGAGTACACAGTAATGGGTAAGCAGTAAGCAGTAATACATTGACCATAAATTCCTTTTTTATTTTGAATCAAACAAAAAAATAAATTAATGTTCCTGCCCGGGATCGAACCGGAGACCTTTTGCGTGTAAAGCAAACGTGATAACCACTACACCACAGAAACCCGCTTTGACAGATGTCTAGGTATTTTATATAATAACCAAAAGCACATTATGACTCACCTTTATTGGTATCAGTATACATATCGGTATTACCGAAAAAAAATATATATATATTGAAGATATATCGGGAATATTCTGAAAGAAATTTTTTTTTTTAAATATTAAATCTATTTATTTTACATATGAAATCATAAATACATACAAATAATAGCTTCATTTAGTACCAGAAAGACATTCTAGGTGCTTCAAATTCCCCACGCTGATCCACAAAAGTACAATAATCTGACCAAGACATATGACCCATAAAGTATGATTATAGTGATTAATATGATAATCATATATCCCTTTGGAACTACCGACAGTATCCCCTAGAATGAGATAGTAAGGATGAATCCAACTATATGATTGGTCATGCACTTCTCCATATTGACCATATTCATAAATATTATAATCGAATTTATTGTTGCCTTCATGCGATTCATTTGACGTCCCACTACGCTTTGTGTCTAAACTGATAGAATCAAAACTTAAGACAACTAAAACAACATCTGATGGGAATCATGGGATACATTGATAATCAATTGCACATCTAGTCCTGCTGCCATGACGATTCTGCTTTTGCACACCATGACGAGATTCTCTAGATCCGTGATCTTCATCTCGGGTGACATGATCAAAATTACTATGTCTCCATCCACAGAAAATTGTCCATATTGAAACTCTGTATCTCCACCACTTTTTCCGCTTCCACCACCATCATTATCTGAACTATCCGGAGTTGCAGTGTCCCCCCATGCAGTATCACTGTCAGAATTATCTCCTAGGTTTCCAACATCTTCAGATAATAACTTGTTCACATTAATTCCGCTGTCAGTCGCAGTTTCTACCACTTGTGGACGAGGGTTGCCATCGTCATCATCGAGGTGTGCATGCATAATCCAATCATGAAATTGATCAATGTCATTTTCCAGTGGTTTACTAGCAATATGAAGAAGATTGATGTAGTTATTTTTATTTATCACACTCTCCACTTATTTATCACGTAGTCGTAACTTCATGTTGTAATAGTGATATACAAACTTTTCCAACTTCTTATATGCAAGACGGTTTATTTGCTTCGTATGAATAAGAGCAAATGTACTCCAGTTTCTTTCACAAGCTGAAGAAGATGTCGTCTGTGCTAAAATACGTATTGCAATTTTTTATATGTTTAGTATAGAAAAGCCCCATTGTGCCTACTAATCAGCTGTAAATAAACTAAAAGAGTTAAATTTGTAGCTCATTAACAATTTTTAATAATGAAGGTTCATATAAACTACAAACCTGAACTTCTAGTCTCTCTTATTTGCTTTGCAATGCTCGAGCCGAATGATCATTTTGCTTCTTCAAAGCATATGATCTAAATGAACCGTTTTAATATTAATCGTATATAATGCCATTTTTTTTTTAAATGTCATTAATAAAGATTTATCTCATCTACAAAAGTATACACATAAGCAATGCTTCCGTCAGTTGTGTTGAATTGTTCGAACACTAGTCCAATTGCTTGTGAAATTTCTTGTTATGACCAACCGCAGGTCGATATTAAAAATTCGGGTTTAAAAAATATACTACAAGCAAGAAACCAACGAGTTATATAGTAATATACCAACTCAATAATTGGAGTATTGGACAATATAATTATTTGTAGAGATATAATAATAGTACAAACCTGATGCATGCAATAGTTGACTTAGTGTTTTGTCCCATCAATTATTGATGATCTCAAGCACCTATTTCTTTCCTTTCATCTGTGATACTTGTTGTTTCATTTTTTGAAACATATCATATAATATGAGCATGGTCGGTTGAATTTCTGTATCAATAATTTGAAGAATCTCATACAGTGGCTTGTAAATTTGATGGACTGTTTCCATGTCTTCCAAAAAACTGGAGTCTAAGATTATTCTTTTTACCCCGTTGCCTGCAATAGCAATACTGGATCATTTCCACGTCTACTACCACTTGCCATTATTGATCTAGTACATAACAATACTCAACATCAGTTAAACATTTAGTGTAAGTGTAGTAGGTAATAACTATAAAATTAAAGAGAAAACTATTCTAATAAAGAGATTTAATTACCTGAATTCTACAACTATTTTTCGTAAGGAGCACAAGAATGCAAATAAGCTTGCATGTTGAAGTACCTACGCATGCGCGCTCTTATATAGATTCATCACCAGCTTTGGGTTGTCAGTAGTTCACTACTTTTCCATGTGTCTTAATTGTTTTGTTGAATGAACTGAATGACAATACGTGTGCTTTGTTTTTGTCGGGCTAAAAACATGCAAGCCTACTTTTTACATTTTTGGGCTCTTCTAATTATTGAAGAAAAGATGAGAACACTAGTTGACTACTTTTCCATGTGTTTTCAAACATGTTGTTGAATAAACTCAATGACAATAAGTGTGCTTTGTTTTTGTCGGGCTAAAAACAAGTCTACTTTTTACATTCTTAGCCTATTCTTACTATATTCATTTAATATTTATTGCGTGAGTTGCGTCCACTATCGACTATTGATCACGGTTCTTCTGTTCTATGACTTCCATAAAAAATTAATTAATTGATCGTTCATCACTACTTTTGCATATGTCTTTATTGTTTTGTGGAACCAAGTAATATTGTCAGGCAAACAAGCCTTATTTTTTCCTCGAAAACTCGAGGCGATTACTTATTCTAGAGCTCGATGTGATTAATTTTTCGAGAACTCGATGAGATTACTTATTCGAGAACTCGATGCGATTACTTATTCGAGAACTCGAGACGATTACTTATTTCGAGAACTCGATGTGATTACTTATTCGAGAACTCGAAGCGATTACTTATTCGAGCAATCGAGGCGATTGCTATTTTCTTACTTTCTTACATATTTCTCGAGGAGAACACTCTTTACCGATATTTTTCAAGATTGTCTGTCATTTCTCTCATCTAGATATCCTTTGAGGGGAATCTGGGGTACTCATGTTTGTTTATATTTCTCGAGGTGATCACTGATTACTTATTCAATTACTTTTCTCTTAAACATTCTCGAATTTTGAAAAAAAAAAAATTATTGAAAATTTTTATCGTTAAAATATCAGAGAAATATCACAAATATCTTAAATATCAGAGATATTTTACGTTATCGAAGATAAGATATTTACCCTAAAAAATATATCGGTCGGCCGAAAAGAGAAAATATCGGAGGATATATCGGATATATCGCATAGTTTTTAAACTCTGGTTGTTCCTACAAATTTGGAAGGTCTGCCTTGAATGTAATGTATTCTGAGTTCTTTTTTTCTTTCTTGGCCAGTTTCATATTGACATAACAGAGAGGCATGACAAACAATTTTAAGGATAATCTAGAATCAACCCCTTAATTTGTCATCCATGCTAAGCACAAAAGAGGCCAACCAAGTTTATGTCCTTTCTCGTATGATTACTTTGTTTGAATGTAAAGCTCAAACTTCTTGCTAAAGCAGACCGTCCCTAATGTACACAGAATTACCACATAGTACACACACCACTGAAGAAATCATACTTTCTTGGAGAAATTAAGATCACAAATAATATATAACAGATTCAAAAGCTTAAGATATTCTTAACAAGGCATTGAAGGCAGGCCAGTCTAACACAACACTAGCAAGGCAAGCAAGTCTAAATGGTTTGAAATGCTTAAGACATCTTAACAGCTTCAGATTTCAACCATCACTGCTGGAAGACGTGAATCACCAATTTGTTTTCTTCCACAACTTCAAAAACACAAACATTTCCGACCTTGATTTGATTAGCACATGCAAACTTAGAGCACCCTTTCGACAAGAAGGCCGTTCCATGCGGAATGCGTACTGCACGCATGAGTCACAGAGGGAAGGAAATAAGCTCAAATGGCTAAGTAACACAGATCGATCAAATTAGGGGGAAAAATGGCAAGAATAAGAAGATGTTAAGAACAAGAGTAAGAAGATCATGGGAACCATTTGATGACATCAAATAAGTCTAGTAACCTATTAGGCCTCGGTCACAAATAGTTATAATGGCCTCAATTCGTACGAAACGGAATGACAACAAAATCGAAGGAACTTACCACACAAAGTCTTTTTAATGGCTTTGGTGACATGAGGATAGTTAGACTTGAAAGATTCTGCAGATAAGGCATTTTAAATTGAAGTCCACCCAGTAGTAATCTGTATACATAGCTCGGGTCTGCTACCTCAATTGCCATTGCTGGAGAGTATGTAATGGATCCTTCACAATTCGCATGGATAAGATTATTGATTCCAACCAATATAATTTTCTTTCTCATACAAAAACAGACTATCAAATGATGATTAGTTAGCATTGCCAAGAGAATTTTAATCATGATATTGCAACAAATTGAGCCAGTAGAAGCAGAATTACTTATTGAAACAAGAATATTTCTGCTTTTGGATACCACAATAGAGTTGAAATTACAAACTTTTTGAACTTCCTTTTACTAGACTACTCTAAATTTTAACAACAGTTGATAACAGATTAATTTGTCTAGAAATTAAAATACTATACTAAAACAAACATGAAAATTAAAAGACAAACAACAGAAGAAACGAAAGTACTAATCATAAAGGTCTTCATCAGCTTCAGCATCATCAGTAGCTGCAAAAGGATCAGATCCAACAGTAGCGCCGGAACCACTTGGGAACTTGAACTCATCTCCAAACCCTCTTGCCTGGTGCAATGTAGTTGCAAATGCCTGGTACTTGCGGATGTCAGCATCACTAACACTCCTACGAGCATACTTCATTGATTCCTCAAAATGAGCAGCCGTGATCTCAGCTACTTCTTCCTCATCATCTTCCATAACATCAGGATTCTCACTTCTCATCTTTTCCCTCTCAATATCTTTCTCAATGTTGTCCCTAATGGCATATTTGCAAGCACGCTGGCATATTTCTGTGATATCAGCACCACTGAAACCTTGTGTGTGCTTGGCAAGAGCTTTGAGGTCCACATATTCGGAAACCGGAGATTTTCTCAAGCAAGCCTTGAATATCTGATGGCGAGATTCCTCATCAGGGAGAGGGATGTAAAGCAGCTGATCCAGACGTCCAGGACGAAGAAGTGCAGGGTCTATGATGTCAGGTCTATTGGTTGCGCCAATGATGAACACGGTTTTCTTGGCAGACACGCCATCCATTTCTGTAAGGAGTTGGTTCAAAACCCTATCAGCACCTCCAGAATCACCTACACTGCTACCTCTTTTAGTAGCAATAGAATCGAGCTCATCGAAGAAGAGGACACATGGAGCAGATGCACGAGCCTTGTCGAAAATTTCTCTTACATTGGCCTCACTCTCTCCAAACCACATGGTGAGCAACTCAGGTCCCTTTATACTGATGAAATTAGCCTGACACTCATTAGCTATAGCCTTGGCCAGAAGAGTTTTACCGCATCCAGGAGGACCATAGAAAAGAACTCCCTTTGAGGGTGACATGCCGAACTTCTCAAATTTCTCTGGATGCTCAACAGGATATTGAACAGTCTCTTGTAGTTCTCTCTTAACATTTTCGAGACCTCCAATTGCATCCCAAGTGACATTGGGAACTTCAACAACCGTTTCACGAAGAGCAGAAGGGTTGCTTGATCCAAGAGCAGTCTGGAAGTGTTCGTTTGTTACTGCCATTGAGTTGAGTATCTCAGCATCGATTGTCTCATCTTCCAAGTCAATCACATCCATCTTCTCTCGGATGCATTGAAGTGCAGCCTCAGTAGCTAAGGCAGCTAGATCAGCACCAACGTATCCATGAGTATCCTTGGCAACCCTTTCCAAATCGACATCTTCAGCAAGCTTCATGTTCTTGCTATGAATGCGGAGGACCTCAAGACGGCCGACTTCATCAGGAACACCAATATCTATTTCCCTATCAAATCTCCCAAACCTTCTAAGAGCCGGGTCAATACTGTTTGGACGATTAGTAGCCGCCATCACAATTACATGAGCTCGGGACTTTAGTCCATCCATAAGAGTCAAGAGCTGAGAAACAATCCTCCTCTCAACTTCTCCATTAGTTTTGTCTCTCTTGGGAGCAATGGAATCAATCTCATCAATAAATATGATTGATGGCGCATTCTTCTCTGCTTCCTCAAAAGCTTTCCTGAGGTTGCTCTCACTCTCTCCAGCCATCTTGGACATGATTTCTGGTCCATTGATGCAGAAAAAGAACGCCCCAGTTTCATTAGCAACAGCTCTTGCAATCAAAGTCTTGCCTGTTCCAGGAGGACCGTAGAGAAGAATACCCTTCGGTGGTTTGACACCAATCGATTTGAATAGCTGAGGATGCCTCAGAGGCAGCTCCACCAATTCACGAATCTGAGCCATCTGCTTCCTAACACCACCGATATCATCATACCCTACATCATCTAACCTTTCCTCATCCTCTCTTCTAACAGGTTCTCCCTCGCAGAAAATTTCGGTGTCTGGAGCAACCACACAATACTCAGGAGGATCAGTCTCAATAACCTTGAACTCTACACTCCTCATTCCTCCTCTGACTAGGAAAAGATCACCTTTTCTCACCGGGCGGTACGTCTCTTGGAAATATGGCTTCAAGTAGGCATCAAACAGGTTTCCCGTCATCCCTTCGATTGTGTCATCTATGGGAAGAATGTGGACACGTTTACCATACTTGACATCAGCGCATTGGTGAATGGAAACAACATCACCAAGCCTAACCCTAAGGTTGTTCCTCACAACCTTGTTCATCCTAATCTTTGGTCCTTCACAGGTATCATCAGCTAGAGCAATACAGATCGTGTCTCTCCTCTTCTTTCCTTTGACCGCGACTGTGTCACCACGGAATAGCTGGAGCTTCTCCATGGTCTCCGGGTTGAGTTGGATGATTGAATTGTCATCCTCCTTTGTAGCTTCATCAACAATAAGGCGATTTGGTGCCTTCTTGCGGTTCAAAATAGCGGTGCTGAAGTCCCTCTTATTTGTTCCTTCAGATTGGTTCGTCATTGTAAGTATCGATGAAAGAATTTTGTGTTATGAGTTGTGAAGCTTTGGGTGGAGACGGGCTTTATTTATAGGAGAGACGTGATGGCAAATCCGTTTCTGCTGAGGAAAAGGAAAACTTCTATTTGATTCCTAGTCCTTCTCTGTTATGGAAAATGACTGTGAGAAAACGAAGTTCTAGATTTTTCCATCTCCTTCTAATATTAGGAAACCTGCAGACTCAACCGAATCAGAATAGTATTAGAAGTAAACAAAAAAAGTATGGCTTTACAGGTCTTCCGAAGTCTGAGTAGTGATAGTTTTTGGATGAAAATCTGAGTAGTGATAGTCAACGTATGCTGCTCTTGTTAGGATCATCATCTGATTTTGTTTAAACTTTTGAGGCTCAATGCCACATGCTATAATTATAGACAAGGTTACAGACTTACAGTATTTGATAGTTCATCAAAAAACTATATTACACATAAGTTGAGATAATTACCTTTTGTGGGTTTTGAGGGTGTTCCCAGATACTGCATCAATGGCATCTGGTCACTAAAAAGGTTGGAGACAAAGAGTGTGCGCATAAACATTAATCAGATATGTATTCTACTCTAAACAACATTAAAAACACCAATCAACCAGAGCAAAGAAATGACATAAATATTAAGTGACTAAACCCGATTTTATTCTACTTTTTTATATGCATAGTAAAAGGTACGTATATTCTGGAAGGTACCAATTGAAAGAGACTGAATAAAATAGGCCTACTGATTCAGTAGAACAGAGATTGAGATCACTCTAAAACGTCCCTGTTGCCCTGTGTTGGTTTGCACTTACCAGGAGTAGGATCGAGTTACAACAATAATAGCCAATAGTAATTTCAAAGGAACATGAAAACAAAAAGGGGAGGGCAAAACCCAGTGCAACCATTTTGTTTTCATGTTCCTGTAACTGCAAAACACTTTAGGCCATTATTGTTGTAACTGCAAATCAACAAAGTAAATGGTTCATCGGTTGTTTAGATGTTTACTGCTCGATCATGGGAACACAACACAAAAACAAAGTAAATGGTTGGTTGATTACTTGATTACTGATCGACCAAGTCTGTTAATCTTTTCTGTAATATGGCGGAACTTGGATCTAATGGTTCAGCTGAGCAGATACTTCAGCAGTATAATCTCCATGCTCTTCTTCCTCTTATTACACCTCTTTGAGCAATCAGGTTCAGAAGTCGAATTGGGCCTACCTGCAGCTTTGGAAACAGAAAAAAATTTAGTTAAACTAGAGACACTAGTAAAAAGAATTCCAAAAGTGTGTATCTATAGCAACAATCATTTGATTACATTAGCTGAATTCTCCTTGCAACAAGTGATGAATTCCCTGGGTCTACCAAGGCACCATGCCTTCTACTGGTCTAAGTAATGGTAGAAGAATGATTTCTTATGTCAGGAAAAACTACTCTATCCATCAAGCCCTTTCGTTTTAAAAGAATCTCCACTGAAACACAGTTTCCACTACAGATGGACACTTAAAACACTTTGTCACCCATGGATATCACTTAGAAACTCCTGCCACTACATATATCTTCCAGGATTTACTTGCTTTATCGTTCCATGAATACTCCGAAGATTGCTTCAATTTCAGTCTTGCCAGATCAGACATTAATCTCATCACTACATGCTTACAAAAATTTTTGAAGCCAAAACTAAAGTTTCAGATAATGCAAATCTTATAACACTCCATGAGTAGCCAGGAACAATAATCCTGAAGCATGAGCCTCTTGTTCCCAAAACCATTTGTAGTCGCTTGACTCAGTTTACATGGATATCTTTAGCAATGGGAAGAATCTACACGACTATAGCCTTTTTCTTTAATTATCTTGTTATTATCCATCAGCAGTCTCACGGCTGCTACTTCATTCCGGCATCAGCATACATATTGTATAACAATACATATGGAGCTGAGCTTTCGGGTTCAAGTCTCATTAACGCTTCAGGTGCAACTTTTGCCAACTCTGCATTGTTATGCACTCTTATCTGCTTCAAATGGCGTGCTATTGATCAAATCCATAGCCTCCTTAAGCTGTCCGTGCCGTCCCATTATGTCCACCGTTATGAACCATCCCCAACAAGTTCACCAAGAGAATCCTCGTCTCGCTGAGGCATTCTCTCGAAAAACTCCCCCGCACTCCCAACATCACCATTCTGCAAGAACCAGGTAACCACTACATTCCAAGACACAACACTCCTCTCAGGCATACAATCAAAAACCACAATGCCTCCCCCATCCTCCCATTCTTAGCATACCCACTGATCATTGTGTTCCAAGTAACACAGTCCCTCGCCGGCATTTGATCAAACAAAGTCCTCCCCTCCTCAATGTACATTGCTTCCCGGCATGAAACATACCCAGATATCATCACATTCCATGACACAACATCTCAGTCAGGCATTTCGTCGAACAGCTACCGGGTATTGGTGATCTCCCTACGTTTGACATAGCCAGTGATCATTGAGTTCCAGGTTACGATGTTTCGGTGCTTCGTGTTGTCAAAACCACTTCCCTAGCTTGGGCAATCCGACCAGTTCGGATCAAATGGGAGACGTTTTTGTTGAGTGAGAACCAGTCTGTGTGTTTGGGCAGAGTGGAAGTGTTGGGTTTTGAAGTTGAGGCAAAAGAATGATTGGGTATTACTAGAGAAAGGAGAAAACGACTGTTGATGGATCTGAAGAGGAAACCAGTTGGCGCATTGCTCAGAATGGTTCTAAGAATGACGAGGTGAAGCTGTCTAAGAAGACGCAACCACATTGGTGTAGTTCGTAGTTTTCTTGCATGCCTAACGTTGTTTGAGTTGGCATGCACATTTGTCACCTTTAGTGTCGCATTTTTGTTTCCAAAATCTGTGAGATACATAAGCCCGAGTCTGGCTTGAGTTCTAAGTTTCTAGGCTGAAATTGCTCAAAAAATGAACCGAAATACTTGAATCTCGATATTAATCTCAAATCAATAGAAGCTTATCACTTGAATAAATAAACTAAAAATTATACAAAATGACTAGAATTAGAAAATGAAGTTCACGATTGACCTGTTACAAGTTCTACCGGTTCCAAATCATACCTATCTTGGCTATGTAAGAACTAATATACAGCCATACAGGGGATATGAACACTGCTACTAGCCTACTATGTCTGATAATACTTAGAGCAGATCAAAATAGAACCTTAAAAGTCTTCAACTTCGAACTCACTTCCCACAAATGCGGACTACCATTCTCTTTTCACTTACAAGCTCAAATGTGCATACATCACGCACCTTGATTTGGCTGGCTTTTGCAAAATCCCTCCAGCCTGCAGAAAGGTAGAGTGATCCACTGCACTTCAAAATTTTCACATCCCATTTCCCCTTTGAGTTTTTCAGGGAAAGCTCGTATTGACCAGGAGAAAGATGCTCATTAGAGAAGCTTTTCGGGATTCTCTGCAGATCGATGATATCCAATACTTATTTCGTTTCACAATATGAAATGTGTTTTGTTATTTTAACAATAGGCCTAATGGTCAGAGTTGGAAAGGAGATTAAAAGGTTGGATTTCTTACCACCTTGTGAAGTCCATAAATAGTTGTTGTAAACTGGCGGACTTCGGATTCATACAATTCAGCAGATTCCTGAGCAGGGTTGTCACTGTAATCTTCTTCTTCTTCTTTCACTTCTCTGACCTCTTTATCAGCTTCGCAACCAAAGTAAAAACATATATAAAAGCAGTGACATGATCATGAGTAACATGAGATCAAGTAGTAAATATGTATAGCGACATAAAAACAAGTACCTCTAGGCCGTTTAGGACTGTTAGGAACTGAGTTTTCCTTGCTACATATGTTATGGAAATCCATTCTCCTACAACCATTCTTTTTGAAAATCTTTATGCTGAATAGCATTTTCCCATGATAGATGAACACTAAGAACTCTTTGTCACCCAATGAGTTCTCTCTCAAAAACTCCTGCCACCCTTCTTTCAAATACACATCTCTTCCTGATTTCCACACTTTGATACTCCATGACCCCTCCGAAGATCCCTCCAATTTCAATGTTGCCCATTCGGGCAGATTGTTTGGAATGTGCCTAAGAGTAAACTTAGGTGGGATTCTCTTCCAGATTTTATGCAACAAAGACAAAAGGACAGACTAAAAGTTCAATACTATATATAGATGGAGAACTTAAAGATGCTTGATTTGCACCTAAAATCTGCCAACTTTCAAGAGATTATATCCAGATATATATAGCAGTATAGCAGTGGCTGAAAACTTGAAATGACTTACCAGATGTTCAGTGGTGAGACTAGGATGAATAAGCTGGAAGAAGGTAGGCATCTTCTTCTCAGTAAATTTTCTGGGTGCTTTCCTCCTCATTTTTTCTGCTATGTGAAGAAAAGATGAACAAGAAAAGAGCAGAGACTTGGAGAATTTTCCCTTGGATTCTTGGTGATGCTTACAGTGAGAAGATACAAGAATACATGCAACAAGTCTATGCTACAGTGAACTGTATTGAAGTATCTAAAGTACACTAGAAAGGAGAACAGAGAGAGGCACCACAGCTTAGTACACTAGTAAGGACTGAGGAGAACAGCGAGAGACAACACAGCAGTGGTGCCGAACTCGAGACCACCATGCTGCTGATGAGAAGCAGACCAGCACAAAAGCAGCACACACACATCACAGCCAGCACATAACAAGAAGAGTCAAACTAGTTCGAATAAAACTAGGTCAGTTGGAGAGGAACTGAACCTTATAAACATCAAACTGATTAATAACTTCAACACTATGTCAAAGTGACCAATGAGGCTCAAATGCTTTGACAAGGTAAAACATGGCGCAAAGAGAGGCAATGATTAACTGATAACAGTCCCAGTTGAGTGAGTTACTGAGATGACAAGGTTGCACAGTAAGTAAACCAATTATTTCTACGACTTTTGGGGAGCCTAATGTCAGGATAAGTTGCCCATCGCATCATTGTAAATTAATATTTTTTTTTTCTTTTCGAAAATGGTAAATTTATTTGGTCATACTGTAAATATAAGGTCTGGAGCTCTGGAGCTCTGGGCAGCCATGCCACCTCCATCCCACCTTTCTTGGGCTTTTATGTGTAGAGAAAATTGATATTTCAGTACGTATTTGGTCACTTGTTCTGAGACTATCATGACTTCATGAGGTTATGGGGAATCTACTTCAGTGATTGAAACTGTTCTAGAATCGCAAGCAATTCCATTTCTATGATATGAGTGCGCTCTACCAAAGAGAGCAAAAGAACAGAGCATCCTCTTACTTTTATCCTTCACATGCTGAGTATGTAGGAGCTCTAAAGGTAAGAAAGAGAGAGCACATTAGCCATGGTTTATCAATCATCAACATGTCAATACATCAAAATCATGCCAATACATCAACAGTAGAGAATTCACCAAGTTCAATCTATTATACAACATAACACACACGACAATAGCATAATTTTGTAGGAATTGGAAGCTTCATAACACTCACACTCAATATATACAGATGACATGTGATACCATACAACACAAACAGAACGTTATCATAAGCGAAGTAGTCGAGTACCATATTTCTCGGCTAGAAGACCTTAAGGATCACTAGTTTGCTCAAACTGATCTTACAGTTGGTTGACACTTCACAGCTTCAGTTGTTTAATATGTGAACAACAATTTTGTTCTCTTTTAAGAACTGAAATTGGCACACACTGCCAACCTTGACGTGGTTAGCAACTGCAAAAGCATTCAAACCTTTAGTCATGAATGATGTACCACGGTCACGGTAACCGGAAAGCCTCACTTTGTCCCTCTGAATTTTTCAGGTAAACGAAGTCATAGTTTCCTGATGAAAGATTTTCCACATAGAACGGTCTGCACACGTACTGCAATGCAACACAAAATCAGCACAAAACCAACCAGAGCAAAAGAAATACACACAAACATTCATAAGACCTTAATTCATTCACAAATGTATTTACTTAGCTTTGCTTACCACTTGATTTAGTCTCTGGATTCTGCTTGTAAAAGATTGCAATTTGGACTTCAACACCTCCCCGGATTCTTGGTAATCTTCTTCTTCCTCTTTAACCTCTCTGAGTACATCAAATTCAGAATTTGGAATGTGCTTACCTGCAGCTTCACATTCAAAATAAACATGGCAGATCAGAGAGAGCCACAAGTTACATGGATATTCTAATAGTGTGTATAAATATCAGATTAATTACCTGAGTCTTTACAGGTTTCAGGGTATTTTCTTGGTCTACCACGAGGCCTCTTACTACCCTCAGAAGTTGATTCTATTTGTCTCACAACAGACCTCTTACCACACTCAGATGTAGATTTCGTTTGGGCTACCACGAGGCATTTCAGCACTCTTGGAAGTGGGTCTTTCTGAATTGTCAATGAAATCTACTTGCTCTTCTTTAACCTCTTTGAGCTTATCAGCTTCACAAACATAGTATAATATCAAGAACATTATCATGAGTTGTATAAGATCCAGTAATAATAATGCATCATTGCAACATCCACCACATACTGACATACCTGAATTGCCTATGCTGGATTTTCTTGGTCTCCCACGAGGCCTTCTAGTACTCCCAGATGAGGTTGTGTTTTGGTGCGTTTTAATGTAAGGGAAATCCATTCTCTCACACCCATTCTTGTTGAAAACCTTTACACGGAAATGCATTTTTCCAGTGTAAATGAACACTAAAAACTCTTTATCACCCAAGCAGGCGTCTCTAAGAAACTCAAGCCATCCATCGTCCAAATATACATCTTCTCCTGATCTTTTCACTTTAACTTTCCATGAATACTCCAAGGATCGCATCAACTTCAGTGTCGCCCTTTCGGACAGTTCATTCACAATGTGGTTTTGGACAAATCTCGGTGGGAGTTTCTTCAAGAAACAAAAAAAAAAAAAAAGGAGAAACCAGTATTTCAGATAATTCGATTCATGGAAAGTGAAGGATGCTTGTAATATTCTAAACGAAACAGCTGCAGAACATCAACAGAATTTAAGCAAATGAACGAAATTTGATTACCACATGCTCACTGCTGTAGCCAGGGAGAATAATCTTGAAGAAGCTAGGCTTCGTCTGCTCAACACCATTCCTGGGTATCCTCACCATTGCTATTCCTTTGTCAAAGTAAATGAAAATATGTTAAGTAGAAAACCAAAATAGTCACAAAGGGAAGCTCCAACCGAGAGCACAAACAAACTAGCAATCTTTATGAAATCAATAAGTACGGAAAGGACCTGAAGCTGATCAAAATAAGCACAACAAATTCAAATACTAATGTCCAGCAGATCACTGTAAAGTTATATATGAGTCATATGACCAATTTTATTGCTCACAAAGCAACCTAAGTGAACCTCTGAATCTATCACAAAGTACCTTTCCCAGACTGATAATGCCTCTGTATTAAGTATTTCTTCAATAAAACAATGTCATGTTTTATGTCATATTAATAAGCATAGCAGAGTTTCTTTGGACAGAAATCACAAACAAGGAAATCAAACTGGAGATTATAGTATACTGAAGAATTACACAAAGAACAAGATCCACTCCAAGATACATAATATCAATGCCCTGGAATTTAATGAAGTTGGAGAAAACAGAACAATCACTAAAGACCCAGAAAACAAAAGGTGCAGAAATTTAGAGAACTCACCCTACAAAGGCTTGAACTTGAGAAGAACAGATGGTGAAGGGGTATTTGACAGTGGCTCTTTTGTTTGGTGAACGATATATTATGAATTTGAACTTTCATCTACCGGAAAAATGGAGTCGCCATCAGACTTTAAAGTGATTCTCTTCTTTGTAGAAAAATGTCACTCTTCCATTTTGCAATGAAGAAATGGGGAACTTGATCAGTGACTCGTATACTATAAGTTACTTTGTTTTTATTTATGGTAATTGAATACATTTACGGTAGGATTTCCATAAATGTCCATTAGATTCCAATTTATATTCCAGGAAAGAATGTACTCTTACATTTAATTTGTGTAACTTTTAAAAGTAGTGAGGATAAAAGGATCACATCTCACATGGGACAACTGTTATACAACAGAATGAAGATTATTATGACCATTACCATCAGTTGAGGTGGAATAGAATAGACCCATATGAGGTGGAATACTAAAGTCTTCAACAACAGAATGAAGATTATTATGACCATTACCATCAGTATTGTTGCAAAAATTGAGTAATGACAGTAAAATTGAGTAATCACTTCTGTACCTTATGACATTATATATTTCTTCTTCTGCAATATTCTTGTCCTTGAGAATGATGCGCTTGAAAGCAATGGAAGTGAATGAAGAAAATTTGTTGTGAATGGCATTGGAAATTAAGGTTCCTTGTCACAGAGCTAGGACTATTAATCACATTGTACCACAATTTACAGACACATTTGAATCTCATCATAGATTTTGGAGGCAATCTTGACACAATCTGTGTCGTCACTATCTCCTCGGACAATATACAAGACTTGGCCATTTCTCTTGTTCTACTTCTTCCTCTTCATCAGTCTCTTTGATCTCTACCTGCATATATACATTTATAGCATTAGGGACTTGTTAGTCTTCCAATGTAATGGAACTTGAGCTTCCATAGTTGTGAGAAATAATTGGAAGAGAATAAAAATGAGGTGAAGGATGCTAGATGAGTTTGGGGTTGAGAGAGAAACCAGGCCATACTTGAAAGGAGATTACAAATTAGTCTCCTTAAGGCCTAAACTGTAACAATAATTTACTTCATAATGTCTGTTGTGCTCCATGTCACCATTGTATTTTACCACCTTTGGAAGTGTGTCGTTATTCTACTTTTGTTGAACTTGCATGACGAATGATATTTTTAGATAAAAGACCTTAGTAAAATAATCGTCGATTCATTGAAAAACGTTTCCTTAATTTTTGTTTCTGTTAATATCTGTATTACTGTATAAACATGAAACAAACTAATTATGTTCTTGATTTTCCTTGCATCCACCTATTTTGAGTGAAAATTTTAAGGACTAGCGCATTCTTCGCATAAATGTTGCAACTGATCCATCAATTTGTACGATTCTACAGGACAATACATTCCCGGGAATTCACAATTATTACATCATTTTCTGTATAAATAAGAACAATCTCGTATCCTTTGTCATAACATCAACCAAAAATGGAATTCACCAAGCTCATTCTTCTAGGCTTATGTTCTATCGCCTTAACCTCAGTTCATATTTCTCCGGCGTATGCTCGTGATATGGCTAAAAAATTCGTCGAAGAACACAACAAATACCGAGCAATCGACGGTGTTCCGCCGATCAAATGGAACAAAACAGTCGCAGAGTATGCTAGAAACTATGCCAACACAAAAATTGAGACTTGTGAAATGGTGCATTCCAATAATCCAGAATATGGTGAATGTTTAGCCGTAAACTTATATACCGATTGCTCGATTGAACTGGCGGTGCAGTTGTGGGTGGACGAGAAGAAGGACTACGACTACAACACCAATACATGTGCTCCCGGCAAGGTTTGCGGCCACTATACTCAGGTGGTGTGGTCAAATACAACCGACATTGGTTGTGCCAAGGTTCGTTGCAATAATGGTGGAACTTTTATCACCTGCAACTATTATCCGGTTGGTAACTGGGCTGGCGAAAAACCTTATTAGATAATTCAACTGGAGTAAGGATATAAATTTTCTGAAGAGTTTGAAAATAAGATGACACAAATGTGTGTTTGTTAGTAATGTAATCAACATTGATTAATAATAATAATAATAATAATACATTTTGACCGGTATATATGATCGTTATAGCTTATATATGATTGATGTTGACCACACACAAACACATACAAATCTATATCGGTGTTCTCCATGTTTTAGTTGTTTGCTTAGTGGACTAATCAAAGAGATTAAGCTGCGATTATTTGCTAAAAATGTATTTGTTTTCTAGATTTAATAATTGATTAATACGTGGAGGTGTGGGAACATTATAGCCGAAAATGAGTTGTCTGCCATGAGAAAATGGAAAAGATGTGATCTTTTGGCCTTATTATGTGCTATATTTTTATTTGTTTCTAGTTAGAGTTTCGGGTTTTGTTAAGTAAATAGACAAATGTGAGATCAAGTCCAAAAATCAGATTAGGGGGAACATGATGTAATAACTAATACGTGGTAATTTACAACACACTATAGGACACTGTAGAATTTTTCCAGAGTTTGTCCCTATTGTACATTTATTTACAGTTTTGCCATTCGAACCAAATCTGTAAAACACGTAGACATTTGTTTGACGTCAGAGCCCTATTCTCTCCGACGCCGATCTCCGCCTCTCTCATCTCTTCTTCTCGCTCTCCACCACCATCCTGAAGCTTCTATACTTTAAAGCAATGATCGATCTCAAATTATGAAGGAAATCGTGGAGGTACCTTCTGTCGATCAAATTGTGAAGGTAAAGGCTTTGCTGTCCTCTCTCTCTCTCTCTGATTCTGGGTTTGCATTTTGATAATGGAAGTTGATTTTGATTCTGGTTTTGTTCATTTGATATTTTTTTAGGTCCAATTTTGTGCTCACGATGGTGTATGCTGTTGATGCTTGGTTCTGGTTTCTTTTGGGTTATATCCAGTTTTTCAGCTCTCAAGGTATGCTTAATGCTCTCAAATTTCATTTAGTTTGTTAGATGTGTGATTGAGAGATGTACAGTTAATACAGTAAATAAATAAAAAATTAGCAACTTCGTAAGACGAACTAATGATCTATATTACTATAGATATCCAGAACGATATCACCAATGTAAATGAAGAGGAAAACATACCTACAATTGCAAAAGTGGTGTGATCACATGGATATTCTCAGGTTTCCACCAACCTATTTACATATAAATTCGTGAAGAGGTAATGGATTGGGATGATTGCA
The DNA here is from genome assembly GCA_963682095.1 of Potentilla sterilis. Classification (NCBI taxonomy): domain Eukaryota; kingdom Viridiplantae; phylum Streptophyta; class Magnoliopsida; order Rosales; family Rosaceae; genus Potentilla; species Potentilla sterilis. Next base: position 40,452,234 of record OY821762.1, read on the forward strand.
TTTATGTAACGGACAACATTGAAAAGTTTTTAAAAAGTTAACAAATAAAGACACATTTAAGCAATACTCAATTAGAGGTTTAATAATTTCACTGTATCCTTGGCATTACCTGTTACATATAGGGCTATTTTGTGGTCTGTAAAACCTAATTAGATAACGCCCAAGTTGTCTACGGATTTCAGCATAACAAATGGAAGAAAAATAGTTTTATCTCTAGAAAATGTTACAGTAGTCATAAAGTTATGCAGGTATTATGGATCAACCTGAATTTTATTTTTGTTTATCTTATGCAAATCTTATGCCAAAATATTAGTGGTTTGTTGTTGTTCCTCATTTTGTTATTCTGCATTATCTTTTGTTTTCTTGCACAGGTTTGAATTTTTTTTTTTTCCAAATTAAGTGAATTATTTTTTACTGGATATCATTTTGATTTGATTGATCAAATTAGAATAGGAATTTGAATATTGACAATAATTTTATTCTAGAACTACTTTAATTCTATTCTTTCATTTTGCAGATTTGAATAGCAGTATGTTGTTACACATTGCATTTGGAGAACATTCAGCTTACATACAATTTTCAACCATATATGACTGCATTATGATATGAATTTTCTTATATTGATATTGACGATTGTGGAAGATGTGAGATTATGAGGGTTCTTTACTGGATCAACATTATGTCATTAATTCATTGACTTTTTTTTCTTTCCGCATAACCCTCAATTTGAAATTCCCACCTTGATGTGCTTCATAACTTTCTTCTTAGAAAGTATCAGAAGCTGCCTGTTTAGCATTCGACAGTAGCAGAGGTATGTGAATTCAAAAAACACTCACACACACTCACACTATCAATATATACATATACATATACATATATATATATATATATATATATATATATATATTTGAACTTAATCCTTTAATGCATTAAGAAAGAAATTCATTATTTTTAAGAATTATTGTAATTTGCATCCCAAATGGTTTAGTTAAATCAGTCTGAAAAAAAAAAATAGCCTTCCTCTGTTAGGTTTGTATTTGGTTTTGTGGGAGGATAAAAGATTTAAAACAATAATAAATTTAACCCCATTTTATAACCAAATAATTTGATTTAACAAAGTAATGGTTTTCTTAAAGTAGTCGCTAAATTATTTATATATATTTCAGTAATGAAATTATTCCGTAATCATTTTGTGTTTTACATCACTTATAATCTTATAATTTATCCCATAAACATATTTATAATCCAAAATATTTGAGCTGGGAGGGCATTGTTCTTCCTGCAGTTGGACTTTGTTTTTTTTTTTTTGGGGGGGGGAGGGGTGGGGTTGGCACTTTCTTAGTTTCTTGCTTTGTGTGGTGGCAGGAAAATGAATGGAAGTTGAACGAAATATATAATGCTTGCATTCGTATAAAAAATGAAAAGTGAGTTTTGAAAGCTTAGGGATTTTATTCTGTCCTGAAACATTCTTCTTTACTGTTGTGAACTGATTTGGTCTTAGTGTTCTGCATATCATTTTAATACAATTGCGTTAATACAAATTCGAGTAAAGTAGTGGCATCTATAGTCCTGATGGGTTTGTAATGAATTTAGTCAAATTTTGGTCATTCAGTTATTGTTTTATTATGTATCTGACATACTTTTTGCCAAAGTAGTGATATCTTCTTTTGCTCAAGGTAGTGGCATCGTTCCTTCCAGATATTTTTCTACTGATATTTATTTTTATATTCTATAGGTTTTCTCTTCTGTAGTTTGGAAACTGGAAAGTTAATTACAAGAATTTGAAGGTACAATGCACAATTTAGCATTTCGTTCATGTTTTACTTTGTGTGTGATTCTTAACTTTGACATTTGGAACTTTCTATTAATTTTGAATGGATTTAGAAAATAGATGGATGTTGCAGTGATCAATTGTAATTGGAAGTTAGATAGCTTATTAGTGCAGATTTACTTTACAACTTTTTATGCTCTCTATATCTGGATTGTTATTAACAGACCCTAAGAAGCGTTGACCATCTCCACTCTGTTTTTTAATGCGTCTACAGATTCACTCTATGGTCAACAATGTTCTCAGATTTTATTTTCGCCAGATCAAACTAAATCATATAGCTTCACAAAATTTTTATCTACTCCAAAAGCTCACATCTTTGTTCTCTGCGGTTTGATTTTATTGGTAGTTGCTGATTTACTTCAAGTGTGTTTTGGTAGTTTTGGGTAGGATGTAGAGAGATAAATTGTATAGCTGACAGATGTTGTTTAGTAAGAAGTATGTGGGGTGACATTTATATTATGCAAATCGTATGTAGAGTTGTATGTACTTTTCAATAAAGGCTTGACTTGGTTGGTTTCATTGGACGATTTTGTGAGGTTCCTTAGGTTTTGAGTTTTTGCTGCAAATTTCAAATGTACTGCATCCATGCATATGTATAGCTTCAAACCAAAGATTGGATAAAATGGAAAGAGCTGACATATATATATAAGCTATCTACGTTTTAATTTTCTTAAATGTCTCGATTTCAAGTGTACGTATTTGCTGTGATTTTTCATGAGGACCATGTTATAGAAAACAAATAAAAATAGCGAATAAATTACTCTCCTTTTCGTTCACAAGATAAACTGCCGGTACATGATGACTACAACCTTGATCGTCACTGTACTTACTGCATCTGTATACGCTGGTCCTTTGAAGAAGTTGTGTGATTCAAATTTTCTTAACTGTCCATACATTCTATTTTAGGAATTTGCTTATGAATGAAATAGAATTGATGAGATGATGGACCATTATATCAATTTTTCTTAAAATCGATGACTTCTGAATCTTCAGATTAGTTCTTTATTTCACTGATTAGCTCTGAGGTTTAAACAATGAAGTACTGATGCATCTTTGACATTTCTCTTAAATTAGTTCCAACACTTGATGTGTACATGTATTTATATTTATGACTGTTGTTTTGTGGCAGTTGACAGAGGTGGATCAATTGCTGGTCTGATAACTGAAGGAGTGGATTCTATCCACTGAAGAAGTAAGTGTGAAGTACATTATACAGAAAGTTGGAAGCGATCTATATTTTGAATGATCTTTAGATGTAATGCTTTATTTTTTATGACAGCTGCAACAAAATCAGTGTTCTTTTAACTATGAAAGCATCTGTACAAATTGTAAGCTATGCATGTAAATATTGTATGTAGTAGCCTTTTAAGTTGTAAATGTGGCTTTTGGGTTGGGTTATCTCCTTACAATCTGCACTTATCTTCAAAATATTGTTGCTGTCTTAACTTTCTATTAAGACAAAACGCGGAGTCTTTTTTTGTCATTTAATTTAGGACCTCTCTCTTGCTTCTTCTTTTCCCTTGAAGACTTTTACTTTGTAGTTTGTACTCAGATTTAAACTCCGTCATCTCCTTACCTATAGTACTGTCATGTAATAAACAATTGTATCATTGCATTATATTTCAGTTTCGCCCATGCAAATATCAAATCAAAACTGAAAACGCTTGATTTCGATCGAGGATATGGTACTTGGCGATGATCTTGGGTCGGGTGTGGATGCTCTATCTTGATTTTGTTCTTTTGTTACTGTTTCCAAAATAAAAGACGCCACAGACCCGCAGCAAAGCGCGGGCGTGCAACCTAGTCTAACTAAGCTAATATCATGATCGGTATGTGTAAGAAGCACGACGCCGCTGTTTTTCCAAATTCCACGACCCCCACCTGTGATCCTACTTTGGTTAGTCACCCTTAACGGTGACCGCAGCGTCTTAAACGACTCCGACATCCTCCACTTTAACCACAGCCCCGTGATGTTAACACTTCTCAAATGTCTTATAAAAGGAAAAAGAGAACCCAATAAAATATCTCATCCTTATCTATTAGAGCTCTACTATAAACAAGCACCTAAAACCAAAGTCTGAAACTCAAAACCAGAAGAGAAAGCAAGTTTCTTTGAGCTCTCCCAATGATGAAATCAGTCTTGCTTCGTTCTTGTCCTTCTACTTCTACTCTTGTCTTCAAACCTCACAGAGAAGCTCACCCTCAAAAGATGGCTTTCGTTGCTCTTCCAGAAACCAAGCTGACACCTCGAGCCTTTCAGCCGCTCCAAGTTCGATTGCGCCATTCAAGTTCCCACCCTCATCGAAAAATGCGAGAATGAGCTCTCTGGTAAGCACTGTTTTCAACTGCAAGTTTTGGGGCATGGGTGGGTGTGTAGAGCGCTCGGGCTTGTCCACAACAGAGAAGTATAGAGCTCCCTCCATATTTGTCGGGCTTCTACGTCAACAACAGAGAAGTATAGAGCTCCCTCCATGCTTGTCGGGATTCTACGTCAACAACAGAGAAGTATAGAGCTCCCTCCATGCTTGTCGGGCTTCTACGTCAACAACAGAGAAGTATAGAGCTCCCTCCATGCTTGTCGGGCTTCTACGTCAACAACAGAGAAAAAGACGTTCTTTTACGTCTATATATACAAATCTCCACTTTGCATAATTAACCAAGGGGATCGATCAACATGACAACTTTCGGCTTCACTATCCTCACCATTTACCTATGTTCTTTCTCAACCCTCACTGCTGCTTTGACAGATTGTAGGTGCTGTTGTGGCGACCCTCTCCAACCACCTCCCACTCCAAAGATCCAGCCACCACCATCACCGCCACCCGTTCACTCTCCACCGCCACCGGTTCACTCTGCACCTCCACCGGTTCACTCTCCACCACCACCAGTTCGCTCTCCACCGCCTCCAGTTAGCTCTCCACCACCTCCAGTGCACTCTCCACCACCAACCTTTCACTCACCCCCACCAGCAGTGCACAGTCCACCACCACCGGTTCACACCCCACCGCCACCGGTTCACTCTCCACCACCACCAGTTCGCTCTCCACCGCCTCCAGTGCACTCTCCACCACCAACCTTTCACTCACCCCCACCAGCAGTGCACACTCCACCACCACTGGTTCACACCCCACCGCCACCGGTTCACTCTCCACCACCACCAGTTCGCTCTCCACCGCCTCCAGTTCGCTCTCCACCGCCTCCAGTGCACTCTCCACCACCAACCTTTCACTCACCCCCACCAGGAGTGCACACTCCATCGCCACCGGTTCACTATCCACCACCTCCAGTTCACTCCCCGCCCTCATCGTTTCACTGTCCACCGGTACCACCGCCACGAATGTTCCCACCCCCCCCTCGACATTAAGTTTAAGTTTTTAAGTTTTAAATAAAAATGAACTTTGATTGTTCAAAAGGTTATAACCTGTCTTATGCAGCTACAAAGACTGCCTTTTTAATATAATATTATATATATAATAAGTGGGTATTGAGTGACTGGTTACTAACTTATTGACCAAAATATTATTATTTGGAAGTAATAAAAAACAATGTGATAAACTAATATTACTCAAATTATGAGACATTAGAACAAGGCACTTAAAAGAAAATGTATTTCTCTGGGCAACACATGCCGACAATACGAATGGATTCAATGAGTTCATTTATAAAATTTATGTAATTTTCAGTTCATATGTTCTTACTTTAGTTTCTGATAAATCTTGGACTACTTCTGAGTTATTGGATCTCCAATAATTACCTGAGTAATACGTATTTTCAGTTCACAACACTCCATAAATTTATATATATTACTGAAGTGATAGTTCCACAACTACTTTGGTTTATTAAGGTTTCAAGAAATTAGAACAATATATAAACCAATTTTGGCTTATTAAGTTGGTTCGTTAACAACTGATAAAAGTAGCAAATATGAATGTAAAGTTCTAGATATTTTGTTTTTAAAAGTGAAACTGCATCTCGTTGCAGCTTTTACAAGTTTAGTACCTGCAAATATTTCCAACTAAAATCATAGCAGGCTAGATAATTTAGAGTCCATATTTATATATGGTTTCTGTACCCATGGTTTCTGTGAAAGATATAACAAGAAAACAACTGTTACAAAATTTTGACCATGCATATCCAATTCATATGCAAATATTTCTCAACTTGATAAGGAAAAGTTGAGCATGTATGAAGTGGAAGAGTGGCTATTTCAGAACCAAGAGTGGTTATTTCATATGGGTCACCAAATTTAAACTAACACTAGAATCTCATAGAAATCCTGTTTCTGCACAAACCCGTAGGCCTGGTGGAAACTGGTGAATTTAGATGTGATCTCCTCCTGCGAACCTGCTAACTAAGGGGAATACCGGGCGAGCCGGTCTTCTCCTCTCCGATGCCTAAGTTAGTTCCGTTGGGAAGAATAGATAACTTAAGCAATAATGATAAGCAGTTGGAGAGATCAGTTACCTATTAAAGAGGGTAGTTGAGACCCTTATATAGGTGGCCGAGCGTGAGGTCTGGTCTTACTCTTCGATGCGAGACTGATTTCCTTCTGTTCGTGCACAAAAGGGGGCAGCTCTGGTGGCCTGTTCGGCAGGCTAGCGCCTCCGGTCCCCGGGCCCTTGGTCACAAGTTAGACTGCTGGGCCTCGGGTCCGGGTGCTGGTGATCCTGCTCTGGGCCTCAGTCCGGCCCCGGTCGTGCTTGCTGTGAGTCTGTGGGCCTGTGTTGCCCCTCTGTGGCTACTGTCAACAAGTCTCCCAAGTTCCCGGTCAAGTGCAATCTTGAATGGGGACTTAATATGTCTTGCTCTTGTCCCGCAGGCCCGCAGGGTTACCGACCCAACGGTGCCCAGTCCCCCAAGTCCATATTGAAGATTGGGCGTGACCGGGCGTTCGGGGAGAAAAAGGCGTGGTGATGTGAGTACCTATTAATGATGATGTGTGACAGTTATGAGTATGCTTGCAATACTAATGGTATTGTGCTCAAGTGTTGTCATGCCATGAGTATGGAACGGGGTGAAACCTGGACGAGTGCATGGGATGATGATGTGGCGTTGAAACCCGCCATGCAATGAATATGGAGCGGGGTGAAATCCGAACGAGTGCATGGGATGATGAGGTGACGTTGAAATCCGCCATGCAATGAATATGGAGCGGGGTGAAACCCGAACGAGTGCATGAGATGATGAGGTGACGTTGAAATCCGCCATGCAATGAATATAGAGCGGGGTGAAACCCGAACGAGTACATGGGATGATGAGGTGAGGACTCGACCGGTGGACTGCCATGTCGGAACGAGTCCCCCAAGTTCCTCAGTAAAATTGCTGCCAACGGTGGGGCAGGCCGGGGAGTAACCCGGTGGCTCGGCCTAGCTTGTGTTGGAATAAGCGTGGGGTAATGTACAGGGTTGCTAGCCTGCGGGGAGACTTATTCTGTGTTAGAGAAACAATCTGCCCAGTGGGGTGGCGTGGAGATAACAAGTCTCGCCATGAATCCCCATATTTATCACAGTTCAGTGTGATGCAGAGTTTTTAGCCTGCTGGAAGAGTTTGCATGTGTTAGATGTAAACCCTCCCGGGTTTATAAAGCCCATGTGCTTGAAGCCTTGAGTTGTTTCTGGCTTGTCCTTGCCCGCAGGGGCGAAGGAAAGTGACTAAACCGGTGGAATGCCTTGGAGCCGGTTGAATACTGCATAACCGGTTGAATGCCATGGAGCCGGTTGAATGCTACATAACCGGTGGAATGCCATGGAGCCGGTTGAATGCTACATAACCGGTGGAATGCCATGGAGCCGGTTGGATGCTACATAACCGGTGGTGTGCCTTGGCTCTTGGGGAAGTGGGGGGGCTTGACGCCTCGGTTCCTGCCCCTATCTCCCTTAACTGCCGCTTGTAGGGGGGACAAGTGGCTGACATGCATTTAAGGAGGAAGCCCATCGGTCCAATCAGTTATGATGGCGTGGGTAGGTTATCGATGCTGGGACACGTGTCAGTAGGGAGCGATCTGAGATGGAGGGCCTGGATTCGCAGGCGTTTGACTTGCCCCGATTGAGTATTTTGAGGGGATTACAGGGGTGCCTAGGGCATCAGACCCATCTATAAAAAGGCCTCCTTTGTCTTCATTGTTTCTGTTTTTGCTCTTGGCTCAGAGAGAAGAAGAGAAGGTTGGAGGGGAATCCGGCGAAAGTTCTGTGAAGGTATCTCGCGCTACCCGTGCCTCAAGCGTTCTGGTTCTTGCCTACCATTGCTCGGTGTTTCCGCAGGACTGACTTTCCTCGATTGTGCATAATAATCGGTAAGTCTCGCCTTCTTTGCTTCGTGTTTTTTCTTTTTTGGTTGGTGTTTTGCGGCTAGGGGGGGGGGGGGGGGGGGTGTGAGAAGAGGCGGAGGATCATGGACGTCTCTCCCTCCGCGCTGGTCACGCTGACTGGCCGGTCGTCTGGTGAGAACCTGGCGAAACGGCTCAAGTTGACCAGCGGTGCAACAAGTCCCACTGTGGACAGGGCCGCTGCTGCCTCAAATTCTGCCGGCCAGCAGAGTAGCCCCGCTCCTGCGGAGGAACAGAGGGGAGGTCCGGAGAGTGCCTTCGTCCGGAACCTGGTGGCAGATTTGGCTGGCCTCGGTCTGGATAGGCATGGGGCCGCTGGAGCCTTGGCGGGTGGGAATCGCCAGAAGAGCAAGGAGACAGTCCTCCGGGTAAGAGTTGCTTGGTGCTACGGTACCGCTCATAAACTTCTGTTATTTTTGTTGTTTGTTTAACCGGCTCCCTGTCGTTCTGTAGCTTTTGTACACTCTGTACCAGCCGGACCCGAGTGAGGAGCTGTCGGAGTTGAAGAGGCAGGTGGCCGCTCTGACAGGAGCCCGTGAGCGCTTGTAGGCTGAGAAGTCCAGGCTTGAGCGGGAGAAGGCTAGGCTGGAGGAGAGGGCCAAGAGGCAGGTGGCCAAGCTGGAGGGCCAGGTCCGGAGCCTCGAGGAGGAGAAGGAGCGGGCTGAGGAGGAGAGGGCCGAGTTGGAGGCCAAAGTGGATGAGCTCCAGGTGGGAGCTGCAGCTGTGCGTGCCGCCACTGCCGCTGCGGCTGGAGAAGAGGACCCCGAGCTTTTCCAGCGGGTTATGCAGAAATATCACGATAGTGATCAGTTTCTTGAGCTCCTGGAGAAGGTTAGGGAGTCGGGTATCGCCGATGCCTACGTGGAGTGGGAAGAGAAGGGGTACCTGGATACCTTGCGAATGCCGAAGACGGGGGCCGTTGACGATGCTGATGGGCAGCTGGCAGAGGAGGAGCAGCCGGAAGGGGTAGGCGGGCCTCAGCAATCTGAACCAGTTAGAGAGGATGCGGTGGCTCTATCTGAGGAAGCTGGCGGACAGGCTGGGCCTGCTAAGGAGGGAGATGCGGCTCCTTAAGATTTTTTGTTGGCTCTCTTCTTTTTTTTTTTTTTTTTTTTTGTAAATCAGCTGGAATGGTTTTTTGTATTATATTCTTTGAATATACACTTTTGCACCGGTGGAGTGCCTTGGATTTTTCTCAAAATAGTTGGCATACATGCAATGTTATGTTGGTTGAACCGTTGATATGCCAAACTAACTGTTTGAAATTTCTAGCACCTAACCCTTCGCTGGGTCCGGGCGTGCTTACCAGCCCTGGTTCTGGTCCCGGTCGGGATCTGCTATTCTTTCCCCTACATACCGCTGAAACTTACCGCTGCTAACCAAACCCTCAACCGCTGTTTTGAGGGCGAAGCAACTGTTCGTCCGGTGGGTGGCTTCATCGTGGTAGGAGCAGTATTTGCCCGTTCGCGCCTGGGTGAGTTTCCCTTTTAGGTACTTGCTCTTTGGCGGTGGGGGAATGATGTTCCCATTTTCGTGCAAGATGTCATCGTATGAAGAGGTTAGAGTGGTGAAGACCTCTTGACGTTCTGTCGGCATGATCGCCAGGGGGCGTTCTTGCCGGTACTGCGCCGGCCTGTGCTCGCCCTGGGGTTTGTCATGATAAGGCTTCTGCCGCGGTTGGTTCCCCCAATTTCTGCCAGTTCTGCGTGGCTGGGCGACTTGGTTCTCGCTCCGCTGGCTGGCCTTGTTTTCTTGGCTGGCCGGGGGGTGGTCCTCCCGCTTCCTCTTGAGCAGGTGTTGCCCATACTTTTCATGATCCGCCTGAGCATGCCTGATGGCCATCGCCATCAGCTCATTGTACCCCTGCGGGAGTTCCACCCGTACGGCGTAGGAAAATTTTCCTGGCCGAAGCCCCTGTTTGAACGCCATCTCGGCAATGCCTTTGTCGAGTTTCGAACCCCGGCCGTCGCCGTTTGCCAGCGGTTGACAAACGTTCTTAGCTCCTCGCCAGGTGCCTGTCTGCAGTTGAAGAGGATGGTCGATGTCCAGGCTCCTTCGACCCGGAGGATGATGCGGCCTACAAACCGGTCGGCCAGCTGCTCAAACGCCTCGATGGAGTTTGCCGGGAGCTCATAGAACCAGCTGAGCGCCTCTCCAGACAGGGTTTCCTGGAATATGTTGTAGCACACTGCATCGGAGTAGCCCTTGGCGCACTTCTGGGACCGGAAACTATCCAAATGTTGGTATGGGCAGCCGGATCCTGAGTACGTGAGCTTTAGGGATTTCTGGTTACCAGACCTCCCTGATTACAGAACCCGGTGCGAGAAGGGGCCTATGCGTTCGTTGAATCGCGCGCCTTCCATCGGCCGTGCTGCCCTTCTTTCGTTGGCCTCCATTTTGGGCCTTTAGATCCGACACAGAGTCAGTGAGTACCTGTAATGCCGGCGCGGTCGGGGTCATAACTTCATCCTCGAATGAAGCATGTGATTGCGGGGGTGCCGGCGTGCTCTTTGGCAAAGCCGCTCCGCCCGGGGGTTCCGCCCTCTTGGGGTTGCTAGACCTTCCTCCCGACGACTGTCCCACCTCAAAGTGCTGAGGTTGGCCCGGTGCGGGTGCATGTGCCCTTGCCATAGCGGTGTTGCGCTGCTGTCCTCTTTTCAGGGCAGCCACCAGGGCGGCGTTTACTGTCTCCAATTCCTTGTACCGGGCATTGGATCTTGCTCTATCCCGGTCGCTCTCTGCGCGCAGGCGACAGACTTCTGCCCTCATCGCCTGTATCTCTCCGGCCATATCGTGCCAGTCGGGGCTGTACGAGGTGTCCCGGTCGCTGTCACCGAGCAGACTCTCCTCTTTGTCGCTCGGGTCGTCCGAGAATGTCAGCGAGGAGCCCCGGTGCGTTGGTTGGTCGCCTATCACCGAGTCTTTCCCGCGCGCGCTATCGTTGCATGCCCCAGGCGTGCCGCTCAGCCCCTCATTGCTGCCCTCGTCCTGGTTGCCTTGGTCGCTGCGCTGCTCCCGTACAGCGACCGGGGTGGAGATGAGCACTTGCTCTGGTGCGACCCGCTGATCCTCCGTTGCATTTCTTTCATGCTCCGCTTCCGAACTTTCTACCATTTGGTGATGCCTAAGTGACTTTTATACGGTTCCCACAAACGGCGCCAATTGTTTCTGCACAAACCCGTAGGCCTGGTGGAAACTGGTGAATCTAGATGTGATCTCCTCCTGCGAACCTGCTAACTAAGGGGAATACCGGACAGGCCGGTCTTCTCCTCTTCGATGCCTAAGTTAGTTCCGTTGGGAAGAATAGATAACTTAAGCAATAATGATAAGTAGTTGGAGAGATTAGTTACCTATTAAAGAGGGTAGTTGAGGCCCTTATATAGGTGGCCGAGCGTGAGGTCTGGTCTTACTCTTCGATGTGGGACTGGTTTCCTTCTGTTCGTGCACAAAAGGGGCAGCTCTGGTGGCCTGTTCGGCAGGCTGGCGCCCCCGGTCCCCCGGCCCCTGGTCACAAGTTAGACTGCTGGGCCTCGGGTCCGGGTGCTGGTGATCCTGCTCCGGGCCTCAGTCCGGCCCCGGTCGTGCTTGTTGCAGGTCTGTGGGCCTGTGTAGCCCCTCTGTAGCTACTGTCAACAAATCCCAAGATAAGGGATAAATGAAATAAAAAGTACCAACGTATTAGAAGGTGAGAAAAGATAAATGACTTGAAAGTTCTGAAAAGAAAAAGAAAAAAATCAACAAGCCATAAAGATCATGGTAGTGTTAGCTGAACATTTATGGGACATTCTGCAATTCTGGATGAATGATGTTGTTCTGTGTTGCTGAAACAATGTGGGTGAGGAAGATGAGGGAAGCAGCGCATTTTTCAGTCTTAGGTTGTCCCTTGCTGTCACTCTTGACCAAAACAAATATAATGGCCATTGGCCAAGGCTCAATTTTTCTCTGCTAAAAAAGCAATAAGACTGAACAGCTGCTATTATGATGAAGCTCTAACAGGTGCCACTGCAACTGCTACTCATAAAGTATCGAGGACTTGACCCGGTATCAGCAAATTTGGTTCATTTATATGCATAAAGGAGGAAAGCCGTTCTACATTTTTGGGTAAGCATCTAAGTGATCTAACCATGTTTTCCATTACATTATTGTTTAAAAACATTCACATGTAAATTCTTTCACAAGTCTTCAGGGAACAATGTGACTAACTTGGTATTTTGATTCAAAGATAAACATGCATGTCATCATTACCTTAGTTAGGACACAACAATTCTTTTGATGCAACTTATATGATAGTTACATATTTGATTTACCTCCAATGATTTCACTAAAAAGATTAAAATCTGTGACCATCCCTACTCGGCCAAATGATAACTAATGTCTATGACTATCTACAATCAGACTTATCGTATCGCTCTCAAATGGTTCGTAGTCTAAATAAAATCTACAATAGTTTGGTCACACTAATTTAACTATTCGAAAAAATTTGTACAACAAACATAAAACATGATACACGGAATGTTCAACCTTTTTCCGTCAACTTGGTACACCGTAGATCCGATCAATTTTCGGTGTTTTAACAAAATATAAGACTTTTTTTTTTTTTTTTATAAATTAGACCTGAAATGGACTAAGTGATTAATAACTAGTGACCTGATCATTGATTACACTATTGTACTCCTGAAGGTAAGCATTCACCATTGACCGACCACTTACCTCTAATTTATTATAACTCTATTTTGGTAGTGTTTTAGGAGAAAAAGGAATTGATGCAAAGCGTAGTCTTTATTGATAGATAAAGAGGCCTTTATATAGACATTACATCAAGTATCCCGAATAATCATGGATTCCCTATCTACTAAGGTAACTACTAATCTAGTCTAATTAGGTCAAGACACACATAAAAAATTACAGAATTATCCTTCTTTGAACACTCCCCCTTGTGTCGCGTACCTAATGTGACACGGTGCATAATATGTTGCCTCGCTAAAACCTTGCCAAGCAAAACAAAACCTCTTGGGTAAAAAATAAAAAGCTTGGTCGAACGGAAAAGAGCACAACGCACTAGGGCTGGGCACGAGCCGGGCCCGGCGAATTTTTTCTGAACCTGACCCAAAGCCTGAAATATAGGGCTCGGGCCGGTTCGAGCTTTCAGAACCTCAGGGACCGACCCAAAGCCCGTTCGGGCCGGTTCGGGCTTTTTCAGGCCCAAAAACGGTTGCGAGGCAGAGGCGAGGCTGGGCTACCGAGGCAAGGCTGGGGCAAGGTTGGGGCAAGGTTGGGCTACCGAGGCGAGGCAGGGGCAAGGCTGGGCTACCGAGGCGAGGCAGAGGCGAGGCTGGGCTAGACTAGACGAGGCGAGGCTGAGCACGACGAGGCCGAGCTGGGCTGTACAAGACAAGGCGAGGCGAGCCCGAGCAAGGCTAGGCTGGACGAGGCGAGGCGGCTGGGCTGGACGAGGCAGCTGGGCGCGACGAGGCAAGGCGGCGCTGGGCGCGGCGAGGCGAGGCCGAGGCTGGGCTGGACGAGGCGAGGCGAGGCTGGCATGATGGTGATTGAGATGGTGAACAGAGGAAGAAGAGGAAGAAGAGGATGCGGCTGAGGAAGAAGATTGGGGGTTTGAAGAAAAACAAACACGTGAACTAGGGTTGGAATATATATATATCGGGCCGGGTCGGGCTTTCGGGCCACAGAAAAACAGGACAGGAGCCTGTTCGGGCCTGCACACTTTCGGTTCGGGCTTTTTCGGGTTCGGGCTTTCAGAAATCAAGACCCAGCCCGTTTCGGGCTTTTTCGGACCGGGCTTTCGGGCCCTCGAGCTAAAACGCCCACCCCTACAACGCACCAACTACAATTAAAGATTACATGTGAGGTAGACTCCCCCTGATGTCTACAAGACAACTCCCCCTGATTGGTAACTCAATCTCGAAGTTTAGATTAATGGCGTATATAAACGCTCCTTACAAGCTTCAAAAGTAGGCGTGGCCAATGATCTAGTCATTGAATACGGCCACATTATCCTTGTGTTAGACCATATATACTTAGCTTTATTTGGTCTTAAGGAAGAAGGTAGCTTAACAACTCAAAACTAGAGTTCGCGTTGAAAATCAGATTCACGCACAGCATGACCTTCATATATTTAAATAGTCATAACTCATTCGATACAGTAGGTATGAACAAACCGTAAAGAGTTCTGGAAACTAGACACCATATCTTTCCAGTGATATAAAGTACACAATGTGGTTCGTTCTGAGCTAATCATAAAGCTCTGACGAAAGTGACTGATCTGTAAATTACAGGACAGATTCGTCCTACTTTGCTAAAACAGCCATAACTCACTCAATATAATAGATATGATCAAATGGTTAGTGTCCTTGGAAATTACACATATAGGCCTTTCCAATGATACTAATTTTACCATTTTCCAATAAGTGAGCTGTCCTGTAGGTCTCGGGGAAGTTGACGTGTAGAATTAGGCAGATTCTGGAGTTGCCTATTAATATCTCTTTCATGATGGGATCAAATGAGCCTAGAACTTTCATACTTGGAAGAAGGTACCGCCATATACCATGACATTGTGTGGGCGCATCTAGCCATTACCTTGGCTTTATAAGATTATAGCAAATGAGATATCGAGTCGAGCATATTATGACAAGTACATGATTGCGCACATGGTACTTAGATGGAGAATTTCATCTCCCAATACTTCTCGTCACATAGACAAAACGAGTATTCTCAAAACATCGACTAATTATGGGATACATATAGGCTTTGGTTTAACGTCCATTAGATAGCCATAAGCCGACAGATGAATAAGTTCATCACTAACAGTTCTCACATTCGAGACCAAGTATTTCCAAGATCTTTTCATTCTTAACGTCGGATTAGTAATACTTCAATCACAATTCATCCAAAGTTTACACGCAAATAGGCATGATTCCTTTCATCCCATCTCCAATCAAGTAGTCACTCAATCGTGCTTTTTGCCTACTTGACTTGGGTGAAAACTAATCCATTTAGGATGTTTATGTACATCTCTTTACTTAGTCCCAATATAGATGATACAAGCTGCATGTTCAGTTTTTCGGAACTACCTAACTGACAAGGTAGTAGAATGCAATATGACTCCATTACGAGAGCATATGTCATCGTAGTCGATTCCAGGGCGTTTGTGAGAGACCTTGCTCCAAAAGGTGAGTCTATGCTCTTTTTCTCACTACGCTTTCAATCAAAGATTATCGATACGGTTTATACTTGCGGTGTCGGCATCACCTGACTAAGGACCTATCTCTTTGTGTAAACTGGATCGCATATCTTTCCGTGTAGGCCAATTCACAACGTTGGTATTTGCTTCAACGAAGTGAGTGTTCGATATCTAACTCATACACCACGTTCTCATGTACACTAGTGTAAATTGTATTTGTAGAGATATCTATATGGATTGGCTTCTCATTGAGGCGTCTCCTAATGATGACCTTAATCCAGAAAATCCATGAGACGAATGAGTTGTCATTGATCGAAGGATCAAGCTGTGCCATACTCGCATTCGGCGAGTGTATATCAAACTAAGTGCCCTCTCTACACTTCTGTGAGAGTCACGGCCTAGTGACACCATCTACCACTTTTGTGGATTCACCATGTCACCATTCATGAGTGACTATGTGTCCATTTATTCAGACATCAATCCTTACAGGCATGTTTGATACAAGAGTACTATTCTGATTTTTTCCTTGAAAGACCAATAGTTTGCTCTTTGCAGCATGTATATTAAATCTCGTCACTTTGATTCATGGGACTTTGAAGAACATGATGAGGCACAGTGGGGACAAACCACGGGAATGGCAAGTCATTCAACTTGAACAAACTTGTTCTTCTCTCCCCCTAACAATGGGGAGACTGACTCATCAAAAGTGACATAAACGGGATCGCCTGTTAAGGTTTTATATAGCGGACTATAGGTGGAAGCTTATGTCTTATTCAAAGATAATATGCATAATCAAATAACCCAGCATTAGGCGCTTGTGGTAGCGCTATATGGCACATAAAGTATGTGGACGATAAAGGGTATTGATCGTTAACACTAATTTGTTAACAAGATGCATTCTGTTACACAATGTAACATGCATGTATGCTTCCTGAAACGTTTCACTAAGTTCCGAGACACCAAATACTACTAAATTTTAACAGTAGGTAGACACATGTGTTAGGGTTCCAACGCCACCAGCCTCATTGCCGGAACCGGCCGTAAACATACCGAACCGGTCGGAACAGTATCCGGAGGTCAGTGAACGTTTGTGTCGAGTGGTTCACCATCTTCCAGGTGTCCAATGACGCTGAAATTTTATGAACAGGTAGCCATGAATGTTTGAAAACAGTTTACCAAATTTTACCACAAGAACCAGCTTAAAAGTAGGTGAACCGGTCCCTCCAATGAGGAGTCCGCAAGTTGAAAAACCGGGATTTTTAGGTTTTTTTTCAACTTTTGAATCATTGTTAAGGTGCTTCATAACATCTAAGTTTTATGGCTTGAGTTTAACCATTGTAGGTCACCATAAAATCATTGTGTCTCAAAAATTGAAGCATGATAGGACATTCAGGCCATCATCTTATGTATCATTATCTTTAGCGTAGGAGGGCATTACTTTGCTAAAGATTAGGCTTCCATATAATGAGCATAGCTAATGGAGGATCATAAAGGGGGATCATATGCACATTTAAATGCATATATAGTGCTTCCATTTAACTTGGAGGAAGGCTTGGTTGACGTTAATGTCATCTTTAAGCCTTGAGCATTGCTCATGACTCTACCAAATATTCATTTGGTAATCTTTGATCCCAATAGCTTCTTTGTTCAGAAGAAACGATGTCCATGACTTACTTGCATATGGAACATCAAAACATGTCTATAATTCCGGACTATGTATGGAAAAGTCTATATGAGTTGTCGATTCAAAAAATCTGAATCATAATGCACGTGAAATACATTCACAATATTGACTTATAAGTTGTGCGCATTCATTAGAAGCGATACATAAGAAATTTCTTCAATTTTCACAATGAGTTTCAAGGTGATAAACGTTGGCACGAATATCTTTAAATAGTGAGCAAGGTTCGATTGCTTCTTTATGTAGAGATAGCATATGTGACTTTGAATCATAATGTCATAAGACATGGAAAACATTGAGCATGAGAATGCTCTATGATAGTCACAATGGATATATAAGATCCATGAAGATTAGCTACACACTCAATATCTCTATATAAGAGTGTAGAGACAAGGTTTTATGCCAAGTCATATAAACCGGAATATATATTCAATTCCTATAGAGTGCGTTATATGACGTGTGGTATCACAAGATAAAACATAGGCATGCTTAAAGACATAGTAAATACATCCGTTAACGCTCAAAAATAGAGCCGGAAAACAACCAAATAATCCAACATCGATACTATATAGACATATATGTCTAAAAATAAAGTATCAAGGATCGAGGCCATGAGCTAGCTATCCGAGGCCGAAGCCAAGCTAGAGTGGAAGCCAAGCTGAAGCAAGGCAATAGAGGGCCGGGATCAAGCATAGGCGAGTGCAAGGCTAGCCAAGGCCGAAGCCAAGGTAGTGCACAGGCGGGCTTAGACCGAGCAAGTGTTAAGGCACGCCAAGGCCGAAACCAAGGCATGTCAAGGCAAAGGCAAAGGCCTTTGGGGCCGAGGCATGATGTTGGAGTCGAGGTCATGCGAGTTGCCGACGGCTAGCCGAGGCCGAAGCTTAGGCTTACCGAGGCATAAAACGAGGACCCGACAAGGCCGAGGCCATGTAAAAGGCCGAAGGCATGCTGAGGCCGAAGCCAAGGCGTGTGCATGGGCTTATGGGGCCGAGAGGGCTGCGGACCGGGCCGTGTGCAAGCCAACACTGAGGCCGGGGTGAGGCTAGGCGGGCCATGCATGCCAAGCTCTAGAGACCGAGGCGGCTGCAGCAGTTTGGTTGTGGCGGAGCTATCGGTCGAGCTGCGCTCAAGCCAAGCCAAGGCCGAAACCGAGGCAGGGCGAGGCGAGCTATGGCGTGCGCAAGGGTGCCAAGCCGAGGCCGGGCAATGCGCATGTAGGCAAGCATGTCTATATGTTTCTAGACGAGCATAAGCTCGTTATCTTTGTGATTTTCGAGTTAACATCACCAATTAGATTGGTGAACTCAAATCAACATGCCATGTGGATGTGTTATGCGATACATTGTATTCACATATAGCTTGTTGACAGTAGCCGCAGAGGGGCTACACAGGCCCACAGACCCGCAACAAGCACGACTGGGGCCGGACTGAGGCCCGGAGCAGGATCACCAACACCCGGACCCGAGGCCCAGCAGTCTAACTTGTGACCAGGGGCCCGGGGACCGGGGATGCCAACCTGCCGAACAGGCAACCAGAGCTGCCCTTTTGTGTACGAACAGAAGGAAACCAGTCCCACATCGAAGAGTAAGACCAGACCTCACGCTCGACCACCTATATAAGGGCCTCAACCACCCTCTGTAATAGGTAACTGATCTCTCCAACTACTTATCATTATTGCTTAAGTTATCTATTCTTCCCAACGGAACTAACTTAGGCATCGGAGAGGAGAAGACCGGCCCGCCCGGTATTCCCCTTAGTTAGCAGGTTCGTAGGAGGAGATCACATCTAGATTCACCAGTTTCCACTAGGCCTACGGGTTTGTGCAGAAACAATTGGCGCCGTTTGTGGGAATCGTATAAAAGTCACTTAGGCATCACCAAATGGCAGAAAGTTAAGAAGCGGGGCAGGAAAGAAATGCAATGGAGGATCAGCGGGTCGCACCAGAGCAAGTGCTCATCTCCACCCCGGTCGCTGTACGGGAGCAGCGCAGCGACCAAGGCAACCAGGATGACGGCAGCAATGAGGGGCCGAGCGGCACGCCTGGGGCATGCAACGATAGTGCAACACCGCACCGGGGCTCTTCGCTGACATTCTCGGACGACCCGAGCGACAAAGAGGAGAGTCTGCTCGGTGACAGCGACCGGGACATCTCGTACAACCCCGACCGGCACGATATGGCGGGGGAGATACAGGCGATGAGGGCAGAAGTATGTCGCCTGCGTGTAGAGAGCGACCGGAATAGAGCAAGATCCAATGCCCGGTACAAGGAAATGGAGACTGTAAACGCCGCCCTGGTGGCTGCCTTGGAAAGAGGACAGCAGCGCAACACCGCTATGGCAAGGGCGCATGCACCCGCACCGGGCCAACCTCAGCGCTTTGAGATGGGACAGTCGTCGGGAGAAAGGTCTAGCAACCCCAAGAGGGCGGAGTCCCCGGGCGGCGTGGCCTTGCCAAAGAGCACGTTGGCACCCCCGCAATCGCATGCTTCATTCGAGGATGAAATTATGACCCCGACCGCGCGGGCATTACAGGTACTCACCGACTCTGTGTCGGATCTGAAGGCCCAAATGGAGGCCAAGGAAAGAAGGGCAGCGCGGCCGATGGAAGGCGCGCGATTCAACGAATGTATGGGCCCCTTCTCGCACCGGGTTCTGGAATCAGGGAGGTCTGGTAACCAGAAATCCCTAAAGCTCACGTACTCAGGATCCGGCTGCCCATACCAACATTTGGATAGTTTCCGATCCCAAACGTGCGCCAAGGGCTACTCCGATGCAGTGTGCTGCAACATTTTCCAGAAAACCCTGTCTGGAGAGGCGCTCAGCTGGTTCTATGAGCTCCTGGCAAACTCCATCGAGGCGTTTGAGCAGGTGGCCGACCGGTTTGTAGGCCGCTTCATCCTCCGGGTCGAAGGAGCCCGGACATTGACCATCCTCTTCAACTGCAGACAGACACCTGGCGAGGAGCTGAGGACGTTTGTCAACCGCTGGCAAACGGCGAAGGCCGGGGTTCGGAACCTGGACAAGGGCATCGCCGAGATGGCGTTCAAACAGGGGCTTCGGCCAGGAAAATTTTCCTACGCCGTACGGGTGGAACTCCCGCAGGGGTACGATGAGCTAATGGCGATGGCCATCAGGCATGCTCAGGCGGATCATGAAACGTATGGGCAACACCTGCTCAAGAGGAAGCGGGAGGAGCACCCCCCGGCCAGCCAAGAAAACAAGGCCAGCCAGCGGAGCGAGAACCGAGTCGCCCAGCCAAGCAGAACCGGCAGAAATTGGGGGAACCAACCGCGGCAGAAGCCTTATCATGACAAACCCCAGGGCGAGCACAGGCTGGCGCAGTACCGGCAAGAACGCCCCCTGGCGATCATGCCGACAGAACATCAAGAGGTCTTCACCATTCTAACCTCTCCATACGAGGACATCTTGCACGAGAATGGGAACATCATTCCCCCACCGCCAAAGAGCAAGTACCCAAAAGGGAAACTCACCCAGGCGCGAACGGGCAAATACTGCTCCTACCACGATGAAGCCACCCACTGGACGAACAGTTGCTTCGCCCTCAAAACAGCGGTGGAGGGTTTGGTTAGCAACGGTCAGCTTCAACGGTATGTAGGGGAAAGAAGAGCATATCCCGACCGGGACCAGAACCAGGGCTGGTAAGCATGCCCGGACCCAGCGAAGGGTTAGGTGCTAGAAATTTCAAAGTTAGTTTGGCATATCAACTGTTCAACCACCATAACATTATATGTATGCCAACTATTTTGAGAAAAATCCAAGGCACTCCACCGGTGCAAAAATGTATATTCAGAATATAATACAAAAAAAAAAAACCATTTCAGCAGATTTACAAAAAAAGAGAGCAAAAAAAATCTTAAGGAGCCGCGTCTCTCTCCTCAGCAGGCCCAGCCTGTCCACCAGCTTCCTCAGATGGAGCCACCACATCCTCTCTAACGAGTTCAGATGGCTGAGGCCCGCCTTCCCCTTCCGGCTGCTCCTCCTCTGCCAGATGCCCATCAGCATCGTCAGCGGCCCCCCGTCTTCGGCATTCGCGAGGTATCCAGCTCTGGGTCCTCTTCTCCAGCCGCACCGGCAGTGGCGGCACACACAGCGGCAGCTCCCACCTGGAGCTCATCCACTTTGGCCTCCAACTCGGCCCTCTCCTCCTCGATGCTCCGGACCTGACCCTCCAGCTTGGCCACCTTCCTCTTGGCCCTCTCCTCCAGCCTAGCCTTCTCCCGCTCAAGCCTGGACTTCTCAGCCTCCAGGCGCTCACGGGCTCCTGTCAGAGCGGCCACCTGCCTCTTCAACTCCGACAGCTCCTCACTCGGGTCCGGCTGGTACAGAGTGTACAAAAGCTACAGAACGACAGGGAGCCGGTTTAACAAACAACAAAAATAACAGAAGTTTATGAGCGGTACCGTAGCACCAAGCAACTCTTACCCGAAGGACTGACTCCTTGCTCTTCCGGCGATTCACCCCCGCCAAGGCTCCAGCGGCCCCAGGCCTATCCAGACCGAGGCCAGCCAAATCTGCCACCAGGTTCCGGACGAAGGCACTCTCCGGACCTCCCATCTGTTCCTCCGCAGGAGTGGGGCTACTCTGCTGGCCGGCAGGATTTGAGGCAGCAGCGGCTCTGTCCCCAGCAGGACTCGTCGCACCGCTGGTCAACTTCAGCCCTTCGCCAGGTTCTCACCAGACGACCGGCCAGTCAGCGTCACCAGCGCGGAGGGAGGGAAGTCCATGATCCTCCGCCTCTTCTCACCCAGGCCGTCCGGTGAAGAAGATTGTGCGCCTGTCCGAGAGACCCTGGTGATAAGCGGGACCGATCCCGGTCGGTACGGAATCCTATTCGTCCCACCAGGAACCTTTGGTGGCCCCCCGATGGTCTTGCCCTTTCCGGGTCCCACCTTGGATGCAGCGGGATGAGTCTTCACACGCGTTAGGATATAGGCGTCATCTGCAACGTCCAAGGCCATCGGTTCGGCATGAACGGTAAGCCTGCCAGACTCTCGATCCACCGAGGTCCGTGAAACGGCCTCCCCTCTCTCCTTCAGCTTCGAGACAAGGTCCTCACCGTCCATGGATAGCGTGTTGCCGGGCTTGACGACCGTCCGGGAAGATGCACCTGCAGAACAAACAAAGGGTTAGTATCAACTCAGTCAGCATGAACGTCACTGCTAAAACCCTGCTACACACCAGGATCCCGCCCGAGACAGCAGTACTCCAACACCTCCCGCCGTATGAAGTTGTAGGAGCTTCGCTCAAGATCGTCCCAGCACCGGAGTATCGTCGTAATCCTATCCCGCTCCAACTCGGACAGTACGAACGATTGGTCGCCAAGGGGTTGGAAGGCACCAGGAACCCGATACATCCTCCTATTCTTCTGCCACTTCCCACCCGCCATCACCACCTTCTTCCTCCAGTTATTGTCCACCCAGGAAGGCAGGTGGGTGATGATAGGCTGAAAGTGTCGGGCGCTAAAAGTCAAACAACCCCGACACCCTTTCTTCTTCGAGAAGGACAGCCTGTACAATGCCCGAAACTCGTTCACCGTTGGCATGCTCATCCCGGACAGTTCGTACAGACAACCAAGGCTCAGCAGCTGCCTCCACTGGTTCCCGGGAAGCTGTGCGGGAGACACATACAGCGCGCTGAGCATGTACTACACGAAGTCTGGGAGCGGGAGGGAGAACCCGTGACGAAACTGGTCTTCGGTAACGGCAACCCAACCTGCCTCCGGGTTACAAGCCGATTCCCCGGGATTCAGCGGCCGTAACTTCACCTCATCAGGGATATCCCACGTCTCCCGGAAGGCGGCAATCTCTGCAGGGCTAATAGTACCATCCGGCTCATCGCACACTACAACCTCTTTTCCACTCCCGATAGTGTAACTCACGGGCGGAGTACCAGGAAAACGTACCCTGTGCGGGATGCTCTCACATCCCAGAGACCCGAACGAGGAGACCCCGCCCCGGGAGCGGGCAGCGGCTTCGGACTCCAGAGAATCCGAACCAAGCCAATCCTCCAACCTCTCCTCATCGTCCACCGCAGGACGTCTGTCGGCCGATTCGGAAGCCCCATCAGAGCTCGTAGAAGCCATTTAACCTAGGGGGAGGAAAACAAAACCCCACTGCTGGTCAGCAACATGCTAGAACAGTGCTCTCTGCTGCTGCTCCCCAAGTTTGCCGCAGATGCCCCGCCCAAAACAACTCAAAGTTGGCGACAGACGCCCCCCCCCCCCGCCGCAAAACACCAACCAAAAAAGAAAAAACACGACGCAAAGAAGGCGAGACTTACCGATTATTATGCACAATCGAGGAAAGTCAGTCCTACTGAAACACCGAGCAATGGTAGGCAAGAACCAGAACGCTTGAGGCACAGGTAGCGCGAGATACCTTCACACAACTTTCGCCGGATTCCCCTCCAACCTTCTCTTCTTCTCTCTGAGCCAAGAGCAAAAATAGAAACAATGAAGACAAAGGAGGCCTTTTTATAGACGGGTCCGATGCCCTAGGTACCCCTGTAATCCCCCCAAAATACTCAATCGGGGCAAGTCAAACGCCTGCGAATCCAGGCCCTCCATCTCAGATCGCTCTCTACTGACACGTGTCCGAGCATCGATAACCTACCCACGCCATCATAATTGATTGGACCGATGGACTTCCTCCTTAAATGCATGTCAGCCACTTGTCCCGCCTACAAGCGGCAGTTAAGGGCGGGAACCGAGGCGTCAAGCCCCCCCACTTCCCCAATAGCCAAGGCACACCACCGGTTATGTAGTATCCAACCGGCTCCAAGGCACACCACCAGTTATGTAGTATCCAACCGGCTCCATGGCATTCCACCGGTTACGTAGCATTCAACCGGCTCCATGGCATTCCACCGGTTACGTAGCATTCAACCGGCTCCATGGAATTCCACCGGTTTAGTCACTTTCCTTCGCCCCTGCGGGCAAGGAGGAGCCAGCAACAACTCAAGGCTTCAAACACATGGGCTTTATAAACCCGGGAGAGTTTACATCTAACACATGCAAACTTTTCCAGCAGGCTAAAAACCCTGCATCACACTGAACTGTGATAAATATGGGGCTCCATGGCGAGACTTGTTATCTCTACGCCACCCCACCGGGCAGATTGTTTCTCTAACACAGAACAAGTCTCCCCGCAGGCTAGCAACCCTGTACATTACCCCATGCTTATTCCAACACAAGCTGGGCCGAGCCACCGGGTTACTCCCCGGCCTACCCCACCGTTGGCAGCAATTTTACTGAGGAACTTGGGGGACTCGTTCCGACATGGCAGTCCACCGGTCGAGTCCTCACCTCATCATCATCCCATGCACTCGTTCGGGTTTCACCCCGCTCCATATTCATTGCATGGCGGATTTCAACGTCACCTCATCATCCCATGCACTCGTTCGGGTTTCACCCGCTCCATATTCATTGCATGGCAGATTTCAACGCCACATCATCATCCCATGCACTCGTCCGGGTTTCACCCCGTTCCATACTCATGGCATGACAACACTTGAGCACAATACCATTAGTATTGCAAGCATACTCATAACTGTCACACATCATCATTAATAGGTACTCACATCACCACGCCTTTTTCTGCCCGAAAGCCCGGTCACGCCCAATCTTCAATACGGACTTGGGGGACTGGGCACCGTTGGGTCGGTAACCCTGCGGGTCTGCGGGACAGGAGCAAGACATAAAGTCCCCATTCAAGATTGCACTTGACCGGGAACTTGGGGGACTTGTTGACAGTAGCCGCAGAGGGGCTATACAGACCCGCAGCAAGCACGACCGGGGCCGGACTGAGGCCCGGAGCAGGATCACCAGCACCCGGACCCGAGGCCCAGCAGTCAAACTTGTGACCAGGGCCCCGAGGACCGGGGACGCCAGCCTGCCGAACAGGTCACCAGAGCTGCCCTTTTGTGTACGAACAGAAGGACACCAGTCCCACATGGAAGAGTAAGACCAGACCTCACGTTTGACCACCTATATAAGGGCCTCAACCACCCTCTTTAATAGGTAACTGATCTCTCCAACTGCTTATCATTATTGCTTAAGTTATATATTCTTCCCAACGGAACTAACTTAGGCATCGGAGAGGAGAAGACCGGCCCGCCCGGTATTCCCCTTAGTTAGCAGGTTAGCAGGAGGAGATCACATCTAGATTCACCAGTTTCCACCAGGCCTACGGGTTTGTGCAAAATCATAGCTATTTAGAGAATCGAACCATGTATGCATTCTAAATGACAACGGTTACATTGAGGTCTTGACCATAGAAAGTGTATCGACTAAATAGCATTAGTCACACATGTGAGGTCCATGCCTTCACAAAATAAACGGATATGTAGTCGCTTTGACTATGAAATCGAAAAATCCGTAATCATGAGGATATACTCTCATCTTCTTCCATATATCAATTGTATATATTGACCATATAATTGCACTTTTGCAATTAGTGAACCGATGAAACCATATCAATAACATGATTCTCTTTTTTTTCAATGGCCCTTTTCTTGGCGCATTTTTGTGGTCAATTTTTTCTAGTTATTAAAAGAAGAAGAGGGAAGGTATTGAATGGTCGAGACCAAGATTCTGGTTACTCAATTCAATATTTGTTGTGATAATTTCCGTCACACATCGATGTTATAGTGATAATTTCCGTCACACATCATGAGTTTGTCCCTTTTCATGTGACTCCCTTAGGATCGTCACATGCAACGACAATATTATGTCGGAATCGTGATAAAATATTCACGAAGATTTGTGGTTCACAGTGACATCACAGCCACAAGCACAACTTTGGACGGTAACATCACAATTACCCCATAACTACTGTGATA
Source organism: Potentilla sterilis (assembly GCA_963682095.1). Lineage (NCBI taxonomy): Eukaryota > Viridiplantae > Streptophyta > Magnoliopsida > Rosales > Rosaceae > Potentilla > Potentilla sterilis. Next base: position 40,478,127 of record OY821762.1, read on the forward strand.
CGCCACTGTGGGTGGGGCCCCTTTGTATCGTCCCGAGAAGCAGAAGAATCAGGATGAAGTAGCAGGGAGTTTGAAAGTCCCGGAAAAGACAAAAGTCCCAACAATTGAATTGCAGAAAGCAGGAACTTTAATAAAATCTTACTTGTTAACTCACAAAGTGAATTGCGTTGTAATATAAATTGCGCTTGAGGACTCGGTTCTTGATCCTTGTGCAAATTTGAGATGTTCTTCCATGTATGTGCAACGAATAATTCTCGCAATTCCATCGCGATGCGTCGTTCAATAAATTTCATGGAAAAGAACAACGCATATGGTTAGTCATATTCACCATATATGGAGCAGTAAAACTAATAAAAAAACAACTGTAGTAACCCGTAGGGTAAAAAAATTTATCTGGGCAAGTAAAATTACCGTTTTACCGGATTGGATCGGCACCACTTGCAGCCAGGTCGGGTCGCCTGAATCGGGTCGAGCAAATCCGAGTCGAATCGCAGGGCTAAAGCTGCTGCCGTGAGGATGGAACGGCGAAGGACGACGGTGGGGCGTCGTCGAGCAGGCATACGGCGTCGTCTTGGAGCAGGACGACTGCCTTCATGGGTCGTCGGGGTTGCCTCCAGTGTGGGCATGGCCCGATGGGCTTGGGGCGGCCGAATTTAGGGCGGCGTTGGGCTGCCTTGTGGCGGGGAAGGCTCGACTAGCGTCAAGGAGGGACGCCGGCGAGTGGAGTGCAGCCGCTTCAGAGCGGAGAAGAAACCTGGGTGCCCAGAGAAGATTTATGGGTGCCGGGAGATTCCGCATCCTCTGCCGACAAAGCAGTCGTCGGCAGAGATCGATAAGCTTATCTTTTACCGACAAAGGGATTGTCGGGAAAAGAGTTTCTGGGAGAACTTTGCTTTTCCGACAAAGGGTTGTCGGCGGAAGATGATTTATGGGGAGGGTCTTCTTTGCTGACAAGCAGTTGCCGACAGAAAAAAGAACCTAGGGTTTCAGAATTTTTTTTAGGGCTATTAGACGGAGGCTAGAGCCACGTGCTGATAACGTGTTCTAGGAGAAAAAGGAATTGATGCAAAGCATAGTCTTTATTGATAGATAATGAGGCTTTTATATAAGCATTACATCAAGTGTGCCGAATAATCATGGATTCCCTATCTACTAAGGTAATTACTAATCTAGTCTAATTAGGTCACACATAGGAAGTTACGGAATTATCCTTCTTTGAACAGATAGCTTTTTAAAGAGTTTTTATTTATTTAATTTTTTTTTTTTTTAACAAAACCGAAGATTATTGTCCTAAATAATTGGAATAAAGAGGTCAAAATATCTTGAAAACTTGCCTAGTAAGCAACATGAACTTCCATAACCGCTTTATTGGACAAGATCCAACACATATGCCAGGATAACCGTTTTGGCGCGTCTCGGATGAACAAATACAAGCAATACGTATCATAAACACCCACCATCCCAATAATCTTCCTATTAGGGTTTGATTAATAGAGTAAATCTGAGTTTTGGGTTCTTTCTCTTATCGTTTTCCCTTTAGGTTTGTAGGCATTTCTCTTATCATTTCTTGTTTTTCTCCTTGTCCAAGCCTCTATATTCTGTATTAGTTTAATGTTTCTGAATGCTATGAAACATTGTATTGATCGCCGGAAAAGTTTAAAGGACATTCAAAATGGTTAATAGTTTGTATTTTTATGGATTCAGATTGGTGAAGGTGAAGTCTTGAAGATCATCATGGAGACTAAATCGATGATGAAGAAGATGATGACTATGATCATGGTTTTGTTGATTAAGATGATGATGTTTGTTGCCGATGCCGGAAGTGATACAAATGGTGTGTTTGATCCTTGCTCAGATGCAACAATTCAAAGATGGGATGGTTTTACATTTGGTCTTGCATTTTCAACCAAAGACTCGTTCTTTTTCAATCAGACTCAACTTTCGCCCTGTGACTCGCGTTTATCGCTAAAGGATGCACAACTTGCTCTTTTCCGACCCAAAGTTGATGAGATCTCTTTCCTTTCAATCAATGGTAGCGACACCTTCAATCCGGTATGAAAATTCGAAAACGTAGATCTTCTTATAGTTGAAAATATAGGATAGGTAAAAATGCATGTGTTCATATAGGTATGAGCTATATCTTGCTATATATTCTGAACTTTCAACACTCACAATACTTTGGGTTCCATAGTATGTTTAAGAAATGATGACAGCATTCATTAACTTGATTCTCCCACTTCTGCGTAGATTTTGTGAGACTAATCTTACATTAGAGCATAGAGAGAATATGAATGTGCCATTTGCGGACTGCATTTGCATAGAGGTTATTGTACGTGAATGATTTTTGCTACAGTGTTGAACTTGTAGGTCTGACTAATGATGCGCATATAGAGAGCAATTCTAAATGAGATTTTCTTTGCAAGCATATATATTACTCCTTGTGGAAACACATTTTAAGATGCTTCTTTAGAAAGCAGTGAAGTGTTTCTTTTCGAAGAAGGCTTAACTAGCCACAAATTGTCACACCGGTATAATTTCTTTAATTTTCCATGTTCTCTTCATGATTTAAAGTCTGATTATAGTTTTGAAATCTCATGAAATTCTCAGGCTAAAGGCGGATACATGGTGGCATTTGCCGGACGCAAGTATGCAGCAAGATCACCCCCAATATTGGTTGCTGATGACTCGAATACCATAACTAGTTTTACCTTGGTACCCCCCTTCTAGCCAATAGTCGATGAACTTCAATTCTCTCTCTTTCTCCCTTCCATACTTGAAGCAATACCATAACTCTGACTTCTATTCGGTCTATAGGTACTAGAATTCGACAGGGGTATTCTTCAAAACTTGTACTGGAAGAAATTTGGGTGCAAAGCGTGCTCTGGGGACTACTCCGTTTGCCTTAATGGCGAGGACTGTGCAGTACCAAACTCAAAATGCAAAAGCAATGGTGGGACTTTTGACTGCAATCTCAGCATACAGTTAACCTTCTCAGGAACAGACAAAAACCTTGAAGTGCTTAACTCATGGTATGAGGTGAACAAATTACAGAAGTACTCGCTTTACAGATTATTCAAGAATTTTCTGATATGACCAACCCATTGGTAACAAAAATGGTGCTAGTACGAGGGAAAATTATTCTCAGAGGACGCCTATACTAAAGTCTGTAACTATATTCAGTGTGAAGAGTTATGCAGATCATGAATCGTCTTTACATCGCACATGCCAGACTGACAATATAATGTAAACATGGTAAAGTCGAGTTCAGCCAAGCTCCCAACCTGTACAGAAGAAAATGACGTAATTTGTGCAAGTAAAAGGATGTCTTTTTGGCAAGTTCCTAACTTCATGAAACTCTTTGTTTGTGACTGCTTTTAAGGATATACTGACTATGTGGTTGGAAATGTTAGTTTCGGAGTGGTTCCTGAAATATGACGAGTAAAGGGGTGCTTGAAAAGACTACTAATGATATGAAATTATGAATAGTAAAGAGAGGGATTACATGCTTCAAAAGACTAGATACTACTGATACTCCAAAGTATACCAAACTGCGATTCAAGAAAACTTTCCCTATGCTAATAAGTTCTCCACAAAACAGTAAGCTGCCCTGCTAACAAAAAGAGGAGTATCTGTTATAAAAGTGTTTGGTTTCTTACAACCTTTCACCAATTGCCAAGACTATAGTACTTTAGGGCGTCATGTCAATCACAGTTTTACCTAGAATTGTTTAGTTTCTCCTCATTCTTGTGCTCCTTCTTGGTTCCTTTTTTGTCTCACCATCAACATCATGGACACAGTAATTTACTAGACCTGTATTAAGGTTCAATTTTAGTCTCGCGGTGGGGAAGCAAGAGGAAATGAAACCAAATAAGCTACCAAGTAGACTTACCAATTGACATTGCTTCTCTGCCATCAAACTTCCTCCCAGTCAATATGAGTTCCTTTGCTATTGATCTTCCAACCAATCTAGGAAGTCACTGAGTCCCACCTGCCCTGTTAAAGGATGTAATCAAGAGAGGTTGATCTGTCACTGCATGGATCATTTATGAAAAGGGAAACAAAACAATTAAGAAAAGGTATAAGGCAGAAAACAAATTAAATAAGAAACAATTGCATTGAATGAACTTTGTTCAAGAAGGTAAACATATCAAGATTCAACTAAACTATCATTTTGACTGGGATAAGTTAAAACTCATATTTTATAAGATATAGTCTCGTTCTGGAAATCTTTGATATATAGTTGAAGGAGAAATGGCTCGTCAAATAAGATGCAGGGTGCAATGAAAACCTGTGATGAGAACAGGCTGAACAGCAAGAGCTAAATTGAAATATAGCACATACCCGGGAATTATAGCAAGTCCAGTTTCTGGCAATCCCAATACTGCATCTTCTCCTGAACCATAACATGCAATCAGTCTAATCATAATAACATATCGACGAAGCCTGTTATTTAACAAGCACAATTGGTTTTTCTGTTAAAGTGAAAGTACCACATATCCGAATATCACTATATAAAGCCATCTCAAGTCCACCACGTAATGCTGCCCCTTCAATGACAGCGATGCCTAATAAGTAATAAGATAGTGTCAGAAAGATTTAGAGGAAAAAAAAAAAGGAAAGCTTTGCTTCATGACATCTGAGAGATGGTTCTTATTACAAACTATAGTCTTTCGTACTACAAGTTTTTAGCCTCCATTATACCAACTTAGGCAGATCCTTCAGAGGGACTCTTTTGATGGACCTTAGAGATAGTTCTGAAGCTTTAAGCCTATTTTCTCTCCAATTGTCAAGAATCTGAAACAGTCATGGCACAAGAATTACCATATTTGGACCATAGGATGCTGAGCACATTAATACTTGAACTGAACTACAGACGAGTGCAGCTCTTAGATTATTTTAATGCCAGACGAAATGTAATAAAAAAATCTTGAAAATCTCATGTGAGAGAAAGAATGCTAGCCTTCGATCAGCACGAGTGAGTATACCACGTATTAGCACTCAAACCAACTACTCGCCTCATACAGATATAGCAGTTCTTATCATTCTCAATGCCATTGTGAACAACAAACAATGACAGGAAACCGCAAAGGTAAAACACCAAGACTTACCTCTAGAAATGAGAATGTGGCACGCAGCTTGTTCACGAAATCTCGAACCTCAGTTGCACTCATCATCTTGCGTTCCTGCCAATCACATCAAAAGCCATAGACAATTTGACCAGTGAGCACTACCTTCTTCTGTTATACAATAAACGCAATTCGAAATTGTTTATGAAAGCAAATCAAGAAAGTCGCAAAAATAACCAAAACAACATCAATTTGAACACTCAATAAATTAAATATATACATATACATGCATTGATTCTAGGAAGGAAATATACAATTGAATTGTTTACCTTCAAAACTGCTCCAGCACAAAACACCTTAGGTACTTTACCGCGGAGTAACAAAACATTAGCAGATGAATCCTTACTGATAGCTTCAAGCGTGTTCTCTAAACCTTTGAGCATATCTTTCCCTATTGCATTTCTCACTTGGGGTCTATCCAAACTTCAACGATTCCTGTCACCCCAAAAACCCAAATGGGTTAATATTCTATACACACACACACACACATAAAGCACAAGAAAGAAATAAGCTTTTGGAATTTGACTCACCGGCGGCATCGGAGAGCCTGCGGAGGTTGACTGAGTCGGAGGGTGCTGACTCTAGAATCAGAGTGCAGCGAGTTTGGTGAAGCCATTGGTTGAGTGTGGGAGTGAGGGAATTGTCAGGAAAGATAAGAGGCTTTGGGATTGTAATGTCTTAGGGACTTGCTTAGAAATCTGAAAGCCCCCACCATTTTTGATTCAGAAACTTATTCAAGATAATAACAGTGCAAACTGGAGAAGAACAGAGCTGACCATTGGAATGGTCAGGCTCTCTAATAGGAATATGACACGTAAGCTGAGGGCAATATCTGCAGTCTGTATAATTTCAGGGTGGTTCTATGTGACTTGACGAAAAAAATAAATAATATGAAGAAAGAAATCATATTACAAAAAACTTCTTACAAATATGAGAGAAAGAAGTGAGGAATGCTCTTTCCGACTCTGACTCTCCCACTCGAAAGTTGTTGTTTTTCTTTCTGTTACTTCGAAAGTAGTTGCTTCAGCTTCAGCCACTCTCCCAAAGAGCAACTCTTCTTAAAATCTCAAAGAAAAAGAAGGGTGCTGAGTTGGAATACCATTCTAACTCAGAATTCTTCTGGTTCCGGAGGATCTAGCTACAGGAGAACCAGGAACGGAGAACTTTCCCCCCTTTTTACACCCGACTCTTTGGTCTTAAGAATGCTGGTTTTAAGAATGAGTGATTGCCTTTCTCCGACCCTTACTGCCCAACCTAAAAGCGGACAGCTAATGCAGTCCGCTTATTGAATAGGGTTTTTAATATTGAGGTGAAAAAAATCAAATATGAAGAAATTTAGTTATAAATAAATAATATTATTTTATAAATAAACGTCTTACAAAAAACTTACCAAACACATAATCAACTCATGATGATAATTATAAGTGATTATTTGTCCCAAAATGCAATACTTTGCTAAGTCTTTGTTAGTTGTTTTGATTAAAAAGATATAAAACACCACCATTTCTGCCTCAACTTGTAACAGTGAAAATCATGATGTAGAACAGTAGAACTATATTCTTGAAAACTTGGACCAATACATTAAGCAAACCATAATACATTACATTACATTTTTTTTTTCATAACATTTGCCAAGAACTATCACATTTAGTGGTCACTACAAGGCTTTGTCGGGTTAGGTTCATGTCCTGTCATATAATATCAGCTCAAACTCAACTCATTTAATAATAGTGTCAAAAAATTAAACTCAAACACAACTTAATTATTAAATGGGTTACCTGTTTCCAAACCGTTTAACTCATTTAATAAATAAATTGTGTCGTGCTATATTAAATTATTAATTTAAAAAAAATTCAAACAAAAAAAGTTCATTGTATAATCGGTAATCCTAGATCAAAATGAAAAAAAAGGCTTAGTAAAATCTTATATACATATGCTTTACCTTTTAAATAGTCTGTGTACCCATGTTTTATTATTAAACGTGTCATGCAGGTTACTTGGTAGATCAACCCGCAATTTGTCCATTTTTTAATTGTGGGGTCAACCCGTTTTATTTCGTACGAGTTCTAGTCGTGTTATTGAGTCATGTTGAAATTGATAACTCTTTATTGAATGAAGGCAATAGTCAAAGTGTTGATCATAAGCCATAATGGCCATTACGTGAAAAGGTCGTTTTCTAAGTTCTGACATGACAAGATGTAGACTGTTAGTATCCATAGTGATATATATATGGGAAAAATGTATCATTAGTGCCCCAACTTGCATGCACCAGTCAATATGATACCCAGACGTTCAATAGTATTAATATGATACCTGAACTCTTATTTTGATATTAAAGAAGTACATACTGTTAAAAATTCAGCATATTCCGTTAGAATATTCTGTTAATACATCAAAAAGACCAAGATATCCCTATTTTATATTTCTTTCTAGATTATCTTTTATTTTACTTTCTAACGGAGCGTGATGGACCCATGAATTTTTTTATTTAAGCATACGATATACATAATTTATCCTCTATACTCAAAGGTAAACAGTTAATTTTAATCATCATTTCTTCTCAGTGTTTAAGCTATATAGAAAATATTAAAATTACTGAAAAAGAATTAAAAGATAAAAAAGAAAAATTGAAAAAATTAAAAACATATAGAGAAAGAATTAGCTGGAGAAGACCAGATTATTGGGATCTGACTTTCAGATTTACCAAAACAATCTATATTCTAGAAGAACAGATTACAGAACTTAAGTAAGTCCATAACGTAGAATAAAACCCCTCAACATTTTGAGCCGCGGTTAGAACAGTTAGAGCCGCTGGTTAGATCCGTCTTGATTGGTATTAGAACCTGTTTTGCTCAAAAACAGGTAGAAGAAAAAAGCTTTATGCCACAAAGTTGGCTTCTCTTAGCCAACAAGAAAGAATCAAAGCTCAAAAATTACCAAGCCTTTTGTATAGAAAAGGAAAGTGATAAGTGGAACTAGTGTTTTCACACAAAACACATCCAAGAAAATCAATACTCCTTTGAGTACGCCTGTAGAGTTCTTAACACTCTATACGACGAACAAATTCATCTCCAGAAAGAAATAGGAGTAGAAGAACTTGATTATTCAAGACCAAGTATAGTTGATTTTCTAGAACATTTATCTAAGAAAGAATCCACTGAAAAAAAATAACAGAGCAGCTCGAGAAATTTAATCTTAGGATTAATCAACTAGGAGAAATACAAGCAAAAATATCAAAGCTAGAAGAAAATAGCTGAAGGAAAAACAATACCTTGTAGATATTGAAAAGAAATTAATAAGAACAGAGAATCTTGTTAATAATATTAATCAGCAAGCAGCTGATTTAAGAAAAACTCAAGAAGACTTGAGAAAACTTTTAGAAACTCTTATATCCAGAATATGATGAATCTAAGAGTAGATCTACGAGTAAAAAGGGAAGATGAGAAAGCCCTAAGTCTATATCTTCCCACATAAAAACTTGCTGAAAATGTAGAAGCAATTGTACATCAACAAAACTATAGTAATATATATCTCCAAGAAATAGAAAAAGATATAGAAGAACAATTTCAAGAAATAAACGCAAGAATCTCAAATCTACAGAAAAGTATAGAAAAAATGAAAGAAAACCCTATCGTTGAAAGAATCAACGAAGAAGAGCTAGCTCATACAATAGCCAGTAAAATTATCATACCTACACCAAAGGTAGAAAGCGGGTTAAAATTTAGTAAACTTAAATTACTCGAATGGAAAGAATCCAAAACCTCCAAAAGAAACATGAAAATGCTGAGCAGAATACTCAGTAAGAGATACACTGTGCCACATGTACAGCTCATTAATGCTCAAGAATTTGAGTATAATGAAATTGAATTTAATGTGAGAGAAGCATCAGCCCCCAAGTTTAGCTTTAAAGGGGATCGTTTAAGATGAATTCACATAGATTCAAGATACTAGAACTAACAATCCCAGCAACTGGTGGAGAAACAGACATCAGGTTAATCACTCCAAAAGAAGTAAGTGAAGCTTTCCAAAGAAAATATAATTACATTCACATTGGTGCAGTACAAGTATCAATAAAACTTTTAGCAATAGATGGGATAGACTGTTCGGTCTTGTGTATTTTACAAGACGACAGGATAACAGAGTTTAAGAAGAGTCTATTAGGAACGGTAGAGGCATCCCTATGCAACCAGGTTGCATACTTTAGTGTCTTCCCAAACTTCACTACTCATCTAAACGATGCAGCACATTGTCTGAGATTGAGAATCAAAACAGGCGGGATTTCCATGAAGTAAGGAATGATGGAATTGGCTGTAGATTATAGAATTTACTACAAGCTAATGAGTTCCAATGTAACTCCCAATACTAGATTTATAAATAGTCCTGGTACCACCACTTCAATTCTTACCAATCCAAGAAACAATTCCCAACAGAAACATACCACCAAATGGGATGAGGTCTCATTCCCTAAAAAATGGAGTCTACCTCCCCCTGAGAAACAAATGCAAAGCACCAATGCCTCTATTTATGAAGATACTAGAGGAAAAATAAGGCTCCAATTCCATAAACATTCGTTTGCTAACTATGAGCAAGCAAGCACTTCAGGAGGAATTCAAGAAGAAAACTTCGAAAAAGAAGATTTAAAAAGACCTATAAGAATGTTTAAAGAACTATATGCACAAACAACGACTTGTGAATCTATAGAAGGATTAGAAGAAATTATAAGAAAAATCTTCTTAACCCAAACAGGAAAAAGAAAAGAAAAATACTGCCATACCAGGCTGCTAAAGACACTACCAGCTTTGACAGAATAGCCGACGAAATTTTTTTCGTCGGCTATTCCAAATTTTCGTCGGCTATTCCTTCTACCGACGAAATTTTCGTTGGCTATAAGTCGTCGGTAAAAGCCCGTCGGTAATACAATGGCCGACGAAAAAAACGACATCGTCGGCCATTCCAACCTTGGCCGACGAATTATGGCCGATGAAAATGATTTCGTCGACCAAAGCTTGGTCAAATATCCGAAGAAATTCGTCGGCTATTTTCGAGTATGACCGACGATTTCGTTGGAATATATTAATATTTTAAAGTTATAGCCGACGAAATTTGGTTTCGTCGGCTATTTCATCGGAATATATTAATATTTTAAAGTTATAGCCGACGAAATTGACATTATTTCGTCGGCTATAACTGCATTTTGGGCAAAAAAAAAATACCGGATCGGAGGAGGAGGCCGGAGGAGGAGGGGAAGGAGGAGGAGAAGGAGGAGGAGGAGGAGGGGAAGGAGGAGGAGGAGGAGAAGGAGAAGGAGGAGGAGGAGGCCGGAGGAGGAGGGGACGAATTATGGCCGACGAAAATGATTTCGTCGACCAAAGCTTGGTCAAATATCCGAAGAAATTCGTCGGCTATTTTCGAGTATGGCCGACGATTTCGTTGGAATATATTAATATTTTAAAGTTATAGCCGACGAAATTTGGTTTCGTCGGCTATTTCGTCGGAATATATTAATATTTTAAAGTTATAGCCGACGAAATAATGTCAATTTCGTCGGCTATAACTGCATTTTGGGCACAAAAAAAATACCAGATCGGAGGAGGAGGCTGGAGGAGGAGGGGAAGGAGGAGGAGAAGGAGGAGGAGGAGGAGGAGGCCGGAGGAGGAGGGGAAGGAGGAGGAGGAGGAGGAGGCCGGAGGAGGGGGGGGGGGAAGGAGGAGAGAAAAAAGGCGGGAGGAAGCGATTAAAAAGATTTAGAAGGAGAATAGCCGACGATTTAATATATTTCGTCGGCTATACTTAGAGAATAGCCGACGATTTAATATATTTCGTCGACTATACTTTGGAAAATCAACAGCCGTCGGATCTGAGCCATCCAACGGCGGACAATGAAAAGGCGCGGATCGCAAGAGTTTAGCCGACGAATTCAAATATTTCGTCGGCTATGCTTTGGAAAATCAGCAGCTGTTGGATATGAGCCATCCAACGGCGGACAATAAGCGGATCGAAGGAGTTTAGCCGACGAAATACAATGTTTCGTCGGCTATACTTAGAGAATAGCCGACGAAATTTGAATGTTTCGTCGGCTATTCTATGAAAACATACTAAACTGCGGTTTTGAGGCCCTAAACGAACTCGAAAGCCCGAAAAAGCCCACACATCGTGGCAAAGCGACGAGTTTGATTCCTGGCGTCGTTCCCTTTCCGGAATGGTATCACAATCGTCATTCGGACGCCGGACGCCAAATCTGCAGTAAACCGGGTTTTCACTTGCAACGGTCAATCTGCTCTTCAATTTTGTCGGAATCTTGTCATTTTTCAACCGTAGCCGTATTTCATTATTTCGGACATATCTTATTTGACGACATATTTGCATTTGAAGAGTGTACGTATAGTAACTATTTGAAACTATACATTCACTTAAACACTTAGTAAACAAGTTAAGGAACATTAGTGCATATGTTCCGATTTTGAATCTAAAAGTTTGGAAAATCTATTCCAACCGTCAGATATCACCGTTTAGATTAAATACATGTATAAAAAAAAATCCAACTACATCTGACAACGTTAAAGGCTCGATCGGGACGGTCAACCGGGTGAGTCAACCCTTTAAACGCTTAGAAATGGTAATTGGCCTGTCTAAATGACGTTTTCTTGCCTGACCTTCAACAGATAATAGTTTCAAATCGATGACACGCAACTAATCGTATAAAAATTTTCCTCAAAATTTGTACCGAACGTCAGGCTATCCATAGGAAAACGGAAGTAAAAAACAGTTAACCGTAACATTCGGCACACATATTTTGTCGGAATCTCGTCATTTTTCAACCGTAGACGTATTTCATTATTTCGGTCATATCTTATTTGACGACATATTTGCATTTGAAGAGTGTACGTATAGTAACTATTTGAAACTATACATTCACTTAAATAAAATTTAATTTTAATCATAGCCGACGAAATCAAACCTAGTACTCGTCGGCTATATAGACTTATAGCCGACGAAAATGCCAATTTCGTCGGCCAAACTTTCAAAAGTTTTCGTCGGCTAAAGTTTCAGAGAAAGGCCGACGAAAATACAAATCGTCGACTATTCCATGGGAATAGCCGACGATTTTTTTTGTTTACCAACAAAAAAAAAAATCGTCGGCCATTCTATGGGAATAGCTGACGATTGTTTTTTTTTACCGACGAAAATAAAAATCGTCGGCCATTCTTGGGAATAGCCGACGAAAATTTTAGGTCGTCGGCCGTTTTTTTTTTTTCGTCGGGAAAAGTGTTTTTTCTGGTAGTGAGAAGAACCAGGGGAAATTAAACCTCTGCAGATGTAGAAACACCCATGGAAGCAGAAACCAGTAATACCCCAGCAGGGCCATTAGGAGGAAATACTATAATTCAAAATATTACCAATAATCCTACTAAAATTATTAGAGAAGATAAGATCAAACTTCCTAAAGGGCAAGCACCTACGGGAAAGTTGGGAGAACGAAGTTCACAGAAGTATATCCCTACATAACCAAAATAGGGACAGCTGGTCTCCGATAGAGGTGTCTATTTAGACCTAGATAGAGTAGGAAATAAGAGAAAAGCAATAGACAACTGGGTTGCTAGCCTAAGGTTAACCCAAGCACTATTACTATCAAAATTTGCCTACGAAGATGCTCATGCATATTTTGAATCAACATTAACAGGAATAATCCAGAAATAGTACAATTCATTTAAAAGAAGTTCAAAATGGGCAGATTGGGCAACCAAGTTAGCTCAGACTAATGATCCAATGGATTTTGCTATCTCCATATATGGACAATTCTGTGGAAACATAACAGGGCATAGTGAGCAGTCCAAAGAAAGAGCTAAAGCAAATATCCAAAAATTAAGTATCTGTAACATGTGATACTTTGAAGAATATATCAATGAGTTCCAAAACTACTATTGTACAATAGGAGATTTAGAGAACGAAGAACTCATCAGAACCTACTACAGAAAATTACCAGAACCCTGGAATAATGCTGTAGCACAATTCGTGGAAGAAAACCCTCCGTGGTGTTTTACTATTAGAGGAATAGCAGAAAGAGTAAGAGATCTCTTAAGAAAACAATGCACAGAAAATTAAAAGTCTAGAACAGCTAAGAAGCAACTCAGAAGAGTTGAGAACATGTGTCCAAAAATATTAAACACTATGACACAGTGGGGATGTCATACTTACACAGAAAGGAAACACAAAAGCAAATTCAAAAATAAGAAATATAAGAGCAACTTTACTCCTAACAGGAAGTATAAATTTAGGAAAAGCTTTAACAAGAACAGAGAAAAAGCATCTCCTAGAAAGAGATTCTTTAAGAAAAAACCAACAAAACAAAATCATGCAAGAGAAACAAAAGCCTGTAGGTACTGGCTATGCAAAGCAGAAGGGCATTATGCTAATGAATATCCTAAAAAAGAAAAAAGAACCTCTAAAGCTCTTATAGCGGAATATGATGAAGCTATAGAATATGCAAACCTAAAAGGTTTCGAAGTAGCTTATTCTGATGAAGAGAATGAATCTATATATTCTCTTGAATACTCATCAGAAATTGATACAGAAAGCACTTTCGTGGATTCTGAAGAAGAGGGTCAACGCCCTATATTCATGTTAATCCAAAACTGGAAACAAGAAAATACTGATAACATCAGTAAATTAGAATTTCTACCAAATCCTAGAACGTTTACATGCGATTATTGTGGTTGTTATGATAATAACACAGTTCCCATGTATAGTAAAGAAACGGGAGAAACGTACCATAGAGAATGTTTCATAGCGAAACTAAGAAGAAAAACAAAGGAAAATGATGCACACGTATTGGTAGATCAAGAATATGACATATTCTATGATCAAAAGCAAAAGAAAGATCTCGAGGATGACCTCAAGAAAATACAGGATTTCGAAAATGACTCTAAGAAAATAAAGTTAATAACTTCATCAAGTCAAGAACCAAAAGAAATATCCGAAAAAGATCCTCCTCAAGAAAAAATCAATCCTTTCATAGAAATCTCTGAGAAAGAGATACAACCAGTAAAGCAAGTACAAACAAGCATATATAGCAACTACATCACAGTAGGGCTAAAATTTCCCGGATATAGAAAATACCATCTACATGCTTTTGTAGATAATGGCTCAAGATATAGTCTTGCTAGAAAATATGCCATACCGGAAGAATACTGGGAAAAGTCTGATAAAGAAGTCACTGGAATATGAATGGGAGAAAATGAATTCAACATGAAGTACATAGCTAGAAATGTCAAAATCTCTATTGGAGAATGAACTTTCTCTTCCAGAGAATCTGGCAATGTGAAGCTCAAGAAGCAGATATGCTAATAGGAAATGATTTCCTTCTTAAGCAAAAGTTAATTCAAACCATCGAAATGATCGGGCTTGAAAAGAATAATAGGTTCTACTGGGAACCTAGACTTATCAATGCAGTAGGCATTGCAAATAAAGGATTCACATAGAAATATCAGAAGTCGCGAGCAAACCGTGGTGATCATACCCCTAAATCAACCTACAAACCAGTGGTGCAACCGGTACTAGCCTTAAAAGAATTCCAAGAAATTATACCAAATGAAGCAACAAGTACAGAAGACTCAGAGATAGAGGAAGAACCTCAGTCAGAAAGCTCAGACGGTGAAGAAGAATTCATCAAAGAACATAATTTAAAAATCTATATAAACAAGATAGAGCAAAAGAAAATCTCAAACCTTGCAGAAATAGAAAAGCTTCTTAAGCCTATAATCAGTGAAGATCCTCAGCTATACTGAGAAAGAGTTCTAGTATATTGTCAGCTAAAAATGCACGACGCAAATGCAATATGTCATGTCAAGGCCATTCCTCATTATAAAGATGAGGATAGAAAAGAAATGGAAAGTCAAGTCCAAGAACTACTTGAGAAAAAATTAATTAGGCTTTCAGATAGCCCTCATCATGCTTCTGCATTTCTGGTTAGAAACCACGCAGAGTAATTAAGAGGAAAAGTAAGAATGGTAATAGATTATAGAGATGTCAATAAGAAAACAGTCAAAAATGGCTATCAAATAGCGCAAGTCAGAGTTCTCATCAATAGGCTAAAAAGAGCAAAGATTTTCTCAAAATTTGATGCAAAATCTGGCTTCTGGCAAGTAAGAATGCATCCTGATTCTATAGCCTTAACAGCCTTTGGGACTCCTCAAGGACATTATGAATGACTTGTAATGCCCTTTGGTCTTAAGCAAGCTCCATCTATCTTTCAAAGAAAGATGGATAACATCTTTAGGCCATACTCAGATTTCTGTATAGTCTACATTGATGACATTCTCGTCTTCTCTAAAACTATGAATGAACATCTGAAGCATCTTAAGCAAATTTGTGAAATTATGGTCCAGAAAGGAATCATCCTTGGACAGAAGAAAATTCATCTTATAAGAGGAGAAATAGATTTTCTAGGCATACATGTGAAAGATGGAGAAATCTGTCTTCAAGAACACATTGTCAAGAAAATTAGTCAATTCCCTGATGATATTCCTGATGCAAAATCTCTTCAGAGATTTTTAGGAGTTGTTAACTTTGCAAGAGACTTTATTCCTCAAGTGAGTGGTCTCACTGCACTTCTTTCTCCCAAAACAAGCTCAAAAAAGAAATGGTCCTTTACGACAGATGATAGTAACATCGTTAAGAAAATTAAAAACCTCACAAAGCACCTTTCTCCCTTACAATTACCTGAAGAATGTGACTTAATAGTGTTGCAGACTGATGCAAACGACTATTACTGGGCATGAGTAGTTTTAGCAATCACGTCAGACACGAATCAAGAAAAAATTTACAAATTCATGTCAGGAAAATTCAATCCTGCAGAACTGAATTATTCCACAGGAGATAAAGGAGTTTTAGCACTAATAAAATCCATTCAAAGAGCAGAAGCCTTTTTAGGAAATAAATTCATAGTTAGAACTGACAACAAAAGAATAAAGAACTTTAAGAACTATAAGCTCACAGATGCAGCCGATAGAGGAAGAGTTCTTAGATGGAAAATGTTTCTAACACAATATGACTATGATGTTGAAATGGTTGCAGGAGACAGAAATTATCTGTCTGACGCTCTTACAAGGGAAATGGCAATGTTCGAAAGAAGTGAAGGTCGTAATCCCAGAAGTAGGAGACCAGAGCCTGAAGAAAGAAGAAGACCAAACTTTGAAGAAAGACTCGAACTTGAAGAAAGAAGGAAACCGGACTTAGAGGACAAAGAGATATCTCTAGAAAGAAAATTAAAAGCAAAAACCATGTGGGAAAGATACAAAGAAGAAGATAAAACAGTTGGACCTCTACATGATGGACTATGGTACCAACATAGTATTTTACTCTTCTGCAGAATCAAGCAAAGCCCCAGAAAAGAGACAAGATTTTGAGAAAATTCAGCCAAATCCAACAGGATTGGATGATTACAATCAATCCAAAGCTCCTTCACAAAGAGTGATTCCTGATGAAGATGAGAAAAACTCTTAGACAAGTTTCTACAACACCCCAGAAATGACGACATCCGGGATAGAATCCCAAGAACATCTAATATGCCCTCTTAGATAATAAGGCCAAGTTATGATAGGCCAGCAGCCTACAGAAGAAAACAACCAGTGGTAACAGGAATGACCATGATATTCAATCATCCAATGAGGATCTACGAAAAACCGGTCTTCAGGACTAGTAAATCTCTGCAATTCAATCAAAGGATTATCATGGACAAC
Source organism: Potentilla sterilis (assembly GCA_963682095.1). Taxonomy (NCBI): domain Eukaryota; kingdom Viridiplantae; phylum Streptophyta; class Magnoliopsida; order Rosales; family Rosaceae; genus Potentilla; species Potentilla sterilis. The sequence continues at coordinate 40,494,991 of OY821762.1, forward strand.
CTCTTAACTGCCTCTAGAAATCAAAATGAAGCTCAAGTACTTCAAGCCTTAGAAGCTTTAACAGAAGAACTTTCCAAGAAAGATATGGAAAAGGAGCCCGAAGAGGTTATCAAAATTTCCTATCTTGAAAATCCAGAAAGTGCGAGAATTCCAGTTAAAGCTCTGTCCGAATTAGAATGGTTTCGTTTTCATAATCTCTTAGGAGATTTTAAAAATAAAAATGTTCTTCAGCCAACGCTATCAGCAGTAGCGGATCCTTATTATGGAAGATATATGGTTGATATTCTAGCAGAACATCCCTAGAAGCATAAGCTATGGTTGGTCGAGAATGGTTTTGTCCGTAATCTCTAGACCAGAAATAATAAAGACTTAGAAGGTTCTGAGAAAATTTATGAGTCTGTTAAGAACATCAGACCAGAAAGATGCGTTTTAAGACTCAAGTTCATCTCGACCCCTCCAGAATGGACTATTAAAGCGGGGAAAAAACCTACATCTCTCCATACCATTATGTAAGAATAGTCCAGGGATGTACTCAAGGAAATAAGTCCACTAGAAGTAACGGAGATCCAAACCAAAGCCTATCATGGATGAAAGCAATGGCAATAAACCTCATAAAGAAATTAGTCCGAAGAGACCAGTACACCACTCTTCTGGCAAGCGGAGAAAAAATTATGGTTACAAGTTACAATCATCATTCACCTGATAATTGTGACTTTTTCAAAGCCTTAGAAAGACAAGAAATAGATGGAACGCTGTCCACCACCAAGTGGATAGAACAAGTTGAAAAGGAATACAAACATACAGTTCCTTATGACTCAGACATGGAAGAAGAGAAAGAAGGAGAAGGCTCCACGTGAGGAGCATCTTTTCATGACGAAGAAGCACACAACATCGACAACATGATGGAAGGATAAGCCGCCGACGCATGAAGACAAATGAACTTTACTAAAATAGTAGCTACTTTTACAAGTGGAAGACGCCGACGCTTCAAGACAAATAAAACTTTAGTTAGTGGGAGACAGCTCAAAAGATAAGATAAGATTCCTCTTATCTCTTAAGAGAAATAAGAAAGCTCTGAAGTCCGCGGCCTATATAAGGAGGAGAAACCCTCTAAGGAAGGTATGCGGAGAGCAAGAGAAGAAAGCATCCTGAAGATTGAAAGTCTGTCTAGAATAGCTGTGAGCAGAAGTGTGAGATAGAGTGATATTGTAGGTGTGTGTATACTACTATTTGGCCAGTGTGGTGTGCTTTTTATCAAGTAAGTCATTTCCCCGTTCAGTATGAGTAGCTAAACAGTTTTTAGCTGTTTACTTAAGAGTGAGGCTATGGGTTATGTATATATAGTTATGTCAAAATAGATAAATTTCAGTGGGTGTTCACCATATCCGTCAAAATTTTAAATTAAGTCTTCTCAAACCCCAGGTGGAGGACTACCTCCTAAGAGTGGTATTTGAGAACTTTTCTTGTCTAAAAATTGTCTGAAATTGCTACTGTATTAGGTCTTAAGAAATAATTTATCATACTTAGACAGCAGTGAGGTTGTTAGGTGAAATTGGCATGTTGAAGGCTAGTTCTTAGAATTGGTAAAGTGTTACTTGATGTCTAGTATAGGAGTAAGTAAAAAATAAAAAATTAAAAAATTAAATTAGTAAAAAGTCAAGTCTGTTCCTAGATATTAACAGAATTCTAACAAAGGTATCTCATTGATAGCAAAACAGAAGTTGAGGTATCACATTGATCCTTTTTAAAGTCCAGGTATCACAATGACCTGTGCACCAAAAAATAGGGACTGTTGGATACTTTTCCTCTATATATATAGAACGAAGTCACGGCAAGCATGAACACATACATAGAGCCTGCTATATATTTATATAAAGGGCAAACATTTATTTAGTCCCTGTAGTTCTGGTCGTTCATCTATTCAATCCTTGAAGTTTCAATTTCCTCTAAATAGTTCTTAAACTTTCAACTTTTAATCTGAAAAGTTTATTCCGTTAATTCCTCTGTTAGTATGATGAGGTGGCAGTTAAAAACCCTTAAAAAAATATCAAAATTACCAAAATACCCTTGTACCAATTTTCTTTTTTTATTTTCTTCAATATTTTCTTTACTTATCGTTTTCATTTTATTTTAAGGAGAAGTGAATGTCTTTACTTGCCAAAGTCTCTTTCTATTTATTTATTTATGTCTACATCGAATTAATTTAACTTAAAATAAAAATGATAAATTTATTTTAAATAATTAAAGAAATCAAACGGAATATTTTTTTAGGAGTATTTTGGTCATTTTACACTTTTTTGAAGGGTCTTTAAAGGAGGAATGGACGGAATGGACTTTTCAGATTAAAAATTGGAACTTTAAGGACTATTTTGACGAAATTAAAACTTTAAGGACTGAATAGACGACCGACCAGAACTATAGGGACTAAACATATGATAGCCCTTATATAAACTCACTCGATTTAGAACATAAAAGAGCAAAAATTTTACATTTTCCTTTTCTTGTTTGAAAGCATGTTTCATGGAGTTTTATCATAGTTATATGATGGCCCAGAAACACATTTTGAATGAAAATAGTACTAAAGTGTCTGCAACCACTATCTATCAAAATGTCACTGTAGAATACTAGAATTCCTAATTTTAACTAACAAACTTAAGTACTTTTTTTAGCTCAAACTAACATCACTATTAAACACTTTTCTTAATTTGAATAGTAAAACCACTGATAGTCGTATATTCATCAATTCAAATTAAGGCCCTTAGCTAATTTAATAAAACAATTTGAATTTTTTACTGGAGTTTAGTTAAGATAGTAATAGAATATTCATAATATTTATGATGATGTATCAAGTTAGACTTTTGAATTACATGTCCATGTTAGGGTACCATAACTAATTAAGTGTGGATTTCTCATTTATCGGTACCTAACAATATATTTCTCCGACTTTTATAGTCCATTTTTTCGTGACAGTTGATTCATTTCTACTCTAATTAGGAATTTAAATGTGACTTAAATTAAAATATTCTCTTTCATGAAAATCAATTATACTAATTAATCATCACTATATTACTATTGATGATAAAAAAATTGAGTACAAAATATTCTGAGTGTTGGTGACGATCCTGCTGTTGTGGTGTTTGACTCCCATCCCTGCCCATGCTACCACTGCTTTCTTTCTTACGTTCCCATTGAATAGTTCAGACAACAATAACCTGAATTAGTCAACAATTATAAAAAATGAAGGAGCTATACCATCGTTGCTCAACTCGATCTCTGCTAGAGTTATGTGTTACTTGGTTACCAGGAGGAACATCTAATTTAAGTTTTTGTTGTCACTAAAATTCTACTGTATAAACACCACCCAATAGTATTTAAAAGACATTGAACTGTGGGATAGTTGTATCAATTTGTTGACTGCTGGATCATGTCTGCATCATAACTCACTCTCTAATGGTCCAATCTTCTGGGAAATGCAGCTATGAGTCTGTGACACAAATATCAGCTTAGAGCTTCTTTATCATCCGTTGTTTCCTTAAAATAATCATCACACAAAGTGAGCAGGTCTCTAAACTAAAACTTTATGTTTGCTTTTGTAAACCCAGTTTTTTCCTATAGGATATTCAGATCTTAAGCCTCCGTATACTTCCATTCTTGTGAGTCTATTTTCTCTACTTCTCTTGTAGTTTGAAACATCTAATACCACCATAAGCTTTAAAAAAAATTAACTTAAATGACTTTCGATATTCAGAAGCACCAGTGTCACTGGGACAGCTGGGCTCGTGTCGTTCCTTATTGTCTGCTCCACACAGGTCTAAAATATTGAATTGTCTAATTGCAATATGCCACTTAAGAAACAAAATGAACGTCTGGGTTAAAATTTGGCTTCATTGCTTGTAACAGTCTGCAACCAATATCTAAGCCATCTGGGTATTGGACAAGTGAAATTTTACTGATTATCGTCGGTAATTAAGGTGGTTAGCAGATATTTACTAGAGCTGCTTGCCTAATTGTAAAAGTTTAACAACGCAAGTTTAGAATCATTCTCTCCCTGTTCCAATTAGAGATTTTGTCCCTATGAGATGCCAGACTGATGATGTGATGGTATGTACTAAATTTACACCCTTCTGGATTAGTGATGATGAGGATCTCAACTTTCTGGGTTTTGAATACTATGCTTTAGAAAGTACAATATATTATTGGTGTAGTATTCTTTAAATTTTACTTGCTATCTTTAGAGTGGGGGAATTTGAATATGGACTTCATCCAGAGAATGTTTTACCCTTCATTAAAGAGTGCAAATGTTGTCTAGAATAATGAATGAAAACACATAATTTCGAACGAGAATATGGGAAAAATCCTCTTACTGTTGTCTCGGGTTGACGGAACCAATGCTATTCACATAAATATATACTGACAGATTGTATCCAAATTCGGTAGCATAAGAGTATACTACATTCCACGGAGGGACAAGACAAGACTCATGAACAAACCTGAATTCCTTTATTCATTGATTGTATAATGCAGTTCCATAACTACCGGAATCATTGGTGCTAAATGATCCCGTCAGAATGACGTACAATTCGCAGAAAATAGGATAGACCTATGGGAGGTGGAATACTAAAGTCTTCAACAACAGAATGAAGATTATGACCATTACCATTAGTATTGTTGCAAAGATTGAGTGATGACAGTAAAACCTACTTCCTATCATCACTTATGTACCTTATGAAATTATATATTTCTTCTTCTGTAACGTTCTTGCCCTTGAGAATGATGCGCTTGAAAGCAATGGAAGTGAATGAAGAAAATTTGTTGTGAAATGGAAATTAAGGTTTCTGGTCACAAAGCTAGGACTATTAATGACATTGTACCGCAATTTACAGACACATTTGAATCTCATCAAAGATTTTGGAGGCAATCTTGACACAATCTGTGTCGTCACTATCTCCTCAGATAATATACAAGACTTGGCCATTTCTCTTGTTCTACTTTTTCCTCTTCATCAGTCTCTTTGATCTCTACTTGCATATATACATTTATAGCATTAGGGACTTGTCAATCTTCCAATGTCATGCAACTTGAGCTTCTATAGTTGTGAGAAATAATTTGAAGAGAATAAAAATGAGGTGAACGATGCTAGTTGAGTTTGGGGTTGAGAGAGAAACCAGGCCACACTTGAATTGAGATTACAAATTAGTCTCCTTAAGGCCTAAACTTTAACAACAATTTACTTCATAACGTTTGTTTTGCTCCATGTCACGATTGTATTTTACCACTCACGGAAGTGTGTCGTTATTCTATTTTTGTTGAACTTGCATGACGAATGATAATTTTAGATAAAAGATCTCAGTAAAATCATCGTCGTTTTATTGAAAAACGTTTCCTTAATTTTTGTTTCTCTTAATATTTGTATTACTGTATAAACATTAAACAAACTAATTATGTTCTTGATTTTCCTTGCATCCATCTATTTTGAGTGAAACTTTTCAGGACTAGCTTATTCTTCGCATAAATGTTGCAACTGATCCATCAAATTGTACGATTCTACAGGGCAATACATTCCCATTCACAATTATTACATCATTTGTCTCTATAAATAAGAACAATCTCATATCATTTGTCATAACATCAACCAAAAATGGAATTCACCAAGCTCATTCTTCTAGGCTTATGTTCCATCGCCTTAATCTCAGTTCATATTTCTCCAGCGTATGGTGGTGATCCACAGGCTGAAAAATATGTTGAAGAACACAACAAATACCGAGCAATCGACGGTGTTCCTCCGGTCAAATGGAACGAAACAGTCGCAGAGTATGCTAGAAACTATGCCAACACAAAAATTGAGACTTGTGAAATGGTGCATTCCAATAATCCAGAATATGGTGAATGCTTAGCCGTAAATTATTATACCGATTGCTCGATTGAACTGGCGGTGCAGTTGTGGGTGGACGAGAAGAAAGACTACGACTACAACACCAATACATGTGCTCCCGGCAAGGTTTGCGGCCACTATACTCAGGTGGTGTGGTCAAATACAACCGATATTGGTTGTGCCAAGGTCCGTTGCAAAAATGGTGGAGCTTTTATCACCTGCAACTATTATCCTGTTGGTAACTGGGCCGACGAAAAACCTTACTAGATAATTCGTCGGGGATAAAAATATAAATTTTCTGAGGAGTTTGGAAATAAGAGGACGCAAATGTGTGTATGTTAATAATGTAATCAACATTTGATTTGTAATAATAATAATAATAATAATACATTTTGACCGGTATATATATAGTTGTTCTAGCTTATATATTAGGGATAATAACCAATTGCAAAAAATGAGGTAAAACTTGTCTATTCTAATGTTACCTACCCACTCCAATGAATCTTGACAAAAATACCTAACTACCCTATACTAAACCCTAATGTCCTCATTCTCCTTCTCTTTTCTAACCAGCAGACCTACCTCTCTCTCTCTCTCTCTCTCTCTCTCTCTCTCTCTCTCTCTCTCTCTCTCTCTCAACATGAGCAGAGGCACTAGAGTGGGAACCCAGGACAAAAGCCACCGACGGTTATGAAACCCAGCACGGACCCACCAAACCCGCCGCCACAGCCTCAGCCCCACCGACCCTCAACATCCTGTGACCGCCACCCAGAGGAGAATTTCACCGACTTCTACCCCTCATACCTTTGCGAAAGACTCGCCGCCTTTCAATCCCCCCCCCCCCCCCCCCCCCCAATTGGCGGCGACTGGTCCTCCTCCTCCAACATCATAAGCCGACCCACCACCTCCTCATTCCTCCCCGAGCTTTGCCGCACCAAGTCCTTCTCCGCCTCCAAAAACGAGGGATTTTCCGGCTAGACTCGCCTTCGACCTCATTGCCGACCTCTGAGTTTGGGATTACGAATGAAAGTTAGGGTTTTTTTTAGGTTGTGTGTTGAATTGAATTGCTGAGAGTCAGTAACATCAATAATTTGATTACTGGGGGTCATTAACCTGATTCTAGAAATCTGAAATCTGTGACCTAATTACTGGGAGTTAGTAATATTATTACTGGGGGTCAGTAATCATCTTACTATGGGTCAGTAACCTGATCAGTGGAGGTCAGTAACTTGACTACTAGAAATCTGGAATCTGTAAGTTACTTACTGGGAGTCAGTAACCTGATTACTAGGGGTCAGTAACTCGATTACTAGAAATCTGAAATTTGTAAATTGCTTACTGGGAGTCAGTAACCTGAGTCCGGTGACTGAAATCCAGCGAAACAAAAAATTGATTAAAGTCAGATCGAGTCAGTATAATATTGGAAAAAAAAAATTAAAAAAATTCTGACGAAAAAAATTTGGTGACCGGAATTCGACGACCAGACTCCGGTGGCCGAATTTTGACGACCGGCCATGGGATGCCGACGGAGTTGGGTGATCTTTCGACAAAATTTCTCTATCTTCCACTTTTTCAGCACGTTATAAGTCAAAAATCTGTTAGATAAGTCAAAAAGACAATAAAAGAAGAAAAGAATTAAAACTGAACTAGACTTGAAAAAATTTGTTCAAATGGGTAATATGAATTGTTATCTTATGTTTAATAGGGAAAGAAAATAAAATAGTCATTGGAATGGACAATAAGGGGGCTAAATTTAAACTAAATGACATTTTCCATGTATATTATTGATGTTCCCACATACAAACACATAAAAATCTATATCGGTGTTCTCCGTGTTTTAGTTGTTTGCTTTATTACAAGTCTACCATTATTTAGATTTTTAGCAAAAGACGCGTGACAGGAGATCCCAGCCTTGTACTCTCCTCATTAAACGGACTTCACTGCCTGCTTCCTCTCCACAGCCACAGGGATATGTTTTAGCCTTTTACCCAATTCAATCAGACCCAAATCCCTATTCTTTCCGACCAAGGCCAAGAGTCAAAGCCCTATTCTTTCCGACGCCGCCCTTTTTCATCTTCCCGATCTCCGCCTCTCTAATCTCTTCAGGTACCTTTTTCTCCTGTCGTTCATTATCAGTTTAGTGTTTAATTTTTCTTTGTGACAGTGATTGGTTTGTATTTGATGCTTTGATTTGATGTGAAATTTGGGGGTTTTGATGATAAAGTTTATATCTTGATTTATAAATGTTAACATTGCAGGTTGGGTTTTCTTTTTATGGATTAGTGATTATTTGGGTCGATTGTCGATGCTTGAAACTTTCACATGTTTCAAGCTATTTCCTTGCTTAATTAGATTGATTTATATTTCTTCATTTATAGATAGTGTGTTCTGAGAAAAGAAAAATTACTTGCACACCTAAACCGTATTCAAATCCCTTCAGCAAGTCGGCATAGGTGACGAAAAGAAAGTGCCACAAAGCAGTCTTAGAATATGAGGAGATTCTACTATAAATATAAATTTTCTGTTATAATTCGACAACCAGTTATAAGATCAGTGAAAATTATGTAGGATTTCAGTAGCAATAAGCTCATACACGAATGGAATGCTTAGTTGTCGTATCAGATTGAACTCCATCTTTCAAAGTGGATTTATGTATACACTTAACTTTCTAAGTCTTATAGTTGTGCAATCCTGCTACTGATTTCTCTTCATGCAAATCCTGCTACTTATTTTAAATTTGACAGATTTTATAATATTTCCCCATACAAATTTCGTCAGGGAAGGTTAGGCTTAATGATTGGCTTTCGTTGCTCTTCTTCCCTTTCATGCTGTCTACCATCTTTCATACTTTCTCCCCTCATCTAGGGAGTATTGAAACGAATTTGAATCTTCATTTCTGTATGAATTGTTTAGTATTCTATAAATCATATAATATTCATCTCTTTATGTTTTTGTCCCGCACACTGCATGCAAAAAAGCCTCAACTGTTTTAACTTCAAAGTGTTGACAATCTTAATTTTCTCTAATTCCCAGTTTCTATCTAATAAGCAATGATTTGCTTATTGAATGTTATTTTAAATAACTTATGACACACACTCAAATGATCATATTCTTAATTTTTATTTCACTTGGTTCAAAAAATTGGCATCGGAAAAAAAAAAACACAGCAATAAGTTGATACCACCTTTTTTCCTGCAACAATAGTATTTTTAGGCGTATGTATATTGTTCGACTTTCACTTTAATTTCATGATTTGCAAGCTGTGGTTTGGTTATTTATTAATGTCTGACTATATTTCAAGTTTCAAACTAACTGAATTCAGGAAAGGAAAGTTTGTTGCTGGAGGTTCCATTGTAAAGGTGATGTGATGTTTGCGATCTTTTATCTAATTGGCAGTACTGTATCAATTGTTTAGAATTTTCTTATTTTGCAGTATATTTATACCAGGGATAAGCATAAATGGTCAGCATTGTTATTAAACTTTGGGTAATTGGTTCCATTTGTAATAGCAAGTAGGGACTGGAAATAAAGATTGTTTTTCTGCTCATTGTCCATAATGAAGACCAAATATATGATTGATCTATGTTAAAATTTCTATATTTTGAATAATCTGTTTGTTTCAGTGATGTCGACATTGGCATTTAATTTGGTAATTGGATAGGCTACCATTCCGGCTACCTGTTGACTGCCTTTGAGATTTTGTGCAGTGCTAATCTTTACCATAAGTTTTTTTTTTGTCGACGACACTGGATTAAACATTTAAACTCCAATGTGTCATGGCTATTTTCGGCCAACAAAAGTAGTTTTCTTAAAGCTTTGGGGATCGACAGAATGATGTTTGCACAATATATTAGATTCTAACAGCTTTTGTGTATAGTATGTAAAAGGAACGACTTTTTGGCAAGTTCCCAACTTCATGAAACTCTTTTTGTTTGTGACTGCTTTTAAGGATATACTGACTATGTGGTTGGAAATGTTAATTTTGGAGTGGTTCATGAAATATGACTGAGTAAAGGATGCTTGAAAAGACTACTAATGATATGAATAGTAAAGAGAGGGTTTACATGCTTCAAAAGACTAGATACTACTAACACTCCAAAGTATACCAAAGTGCGATTTAAGAAAACTTTCCCTATGCCAATAAGTTCTCCACAAAACATGAACTCACTTACGTATTCAATTCAAGAAAACTTTCCCTATGCCAATAAGTTCTCCACAAAACATGAACTCACTTACATATTCAATTGAGCAATTTAGGATTACAATTTACAAATTAGTACAAGATGCAGTCACATGTAATTATCAATTTGATATTTTATTGGTACCGAACAATATATTTCTTATATTGGAGAATCTCTATTTTTTCGTGATAATTAATTCATTTCTACTTTAATTAGGAATTTTTTTTTTAAGAAATCAAGTTGATTGTATTAATTCTCAAGCCAGAAAAAACCATTACATATCCTCTCTCTATCGACTAGGGGTAGATAAAAAGTTTGTGGGACAAATCACAACGATACATAGATTAGGCCAAATCATTTGACGGTACCCATGCTCACTTATTGAAGTGAGCGTACTACCAATGCATCACAAAATATTGTAATAGGCTAATTTAAATAAAACTAGCTAAAGATTTTGGACATAAGAAAGTTAGGTCCAAAAATTAAACAGAAAGCCCTAGGCCCAATTAGCAACCCATAGGGCCCAAAAAGAAAATGTTGTCCTAGCCTCCAACAACTTGTTTCCGCCGCCGTTCAAGATGTTGACGCCGATCGGCAAGCTTTTACCTAAAACAAATTTAAAACAGCGTCTCCACTACCATTGTTCAGTTCATCCAAATCTAAACAAAGCCAGTCCCTTGTAAGATCTCTGTATTCGGAAAGATGAGTGATACCTTCATTCAGATTCTTCAACGCTGTAGCAGATCTACAACATATCTATGGTTGCCATTGGTGTAAACAAAATCGACTAGGAAGAGAAGATCCTTCCATGATTTTTCTAACCATAAGAAGCTTACCACCGTTGAAAGTCAACGATGAATTTGCCAAACAGATTTGACAATGGATTGTTGCAAGAAGAAAATTGGATGTAGATAAGGAAGATTTGCTTGGTATCAACACTAATTGTTGCTGATAGAAATCTCTGTTATGGAGACTAGGGTTAAGGAGATCCCTACCATGGAGGTTAGGGTTTGAGAAGAGTCGAGAGAGACTCATAGCGAATTGCACAAATCAATTACGCAGAAGATCTCTAATTAGGAATTTAAATATGACTTAAATTAAAATATTCTCTTTCATGAAAATCAATTATACTAATTAGTCGCTATACTATTATTGTTGATAAAAAAATTGAGTACAAAATATTCTGAGTGTTGGTGACGATCATGCTGTTGACTCCTATCCCAGCCCATGCTACCACTGCTTTCCTCTCTTTGAAGCTGAGAACGTGTCACTCTCCCATTGGTTCACATCCATCTCCCGCCAATATTTATCTTTCGTGAGAAACAACTCCCGCCGCCAATATAACCCTTCTTCTTTCCCCCACATTCCCACATTCCCACACCGCGCCAAACTCCTTTCATTTCCATTCTCCGACACCCACCCCCCCCAAAAAAAATGGTCGGCCGAACAACCCGACCCCCCAAACCCGCCGAAAAAACCGCAACCGGAGTCAATGCAACCAATCAAGTCTCAGACTACGAGCAAATCAGAGGCCAGAGAATCAAAGAGAACAAGGAGCGAATGCAGAAGCTGGGCATTTTCGACCTTTCACTGCAGCTCAACTCCAAATCCTCCGCCGCTTCAAAACGCCGCCGTGGCACTCAACTTTCCGATCAGACCAATCTCAAACCCAAACCCCCTCTCTCCCCAGCAAGGCGCTCTTCCCGGTAAAACCCCCAAATTTAAAGTTATTATTGAGTTATGAATTCCGTGAATTTTGTGGATTTAGGGTTTCGAATTTCAGGTTGAAGACTCTGGCCCCGGTGAGCTATGTGGAGATTAGGCCCAAAGGGAAAAAGGAGTCCACGTGGAATGGTGAGATTAAAATAAAAGAGGGAAAAAGGCCGGAGATTTATACTGATGAAGATGAGAAGCTACTGGGGGATTGTAAGGAGACTTGGGAGCTCTCGGTTGATGGATATGGAGATGACCGGAAGCGGATATATGATCCAGTTAAGGGCGAAACTTGCCACCAATGCAGGTATTCAAGAATATTGCTTCTGTTAAATTTTGTTGGTTGTGATTCCATAATGTGTGGTGTGTGGATATAATGTTGCGTTTAACTTGTGTGTTGGCTGTGATTCCATGATGTGTGGAGTGTGTATAGGCAGTGTGGTTAGCTGAACCAACTTAAGTGCTTGGCTAGTATTAAGTTTATGAATGTACCAAGATAATCAATTTAGATTCTCGTGCTAGTTATGTGCGCTAACTATGGAGGAGATTCCACCGATTCTAGTGAAAGATTACCTTATGCTGCATAGGGTGATGGCGATTTGTCAACTGGCTTGTTTACAAAGAACTGTATCGGAATTCCTTGGAAACAAGTTCTGCAAGATTTCGTTCATATACAGACAAGCACTTCTGTGTTCACGACAGAATTTATGAATGAAAACTTTGAGTAGTATGTTGAATAAGAATCTAATGTGTTATGCTATTCTTGGATATTTTTTTGTTAATATCATGCTATGTGCAGGGCTTCTTCCAAACGGTTCCAAAGCATCATTAACTTATGCATATATCCCAATTCTGTCCCTTTTTTTTGCTCCACAGTTCTCTGAAAATTATCTATATTTTGTTATTGTGTGTGGCTTTAAGCTTGATTTAATAAACCTATACACAATAGGAGATACATTTTTAACTTGGTTCCCCAACACTTTCAGTTCATCGAATTGTTTAAATGGATAGATGTTAACGTAGCCTTAAAAGCCATTTTGTTATTGCGCATTTATTCAGATTTGCAAACTTTTGGTTCTTTTAGTAGTTGTCTATCATCTTTTTCGTCCGAGTCTTTCAGTTTCTTTGTTTTTGCGCATATATTCCTTTCAAGTCTTTCCAAAAGCACATGACCATAGCTCTAAACCGGCTAATCATTTAAACCTGTGCGTTGTGTTGAACTTTTAAATTAGTTGATACTCACAGGTGACCTTTCTCTTGGTGAAATTTTCTTTGACATGTCGTGCTCTCTTTCAGGCAGAAAACTCTTGGTCAGCACACACATTGCTGCAAATGTGACTTGGTTCAAGGGCAGTTTTGCGGAGATTGCTTATACATGAGGTAAAATTTTCTTTACTGCTTATACTTCAAATGAGATCATGCATTGAACTAAAGCAAATTCTACAGATATGGAGAGAATGTGATTGAAGCCAACAAAAATCTTGATTGGATTTGCCCTGTTTGTCGGGGTATTTGTAACTGCAGTCTTTGCCGTAAAGAAAAAGGTTGGGAGCCCACTGGTAATCTGTATAGGAAGGTTAGCACTATCAACTCTCAACCTTACGCATAAGTTTATATTGTCATTTAATTGTTCTGAGTTATTTTCTTCTATTTTCTTTTGTTTTCTCAGTTGAATGCTTAAAATTTGCTTGCATGACCTGATATCCCTACTCTTACTTTTTGAATAAAGATAGAAAACAACGCATTACAAGTTTACAACACACACAGCCACTCACGTATACACAATTGAAAAGGAAACACAAAGTCAATTTTCACCATGGCGAACCAAATGCTGAATTCATGTTCACTTATCAGGTCATAAATCTGGGGTACAAGTCTGTGGCACATTATCTCATTCAAACCCGTCGTTCCCAACCACTATCAGAGACCACAGGCGTAGAGGAATCAATGCATGATGATACGAAACAAGAAACAGAAGAGGGACACGTAGCAGGGGAAGAAGAAATGGAAGAGGTTCAGCCTGTTGATGCCAAAGATATGGGTAACATAGATGAAAGTGGTCCTGGAGCTGCTGAGGATTCTGTTGATGGCGAGACGAAGGGAAAGTCGAGAAGGAGGAGCACAAGGTTGAGGAAGAACTAAATAGTTTTGGATCATGGATCGACTGACATGAGGCCTGTCTTCTTATAAATAGTCATTAATCAACTAGCTGGAACACATTTTGAGCACGAGTATTCCTTTCTGTCAGCAGGAACAATGCAGGCTGTGTAGCTATAGTTTTTGCGGGGTAAAAATGTTACCGTGAATTGGAATTGTATTCATGGAAATATGACATGATCAGTAATATCTATTCTTTTGAGTTGCAATTGAAAAGAAACAGGTGTTTTCTATATTTTTTGTTGCCTGATTTTCTTGAATGAGCTCCTCCTATTCTTGGAACCCGCACATAAGAATCATCTGATGCTTGAGCTAGAAGTGTGATTCATCTGTTATTTGGCAAAGAAGTGGCCACTCTCAACCCTAAACTCTATTGTTCACTAAATCTAAAGATTTCATGCCATATTGTGCTATGCAACACTTACATAGTTACATTTGCTTTACTTTTGTGACTAGACTAGTTCTCTCATCTCCTTCATTTGGTCGGATCCTCTTTCTCGGTTTTTGGTTTTGGATACCGGGTCGGACTCAAAAAGCTCAAATCTTTGATTCTGGGTAGGACCAAACTAATAGTAAATCATGGCTCTACACGTGTCGCGCTCTCATTCCCTTCCCGCCAAAACAACCCCCTCCCACGCACACCCACAAAACGCTGACGTTTCATCTGCCAGCAGCAGTGGTCCACTAGTACCCAGATCACCATGGTGGTTCCCAGAACCAGAGGCGGAGCCCACGACGGTGCCGGGAACGGAACCGCGGCGGTATCCGACTACGAGAAAATCAGAGAGCAGAGGATCAAAGAGAACCTGGCGAGAATGCAGACCATGGGCATTTTCGACCTTTCGCGCCAGCTCAACTCCTTCAAACCTCCCAACCGCCCTCGCCGGAGTCCCACTTCCGATCAGCCCAAAGCCCACAGCTCAATTCCCACACGTCGCTCCTCTAGGTAAAACCCCCCAACTTAATTCCCCTCTTTTTTATGGGTTCATGTAAAAAAGTAAAAAAGTACATTTCTGCAAAGTAAGATAATTGGAATAATATGGTGATCACAAAGTATCAAATTTACAAGTTGGTTGAAGAAAGATTTGTGATTTTTTGAAGATTAGGTTTTTCATTTTTTAATTTTGATTTTTTTTTTTTTGGATTTAGATTGCTGAATGTGGCTCCTGTAAACTATAATCAAACTCCAAGGAAACCAAAGAGGAGTAGAGAAAGGAACCCTTCACAAAATGTAAGGAATCCCAATAGGAAGAGGAGGTCCTCATCAGACTCTGATTCTGAAACTGACTCACAGTCAGACTCAGGCTCAGACTTGGACTTGGACTCTGACTCTGACTCTGAGGTGAAAATTCGGATACCAATTGTGAATTCTGGGTCTCCACCGAGGCGGTCTTTTAGGTAATTCAGTCATTGTTTTGGTTTGTGGATAGATAGGGAAATTATGGAAAGGATTGTTTAGAAATAAATGTTGTTTTTGTAGGTTGAGAGATGTGGCTCCAGTGAGTTATGTGGAGACTACTCCCAAAAAGGAGAGGGTTCTCTCAGAGAGTGTTGAGGGAGAGTCCTCGGTGGATGAGCGTGGAGAAGAGGGGGAGAGTGTAGATGATGGGGTCAAGGATGAAACTTGTCATCAATGCAGGTATAGGTTGTGTTGGTTTCCTACTTTTTTCTTCTTCTTGTGTTTGATGTGTATATAATGTGAGGCCAATGATGCTCATTTGTGGATCCTCTTGTAGAACATTGAAAAGTAAAAATACTTTAGACAGATTGGTAGATGAGGTAACTTGCATTGATGTAGATAGTAGATATTGTATAATTTTTTAAACATCCAGGTCCAATTTTAACATGAAAACTTATGCAAAACTATCTTACATAAAGTCTTGGTTCCAAGTCTATAAGCTATTCCCAGTTGGTACACAGACCTTACAGAGTTTCTTACCACTTGCTTGTTTGTCATATACATCATTATCGTTACTGTAAAAGGTTTCCCTAAGCGATTCAAATCGGAATCTTGAACTGATGTTAATTCATGAGATTCTCTGTGCCAGCTATATAGTCTGAAGTCTTGTGTTGAAATATTGAATTGTAATGAATGTCTATATTATAGTTCTGTCATGATATTTCCTTATATTTGAGGTTTTATATCCATAGATTTTTCTAATATGTTGCAGAGCTTTTCTCACATAACATTAATGTATTACCTTACATGGGTTTAAGCTTTCCAGTCGACAAGTTACTTGGCCCAACAAAAGAAAGAAAAAAAAAATATTAATTATGCGTCCAACGGTGATTTGGTAATACAGTAGATGGTCTTTCCATGGACTTGTTCCTAGTTTTTTTGTTGTTTAAGTATTGCAGTGCAGTGTTTGGTCCTGGCAGCTAGCATTTTTATGTAAACTATGATGACCACAAGTACGATGAACCAACTTAATTCACAGTAATATACCAGGAACAACAAGACATTTACTGTTATATAGAACATTCCAATAGTTAGGGAACAACTTACAGCATGTCTTGAAAGCTCAGCCTCGTCATTTAACATAAGCTGGCTCAGCGCTGTCAAGTGGCTTGTCCAACAGTGTCTTCTTATCATCACGTTTTATGCTCTTCCATAGGATTTTTTTTCTTTCCATGTTCTCGACTCTTGCTTGCAGTTTATTGGCTGGTTCTTGCAAGTGTTATTCTTTTATACTGGAGTAACTTTATTTTTCTGAATCTAAGATGGACAATAGATTTGAGGATCCCTGATGATTAAGGGAGTGCACCTGCATCATTTATTACCCAACGATAGATAGTATCCCCCCAATAATGTGGCAAAAGAGCTCATTCTATTGTTATTTGGGTTCATCATTAAGTCAACAGCATATGTAGGGTGTTATACAAGCCTGCTTTTGCTGCATAAAGGTGTCCTATCAATTTGCTCGGTCGAGCTTGCTTTTTGTTACTACATAAGGTTTAATGTCACTTGGTAAAATTTGCTTTGTCATGACATGCCTCCTTCAGGCAGAGAACTCTTGGAGATCTTACACATTGCAGCAAATGTGACTTGGTCCAAGGACAGTTTTGTGGAGATTGCTTGGATATGAGGTGGGTTTTCTTGTTTTATTTCTCTGTTTCTTTTTTCAAATTTCTTACTGAAATTACTATTCTTGTTCCAATGAGAATGAAAAATTGTACCCATAACTCGAGGACATGTCATATCAGACTTCTAACAAGCCACTAATTCAGTTGTTAGCATACTCATTTAATTTTTCAATATTCCACAGATATAGAGAGAATGTGACTGAAGCTAACCAAATTCCTGATTGGGTTTGCCCTGTTTGCCGAGGTATATGTAACTGCAGTGTCTGCTTGACTAGGAAGGTAATCCTTCGATCCTTGATGGCGGATATGATAGTTTCTTTTTCCAAAGGAAACAAAGGGAAGGGATAATGCATTACAGTACAGTGTACACACATATGCACGTACACATAGAGAGTCATAAACAGATGTGCACGCATAAGTTGATGAAGTATACACACTGCCTACAAACCAGAATAAATAGACTCTATGTCTAGAGCTTAAGACACACACAAACTACTGTAAATTAGGAACCACTTACCAAGACTAGGCTTTACACCAATTCCATCAGAGGAAAAACTCAGAAATTACTTTGATAATTTTTGTTCATCAAACAAGCCTTTGCCATTTGGCACTTGCACATATTTATACTTGAGAGCAGATAGATCATATTGACTAGCATAAAAGACTCATTAGGCCTCGTAGACTTCCAAACTGGAAACATAAAGACTAATAAACGAAACTCTAAAACTTCTAAACTGAAACAGAAATTTGAAATGACAGAGCATAAATTTGAAGAGCATTAGGCCTAGAGACTTCTAGAGTCAGACCCTTTAAGCTGCAATATGTATCTTGACAGCAATTAATCAAGCCATATGGAGAGGGAATGATTAGGTGCTCTCTTTATTAATTTCCGTCGCTCATAAACTTGATAAGGTTTAACTATGATGTCCTCATCATACGGTCATTGAATGCATAGTTTGAGTATCATGGATTTTGTGTACATAGTGGAAGGCAAACACTGAAAGTTAAAAAATAAAAAATTAATAAAAACACCTAACCAATGGATATATTTTGTTTGTGCATCAGTTCATAAAACTGGGTTATAATTATGTAGCATAGTTCAGATCCTTAGTCAAACCCTTGAATACGTGCATCGGAATTGATGTATGATTCGTATACAGACACAGGAATTAATGCATAATGATGTCAGAGAAGAAATGGAGGAGGGATACCTCATGGGAAAAGAGGTGAATGCCTTGGTTAGTGAGCATGTTCCTACAGAAGACGTGGGCAAGCTAGATGCTGCTACACTTACTTGTGATGTTGATGGTGAGACAAAGAAAGACCCAAAAAGGAGCATGAGGGCGAGTAGTTCACATGTTGTTGCTAAAGACATGGGTAAACTAGATCTTGCTGGTGATGTTGATGGTGAAATAAATATACAACCAAGAAGGAGCACAAGGACAATTATTACGCAAGTTGTTGCGGAAGACCTGGGGAACCTAGATGCTGCTGGTGATGTTGTTGATGGTGAGACAAAAAAGGAACCAAGGAGGAGCACAAGAATGAGGAGAAACTAAACAATTCTAGGTAAAACTGTGATTGACATGACGCCCTAAAGTACTATAGTCTTGGCAATTGGTGAAAGGTTGTAAGAAACCAAACACTTTTATAACAGATACTCCTCTTTTTGTTAGCAGGGCAGCTTACTGTTTTGTGGAGAACTTATTGGCACAGGGAAAGTTTTCTTGAATCGCAGTTTGGTATACTTTGGAGTATCAGTAGTATCTAGTCTTTTGAAGCATGTAATCCCTCTCTTTACTATTCATAATTTCATATCATTAGTAGTCTTTTCAAGCACCCCTTTACTCGTCATATTTCAGGAACCACTCCGAAACTAACATTTCCAACCACATAGTCAGTATATCCTTAAAAGCAGTCACAAACAAAGAGAGTTTCATGAAGTTAGGAACTTGCCAAAAAGGCATTCCATTTTCTTGCACAAATTACGCCATTTTCTTCTGTACAGGTTGGGAGCTTGGCTGAACTTGACTTTACCATGTTAACATTATATTGGCAGTCTGGCATGTGCGATGTCAAGACCATTCATGATCTGCATAACTCTTCAAACTGAATATAGTCACAGACTTTAGTATAGGCGTCCTCTGAGAAGAATTTTCCCTCAAACTAGCACCATTTTTGTTACCAATGGGTTGGTCATATCAGAAAATTCTTGAATAAGCTGTAAAGCGAGTACTTCTGTAATTTGTTCACCTCATACCATGAGTTAAGCACTTCAAGGTTTTTGTCTGTTCCTGAGAAGGTTAACTGTATGCTGAGATTGCAGTCAAAAGTCCCACCATTGCTTTTGCATTTTGAGTTTGGTACTGCACAGTCCTCGCCATTAAGGCAAACGGAGTAGTCCCCAGAGCACGCTTTGCACCCAAATTTCTTCCAGTACAAGTTTTGAAGAATACCCCTGTCGAATTCTAGTACCTATAGACCGAATAGAAGTCAGAGTTATGGTACTGCTTCAAGTATGGAAGGGAGAAAGAGAGAGAATTGAAGTTCATCGACTATTGGCTAGAAGGGGGGTACCAAGGTAAAACTAGTTATGGTATTCGAGTCATCAGCAACCAATATTGGGGGTGATCTTGCTGCATACTTGCGTCCGGCAAATGCCACCATGTATCCGCCTTTAGCCTGAGAATTTCATGAGATTTCAAAACTATAATCAGACTTTAATCATGAAGAGAACATGGAAAATTAAAGAAATTATACCGGTGTGACAATTTGTGGCTAGTTAAGCCTTCTTCGAAAAGAAACACTTCACTGCTTTCTAAAGAAGCATCTTAAAATGTGTTTCCACACGGAGTAATATATATGCTTGCAAAGAAAATCTCATTTAGAATTGCTCTCTATATGCGCATCATTAGTCAGACCTACAAGTTCAACACTGTAGCAAAAATCATTCACGTACAATAACCTCTATGCAAATGCAGTCCGCAAATGGCACATTCATATTCTCTCTATGCTCTAATGTAAGATTAGTCTCACAAAATCTACGCAGAAGTGGGAGAATCAAGTTAATGAATGCTGTCATCATTTCTTAAACATACTATGGAACCCAAAGTATTGTGAGTGTTGAAAGTTCAGAATATATAGCAAGATATAGCTCATACCTATATGAACACATGCATTTTTACCTATCCTATATTTTCAACTATAAGAAGATCTACGTTTTCGAATTTTCATACCGGATTGAAGGTGTCGCTACCATTGATTGAAAGGAAAGATATCTCATCAACTTTGGGTCGGAAAAGAGCAAGTTGTGCATCCTTTAGGGATAAACGCGAGTCACAGGGCGAAAGTTGAGTCTGATTGAAAAAGAACGAGTCTTTGGTTGAAAATGCAAGACCAAATGTAAAACCATCCCATCTTTGAATTGTTGCATCTGAGCAAGGATCAAACACACCATTTGTATCACTTCCGGCATCGGCAACAAACATCATCATCTTAATCAACAAAACCATGATCATGATCATCATCTTCTTCATCATCGATTTAGTCTCCATGATGATCTTCAAGACTTCACCTTCACCAATCTGAATCCATAAAAATACAAACTATTAACCATTTTGAATGTCCTTTAAACTTTTCCGGCGATCAATACAATGTTTCATAGCATTCAGAAACATTAAACTAATACAGAATATAGAGGCTTGGACAAGGAGAAAAACAAGAAATGATAAGAGAAATGCCTACAAACCTAAAGGGAAAACGATAAGAGAAAGAACCAAAAACTCAGATTTACTCTATTAATCAAACCCTAATAGGAAGATTATTGGGATGGTGGGTGTTTATGATACGTATTGCTTGTATTTGTTCATCCTAGACGCGCCAAAACGGTTATCCTGGCATATGTGTTGGATCTTGTCCAATAAAGCGGTTATGGAAGTTCATGTTGCTTACTAGGCAAGTTTTCAAGATATTTTGACCTCTTTATTCCAATTATTTAGGGCATTAATTTTCGGTTTTGTTAAAAAAAAAAAAAAAATTAAATAAATAAATAAATAAAAAACACCCTCTTTAAAAAGCTACCAAAATAAAGTTATAATAAATTAGAGGTAAGTGGTCGGTCAATGGAGAATGCTTCCGTTCAGGAGTACAATAGTGTAGTCAATGATCAGGTCACTAGTGAATGGTCCATTTCAGGTCTAGTTCATCAAAAAATAAAAGAAAGCATGCAGATCGTTGTCTATTTTGTTAAAAAAGGTCTAAATACCTTGTGACCAGGGGCCCGGGGACGCCAGCCTGCCGAACAGGCCACCAGAGCTGTCATTTTGTGTGCGAACAGAAGGAAACCAGTCCCACATTGAAGAGTAAGACCAGACATCACGCCCGACCACCTATATAAGGGCCTCAACTACCCTCTTTAATAGGTAACTGATCTCTCCAACTGCTTATCACTCTTGCTTAAGTTATCTATTCATCCCAACTGTACTAACTTAGGCATCGGAGAGGAGAAGACCGGCCCGCCCGGTATTCCCCTTAGTTAGCAGGTTCGCAGGAGGAGATCACATCTTGATTCATCAATTTCCACTAGGCATACGGGTTTGTGCAGAAACAATTGGCGCCGTCTGTGGGAAGCATTTGATCCACGAAAAAGTAGCGTTGCTCTACCGGAGGGTAGAATCCGATCGATCCTTTGGAAGGCAATTTGAAAGTAAGTCCACGATCCGGAGGCCATGGAGGGAAGGAAGATGAAAGCTGGCGGGAGAGGGCTGAAAGAGCGAGTCCGGGTCCCCGACCGGGCCCATAACCTTAAATCTGAGGTCAACGCGAGGTTTGTCCCTTCTCCCGACCGGGACGGAACCCTCGATCGCCGGAGCTCAGACAATCCTGACCAATACGATGAGGGGGAGGAGATAAAAAAGATGAAGGCAGAAGTCGCGCGATTGCGAGAGGAGGGCAATCGAGACAGACTAAGGGCGGATGCCCGGTGCCAAGAGTTGGAAGCGGTAAACATCGCCTTATTGGCGGCCCTGGAGAAAGGACACCGGCAGGACACCTCTCGGGCGGCATCACGGCCCGCAAATAAAGGTAACGAGTTCCCGCACCTAGAAGTGGGACAGCCTACGGGAAGGAGAAAGACTGCGCATTTGCCCACGCCACTCTTTCCGGAAGCTCTGAGGAATTCCGGCCCGTTGAGTCCCCATACTGAACAAACTTGCCGCCGGGCGAGCAGGACAGCTCTACCGCAAGGACGCTTCAGACGCTCTCCGCCTCGGTGTCGGACATAAAGGACCGGTTGGAGGCCAGCGAGAAAAGGACAGTGCGACCGCAGGACAGCGCGCGATTCAACGAACGCACTGGACCGTTTCCACACCGAGTTAGGGAATCCGGAAGATCTGGTAACCAAAAGTCCCTGAAACTGACGTACTCAGGAACGAGCTGCCCATACCAACACCTGGACAGTTTTAAGTCACAAACGGGCACAAAGGGCTACTCAGATGCCACATGCTGCAATGTGTTCCAAGAGACGCTCTCAGGGGAGGCATTGGGCTGGTTCTACGAGCTGCCAGTAAACTCGGTGGAAACATTCGAACAGCTGGCTGATAAGTTTGTCGGCCGATTCGTCCTTAGAGCCAAGGCGGCCCAAACGTCAACGATCCTTTTCGATTGCATGCAGACTGACCGCGAACCGCTGTGCGCTTTCGTTAACCGGTGGCATATCGCCATGGCCGGGGTCAGAAACTTGGATAAAATGATCACTGAGATGGCATTCAAGCAGGGGTTAAGGCCCGGGGAACTCTCGTACGCCCTGCGAGTAAAGGAGCCACTGGGGTACGACGAGTTGATGGCCGTGGCAGTCAGGCACGCCCAAGCGGAACATGAGACGCATGGGGATAAGATGCCCAAGCGAAGGTCGGATGACCTATTACCAACACCTTCCCGTGAAAACAAGGCCGGGCGACAGGATCACAATCGTACGCCTGCGACCGGTAAGAAGGCCGAAGTATGGGAGGATTGGTGACCCCGCCGGAGAGGCGACAGCAGTTCACGGGCAGGTGGAAGACCACCGCCTGTGCGACCTGCACGACTCATGGCAGCAGCGCCAGCGGGGCGACAACCGCGGGCCCTGGCCATTATGCCAGCAGGAAAACCCGAAGACCCAGCCTTCCGGACTAACGACCACCGACCTCAGAGAACGGTTGAGGATGGCCGAGTCCGGACAGATGACCCGCAAAGGGACAGGCAGGGTGCCCGAGAAGTAGGAAGCATACGCACCCGAGTCCCCGGGGGGATCGAGGTGCATGGAAGCATAAATATGATACATGGTGGGGACCACATAGATCGACTCACCCGGAGCTCGAAGAAGCGATGCTTAAGGTCAATCCGGGGAAATGAAGTATATGCCTTTGGTGGAGGAAGCGGCCATGCCGCTAAAATCGGATGGAACTCGGTCACGTTTTATGAGGAAGAAGAACCGGAGGATCTGATCCAACCGCACAACGATCTCTTCCTCATTACGGTCCAAATAGACCACTGGATAGCCAGCCGCATGTTAATCGACACCGGGGCTTATGTCAATGTGATGTTCCATGACGCATACAAGGGGCTGCACCGGGGAAGGGGCAAGATATCCCAGGATAACAAGCCGCTGATAAGCTTCTCCGGCGAGGTGGTCAAGCCTTTGGGATCGGATTACCTGCCGCTAATCTTCGGCGAGGGAGACAGGACGAGGAAGGAACACCTGGAGTTCATCATCGTGGATTGCCTGTCCTCATACAATGGCATAATCGGTCGGCCGGGGTTGTGGAGGCTGAAAACATTCATAGCCGACCATATGCTGATGTTAAAAATGCCTTCACCCGCCGGCGTCATTACCATACGCGGGGACCAGAAGATTGCTCGCAGATATTATGCGGAGGCCCTGGCCCACGGGAGAAAGCGGACCGAGGTCTTCACGGCTACTCAACTAGCGCCAGTACCGAATCCGAGTATTGACCCCCGTGATGACACCGACTTCGACGACGAGAAGCTAAAACGACCGTCGGCTGTGGAAGAAACCGAAGCAATCTCCATTTCGGAGGATCACCAGGAACGAAAAGTGGTGATAGGAACGAAGCTCGCCCCGGCTGTCAGGCAAGGGCTCATCACCTTTCTCCGAGACAACAGTTCAGTGTTCGCATGGTCTTACGAAGACATACCAGGCATATCCCCAGAAATAGCGCTCCACCGGCTAAATTCGTTGCCCAACGTTCCCTCGGTGAGGCAGAAAAGGAGGTCCTTCAGCCCGGCGAAGTATGAGGCGATCAGAGAGGAAGTGCAGAAGCTGAAAGGCATAGGTTTCATCCAGGAAGTCAAGTATCCCCGATGGCTCGCCAATGTGGTTATGGTCCCAAAGAAAAGAACCGACCGGTGGCGCATGTGCGTTGATTTCACCAACCTAAACCGGGCGTGCCCAAAAGACAGCTTCCCGCTCCCCCGAATAGACTAGCTTATAGACTCCACATCCGGTTTTAAACTACTCAGCTTCATGGATGCCTACGCAGGATACAATCAGATAAGGATGAGCCCGGACGATGAAGAGCACACCTCATTCACGACTGACCGAGGGACTGAGGGACCTACTGCTACAAGAGGATGCCGTACGGTCTAAAGAACGCCGGGGCCACATACCAACGGATGGTGAACCGCATGTTGGAGCAGGAGATGGGTAAAACGGTGGAAGTATACGTGGATGACATGCTAGTCAAAAGCTTGACCGCAGGGGCCCACGTCCGAGACTTGGCAGTAGTCGTCGGCAAGATGCTCAAGTTTGGGATGCGCCTGAACCCGAAGAAGTGCATTTTCCGGATTTCAGAGGGCCTGTTCCTAGGCCACATTATCAGCCAGCGGGGGATAGAAGCTAACCCGCTGAAGGTCCAAGCGATCCTAGACATAGAAACACCGGGGGAAAGAAACCAGGTTCAGATGCTAACCGGCCGACTAGCCGCCCTGGCCAGATTTATCTCCCGCCTGACCGATAAGTGCGCCCCATTCTTTAACCTGCTCAAGGCACAGTAGTTCAAAAAAATTCACTGGGCGGTGGAGCACGAGGCGGCATTCCAATCCATCAAGACATATCTGTCTGCAGTACCTCTCATATCCAAACCGGTGCCAGGCGAGATGCTATACCTCTACATAGCTGCATCAGGAACAGCCGTCTCTGCACTATGTAGGGAAGGGACTACATAGCTGCATCAGGAACAGCCGTCTCTGCACTACATAGCTGCATCAGGAACAACCGTCTCTCCCGGTATACTATGTAGGGAAGGGACTTACCGGAGCCGAAAGCCGATACCCTGACATCGAAAAACTGGCTCTGGCCCTGATCGTCAGCGCCAGGAAGCTCCGGCACTATTTCCAAGCTCATTCCATCACTTTGTATACCAATCACCCTCTACGGCAGATCCTGCAAAAACCGGATACTAGCGGCA
Organism: Potentilla sterilis; assembly: GCA_963682095.1. Lineage (NCBI taxonomy): Eukaryota > Viridiplantae > Streptophyta > Magnoliopsida > Rosales > Rosaceae > Potentilla > Potentilla sterilis. The sequence goes on from OY821762.1 coordinate 40,520,463, forward strand.
GGCTCGTACGTTGGGCAGTCGAGTTGGGAGAGTTCGATATAACTTATGCCCCGCGAACGGCCATCAAGGGCCAGGCCGCTGCGGATTTCATATGCGAACTCACCCCGATGGCAGTAGAAGCGCATTCCGGCCGGTCCGAGGGCACCGAAACAGTTCAAGCCATAAAGGTCGAACCAGGCCTCCCCAGCGGTTGGAAGCTTTATGTGGACGGCTCTGTAACGAGTAAGCGGAGTAGAGCCGGCGTCATGCTAACCTCACCCGATGGCCAGTCATACGAGTATGCCATGCGGTTCCTTTTCAATACTTCTAACAACGCCGCTGAATACGAGGCCTTCATAGCCGGTTTGCATGCTAGCCAAGGAAATGGGGATCCCATCCCTGGAAATATATAGCGACTCGAGCCTGGTGGTAAACCAGATGAACGGGCTGTTCGAAGTCAAGGAACCCCAGTTAGCCTCCTACAAGGCTTTGGCCAAAACCCTGATCGAGCCATTCCAGGGAGCAACGATTCAGCATATACCCCGGGAGGCAAATAGGCATGCGGACGCCCTAGCAAGGTTGGCAACCGAAAACTACCCACTAGAGTACCGAAGAGCTAAGATCGAAACCCTCCAGAAGCCGAGCATAAGCAAGACCATTTCCGAGATATTTGCGGTAGAGGAGGCGCCACCGAGCTGGATGGATCCTATAATTAAATACCTGGTTGACAAAACCAGCCCCCAGGATAAAGTAGAGGCTATGAGGCTACACCTCCGGTGTACCAGGTGCAGCCTCCACGGCGGCAAGTTGTACCGAAGAGGGCACAGCTTCCCCCATCTAAAATGTGTGACTAAAGAGGCGGGAGAAGCCATCATGCAAGAAATCTATGAAGGAGTGTGCGGTAACCATTCTGGCGCCCGATCCCAGTCTCATAAGTCTCTACGGGCAGGATACTTTTGGCCAGATATGGCAGCAGCGTCGAGAAAAATATCAGGCGGCTGCCACAAGTGCCACATGTATGCCACTACACCTCATGCTCCGGCAATCGCGTTGTCAATTCTGTTAGCGCCATGGTCGTTCGCACAGTGGGGGCTAGACATCATCGGCCATTTCCCAATAGCTGTGGGACAATACAAGTACGCCATCATAGCCGTTGAGTATCAGACAAAGTGGGTTGAGGAGGAACCCCTAGTCAAGATTACCGAGGAACGGGTGAAAAAATTCCTATGGAAGAACATCTACTGCCGGTTCGGGGTGCTGCAGACCATAGTCACGGATAACGGGACACAGTTCAACAATGCTGATCTCATCCAGTACACGGCCTCCATGGGGACCCGGATGTTATTCGCCTCCATGGGGACCCGGATGTTATTCGCCTCAGTGGCGCACCCGTAAACCAACGGCCAGGTTGAAGCGGTCAATAAGATTATCAAAAGTCTCCTCAAGAAGAAGCTCGATGACAAAAAAGGATGTTGGGCTGAGGAACTCCCCGCGGTTCTATGGGCCATCCGGACAACAGCAACCCAAGCAACAGGGGAGACCCCGTTCTGCATGGCATTCGGGAGCGAAGCGGTACTCACCGTAGAGACCGACATGCCTAGCGGCAGGGTCCAGAATTACGATGCTGAAACAAACGCCGAGGGCATACGGCTCAACCTGGTCTCATTGAGGAGTGGCGCGACCAAGCGCATATGCGAAACCAAACATACAAGCAACGGGTCGCTCGATACTATGACAGAAAGGTCCGGGAAAGGAAGTTGCAAGTGGGGGATTGGGTGATGAAGAAGTTCAGAAAAAGCTGCTGGCCTTGGAGCCAACGTGGGAAGGGCCCTACCAAATCACCGCAGCCACAGGTCCGGCGACATTCCACATCATAGACACCGAAGGCATCTACTCCACCCGCCCATGGAATATCCAGCATCTGCTGTTCTACCCTAAGTGAGATTACTGCCTTAAAAATGGACAGTACTGTATTTAGAACCAACGTTGCAATACAGATAGTCACTGCCTCTAGAATGAACTACAGCTGGTTACAAAGTAGATACATCTGCCAAGTATATAAAAAAAAAAAAAAAACAACCGCTAATCAGCGCCACCGGAGCCTCTAATCCCAGACCCACCAGCCTTGAGAGACCACTCTTGCTCCAACTTCTCGGCCAAGGCTACCTCAGCCTCCATCCGCTCGGCATCAAGCCACCCTTTCTCCCTCCACTCCAGATACGCATCATTTATACCCTTCGCACGGGCGGCCTCCAGCATCTCTGCAAGTTCCACCGACTCCCGGAAATCGTCAATAGCTTTATCAGCGGCTTCGGCAAGTTGGGACTCTACGAGCTTCTCCCCTCCCTTGAGGACTGCTGTTACTTGGGTCTGCAACTCCACAATCTTCGCCTCCAATTCCATATTCCTCTCTTCCCGAGCGACCGCCAGTCGACTGGCCTCCTCCCTCTCATGCGCAAGCTTAGCCTCTGCCAATGACAGCTGCATGGTGAGGTCCTCCACTTGCCTCTCCAGAACCGGAGTCTCCTCACTAGGCTCAGCGGCGTAAAGGCTATGAACCAGCTGGTACAAGTGCACAAAAGAAGAACATTAGCTCGTAGCACAAAAAGGGAGAGGGAGCGCAGAAGAACCTCAGTGCCACACAGGTACACGATCAGACTTACCCGAAGACCCAATTCCACAGCTTTCTTCCTGCTCTCTCCCGGCCGCACATCTCCGGCGGCCTCCCGATCAAGTCCCAAGGCCTGAATGGTAGATGCCACGAACCTACCAAAACCACCATCACCAGAGCCGCGATCGGCTTTCGGCTCAACTGTTTCCCTACTCCTTCGGCCACCGGTTCCCTCCGCCAGAACCAATGTTGACCCCCCACCAGCCGAGCTTGACGCCTCGGTATCAAACATCCTCGCCCTCTTGGCCGGAGCTTCGCCAAGACCGCTTCTGCGGTACCAAGTCATCTCCGCTGCCTCTCTCTCCCGAGGGGCTTGTATCCCCACAGGCCGCGCTCGAGGTTCCGGACCTGGTGAGCCCACCGGTCCTACATCCCGAATAACAAGGGGGGCATTCTCCTCACCGCCCGGCCGCCGACCGTAGTGGGAATCCAGAAACATGAGCGGCACAGGAGTACTATGCACCGTGCTCTCTAGGGTGTCCGGATCTACAACGGTTTTCGAGGCCATCTTCCCCATCTCCATCAACCTCTGGGCCACAAGTTCGTCGTCTGCCTCGACGGTCTCCTCGCTCCGAACAGCGAGCCGGGGGGTATTAGCTGCAAATCAATAAACCGAGCGGTTAGAATAAAATACGACCGCACAAAACAACAGTGCAAGGCACTTTACCAGGTTTCTTTCCCATCTCGCATATCTCCAACACATTCCACTGGATAAAATTGTAAGAGCTCCGGCCCAGACTGTTCGAGCAAACAAAAAGCCGGGCTATCCGTTGCCTCTCCAAGTCGACCAACCGGTACGACTGATCCCCGATAGCTTGATAAGCCCTGGGCACCCGAAAGCTCTTCAAATTACGCCGCCACCTACCCCCGGCCATCACAACCGATCTCCTCCATACATTCGAAACCTACGACGATAGGTGAGTGATGGAAGGATCGAAATCCTGTGCGACAAAATTGACACAGCCGGAGGCCTGGGCCTTTTTGCAGTAGAGAATCTTGTACAGCGCTCGTAACTCATTTATCGTGGGCCAGTCCATGTTGCTAAGACTGAATAAGCACCCGAGACCAAGCAACTGCCTCCACTGGTTGCTAGGAAGCTGGGCGGGGGAGACATTTATCAGGCTCAGCACATACTGGACAAACTTCGGCAGCGGCAGAGATAGCTCGTGCCGAAATTGATCCTCAAAAACGGCAACCCAACCCTCCTCCGGGTTGCAGGCCAGTTCCCCAGGATGCAGGCCCCGGAGCTTAACGGAGGAGTCAATACCCCACTTCACCCGAAAATCCCTTATCTCGCCAGCAGTCATGCTTCTGGTCGGCTCGTCACAAAAAATCACCTTGTCGCCGTCCAACAGCTGGTACCTCACGGACCCTCCCGTCGACGCACGTCCGGCACTGACAGGATTGGCTGACCTCCCAGATTCCATAAATCCTAAGAACAGAATTTACCCTACGCTCAGTTAGTTGTGTAGCAAGATAACAACGCAAAGACGGCAGACGAGGAGCCGAGCTTCAACAAAATACGACAGGAAGAGAGGAGGGGGGTACGAAGCATCTTATAGGCGGAAAAACTACACCTTGTTGATAACTAGGGCAATCAAAAGGGGAAAGGTAACCCCAGCCGCAGATTCCCTCCATCTCAGACCGCTCCCTACTGACACGTGTCCCAGCATCGATAAAGTTCCCAAGCCATCATAACTGATGGGACTGATGGGCTCTCTCCTTCATTGCATGTCAGCCACCTGTCCCGCCTACATGCGGTAGTTAGGGGAGGTAGGAGCGAGAACCAAGGCGTCCAGCCCCCCCCCCCCCCCCCCCCCACTTCCCCAAGAGTCAACCTCAAATCAAGGAAAGACATACCACCGGTTATGTAGTATTCAACCGGCTCCATGGCATCCCACCAGTTATGTAGTATTCAACCGGCTCCATGGCATCCCACTGGTTATGTAGTATTCAACCGGCTCCATGGCATCCCATGGCATCCCACCGGTTATGTAGTATTGAATCGGCTCCATGGCATCTCACCGGTTATGTAGTATTCAACCGGCTTCATGGCATCCCACCGGTTATTTACCATTCAACCGGCTCCATGGCATTCCACCGGTTTAGTCACTCTTCTTCCCCCTTGCGGGTAAGGACAAGTCAGCAATAACTCAAGGCTTCAAACACATGGGCTTTATAAACCCGGGAGAGTTTACATCTAACACATGCAAACTCTTCCAGCAGGCTAAAAACCCTGCATCACACTGAACTGTGATAAATTTGGGGATCCATGGTGAAACTTGTTATCTCTACGCCACCCCACCGGGCAGATTGTTTCTCTAACACAGAACAAGTCTCCCCGCAGGCTAGAAAACATGCACATTACCTCACGCTTATTCCAACACAAGCTGAGAAGAACTAGCAGGTGTTAACCAGTGCTTCAACATGGCCGCAACACCCCACCGGGGTACCTGTTGGCTTATTCCACGCTTCAACAGGCCTCCCCGCAGGCTAGCAACCCTGTATATTACCCCACGCTTATTCCAACACAAGCTGGGCCGAACCACCGGGCTGCTCCCGGCCTGCCTCACCGTTGGCAGCAGTTTTACCCTGGGAACTTGGGGGACTCGCCCCGACATGGCAGTCCACCTGTCGAGTCCTCACATCACCACGCCTTCTCTGCCCGAACGTCCGGTCACGCCCAATCTTCAATGCGGACTTGGGGGACTGGGCACCGTTGGGTCGGTAACCCTGCGGGTCTGCGGGACAGGAGCGAAACATATTAAGTCCCCATTCAAGATTGCACTTGACCGGAAACTTGGGGGACTTGTTGACAGTAGTCACAGAGGGGCTACATAAGCCCAAAGACCCGCAACCAGTGCATCCGGGGCCGGACTGAGGCCCGGAGCAGGATCACCAGCACCCAGACCCGAGGTCCAGCAGTCTACCTTGTGACCAGGGGCCCGAGGACCGGGGACGCCAGCCTGCCGAACAGGCCACCAGAGCTGTCCTTTTGTGTGCGAACAGAAGGAAACCAATCCCACATCGAAGAGTAAGACCAGACCTCACGCCCGACCACCTATATAAGGGCCTCAACTACCCTCTTTAATAGGTAACTGATCTCTCCAACTGCTTATCACTCTTGCTTAAGTTATCTATTCATCCCAACTGTACTAACTTAGGCATCGTAGAGGAGAAGACCGGCCCGCCCGGTATTCCCCTTAGTTAGCAGGTTCGCAGGAGGAGATCACATCTTGATTCATCAGTTTCCATTAGGCCTACGGGTTTGTGCAGAAACAAATACTGATATATGCTTATGTGTATTTGACGAGTAAGAGCATATAACAAAGTCCACATAATGTTTCCTAAACCAGAAAATCAAGCAAAACTGCACATCGATGGCCTTCCAAAAGCTCGAACTGTATTATCAAAGTTTACCATGATATAAAGCCCTCTGATAGCAAGTATAAAATCAAAACAATATGATAAAATTCAGATAAGCAAAATATAATGCTGCAACAACCAGAATTTCTGAAAATACCTCAATTTATTAAAAACTATAAACTCTCATTACAAAGCAAAATATGATTAAAATCACAGCAAGTCTAAAGAACTCAAAAACTGTAAATTTCTAATTTTGCTTCTAATTGTAACTCCTACTGGTACTAAACCTCTAGGCTTGATAAAACTTCTATGTTCTTTATGTGCTCCTTGAAAACGCCTACTGAAAGAGCCTTATACTTAAAACACTAACTTATCCATGTTTCACTCTTTGTCTAATATCATAGTATTTCAAATCAATGTGTTTTAAATTACTAGACCTCTTGTTATTTTTACAGAAAAACACAGCTGCTTCATTATCACAATAAATCACAAGTTTATCTTCAACAATGTGACTTAATACTTCAATTTGAATAAAAAAATTCTAATCCAAAGCCCTTCACACATAGTCTCATAAACAGCAATGTACTCAGCTTGCATTGTAGAAGTAGTTACTAAGGTCTGCTTTATAGTTTTCCAGGCTATAGCTCCTCCAGCCAACATATAGACATATCCACAGGTTGACTTTTTAGACGTAGGAAAATTCCCAGCAAAATCAGAATCAGAATAACTTGTGAGTTTCAAGTCTTCCACTTGCTTATACATCAGCATATGACTTTTAGTACCCTGCAAGTATCTTAAAACTTTCTTCCCGGCAACCCAATGCTCATGACTAGGATTTGACTGAAACCTAGATATAATACCAACTGGAAAACCTAAATCTGATCTACTGCAGAATTGAGCATACATCAAACTGCTAACAAGTCAAGCATATGGTTTGGAATCCATATCATCTTTTGCATCTTTAGTTTTGTTTTTAGTCAGCTTGTCACCCTTAAACATAGACACCTCACCAACTAAGTATTTTTCCATATTGAATCTCTTCAGAACTTTAGAAATATAATTTTTCTGAGATAAACCTAAAGGTTTATGAGTTCGGTCTCTTTTAATCTCTATCCCTAGAATATATAAAGGTTCTCCTAAATCTTTCATGTCAAAATTATTTGACAGAAAGCTCTTGGTATCTTTTAGCAATTTGAAATTAGTGCTGGCTAAGAGTATATCATCAACATATAATACTAGAAATATGAAATTATTTACAGAAGTTTTTAAATAGACACACTCATCAACTAGGTTTTCAGTGAATCCAAAAGAATAAATTACTTAATCAAATTTCTTATACCACTGTCTTGAAGCCTGTTTTAATCTATAAATAAATTTCTTTAATCTGCAGACTAAATGCTCACTGCCAGCATTTATGAAACCTTCTGGTTAGTTCATATAGATCACTTCATCCAAATTACCATTCAAAAAAGCTGTTTTAACATCCATTTGATGGAGTTCCATATCAAAATGTGCCACTAAAGCCATGATTATTTTGAAAGAATCTTTTGTTGAAACTGGTGAAAAAGTTTATGTAAAATCAATTCATTCTTTCTGTGTAAAACCCTTAGCTACAAGTCGTGCTTTATGTCTTTCAACATTTTCATATGCATCTCTTTTGGTCTTACACACCCATTTGCAGCCTATAGGTTTCTAATTTGGATTTGGTTCAACTAGCTCCCACACTGCATTATTATCCATTGATTTTATTTCTTTTTGCCTTTTGCCACTACATTGACTCCGAACTTTCTACTGCCTAAGCAAAACTAGTGGGAACATTTTCATTTGAACAGTCTGTCTCTACTTCAACCTCATTAAAATAAACATGATAATCACTATATTCCCCATATTTTGGTTTCTTGGCTCGGTTGGATCTTCTAAGCTGAGGAGGTGGATTTTGTTGGTCTACACGATGGTTTTGTTGCTCTATGTTTTGGTCTTATTGATTCACTTGAGGCTCATGTTGAACTGTAGGTTCAGCTTGATCCTCATGCATATGATCAAAATTTTGATTTTCTGCATTATCATATTCTGTTGAACTTTCAGTTGCTAAGTTATTGGTTTGAAAGGGTAAAGCTATTTCCACATCTTCATCCAGCATAATTTCTTTAAAATTTGTAGATAAATCTTCAAATTTTGTATTATCAACTTTTTCACCTAGAAACTTGACTTGATGTGTTTCAAAAATTCTAAGTGAGTGTTTGGAAGAATAAAGCTTATAACCTTTAGATTTATGTGGATAACCAATAAAATAGCAACTAATTATTTTAGGATTAAGCTTATTTATATTCGAGTTATAAATTCTTACTTTTGCATGGCATCCCCATACATGACAGTGATGAAGGCTTGGTTTTCCTCCATACCATAATTCAAATGAGGTTTTATCTATAGCTTTACTTGGAGTTCTGTTACAAATGTAATTTGCTGTTTTCAAATTTACTGTTTTCAAAGCTTCACCCCATATGAATTTAGGTAAGCCAGTAGTGCACATCATACATCTAACCATGTTTAAAAGAGTCCTATTTTTTCTCTCAGCAACACCATTCTGTTGAGGATTAAAAGGTGTTGTATATTGAGGTTTTATGCCATGTTCCTTAAGAAACAAAGCAAAGGGACCCTTAGATTGACCTTTCTCTGTGTATTTTCTATAAAACTCTCCCCTCCCCCCCCCCCCCCCCCCCCCCTATCTGATCTTATTGTTTTGATTTTCCTCTCCAGTTGATTTTTTACCTCAGTTTTATAAACTTGAAAATTTTTTAGAGCTTGAGATTTCGCAGGGAGTAGAAAAACATAACAAAATCTGGAGTAATCATCTATAAATGTGATAAAATACACATTTCCACAAATAGTTTTATACTTAAAAGGGCCACAGATATTAGTATGGATTAACTCTAGTAGGTTTTGGCTTTTGTATCCAATCTTTTTTCTTAAATTTGTAAGTTTTCCTTTATAGCATTCAACACACTCGTTTAAATCTGAAAAATCAAGTTCTGGTAAGATGTTTTTTTTATCAGAAGTTTCAGTCTTTCTGCAGAAATATGGCCAAGTGTCCTGTGCCACAAATATGCAGCCTTTTCATTGATTTTAGTTCTTTTAATACCTGTTATAGTGTTAGTACTTTGAGTGCTTTCTGGTTTTTGAGTTCTTACTGTTTCAACAAGAGAAATTTCTTATTGAGGTGTAGAACAATTTAACTGTAAATAACCATTCATAATAGCACCAGAACCAACATTCATAGAATTTCTTGAAATATTTATTTCATTATCATCAATCAAAAATCTACAACCAGGTTTGACCAAAAGACTAACCGAAAGTAAATTCATTCTAATGGAAGGTACATAAAAAACATTATCTAAAAATAAAAATTTTCCAGATCCAAAACTAAGCCTCAATGTGCCTACTGCCTTGACTGCTACTTGCATGCCATTTGCTACCCGTAGGTTGATTTCATCACTTTTTGGGGTTCTCTTCCTTGTGAATCCATGCAAAGAATTTGTTATATGTACTGGAGAACCAGAATCTAACCACCAACTAGTAGGTTCAACATTCAAAAAATTAATTTCTAAACCAAAAATCTGGAAAAATTGCTTACCTTTTTTAACCAACCAATTCTTGTAACCAATACAATCCTTCTTCATGTGTCTTATCTTTTTGCAAAAATAGCACTTAAACTGGAATGGTTTTGGTTCTCCTAATGTTGAAGCCTTGGTTATGGTTTTGACAGGTTTGAGCTTATTCTGAGGCTTCTTCTTTTTAGGCTTTTCAACAAGGTTTACTGTAGTGCTAGGTTCACCTTGTTCTTTCTTAATCCTAGCCTCTTCATCACAGCATATAGAGATTAACTCATCTATGGACCAGTTTTCCTTTTGAGCATTGTAGCTTGTTCTTAAGTGGCTATAACTGCTTGGGAGTGTATCAAGCACATGTATTATCAACTCATCTTTAATTCCATGTCACGTTTCCCTAAGTCTAGCATTAACATTCACTGGCTTCAGAATGTGCTCTCTAACTGATCCTGACTGAGAAAATTCAATGCTATGATATTCTTTGTTAAGTCTAGCTATCTCAGCCTTCTCACTTTCTCTAAATTTTGATGCAATAGCATCCATGAAATTTGTTGCTAGCTCTGGTTTTGGAATTCTACCCCTTATTGAGTTTAACATAGAGGTTTTTATCAGATTTTTAGCCATCCTGTTAGACCTCATCCACTTCCTGTAGTGATCTTTGACCTCCTTTGAATCATCTCCAGCTGGAACATCCGGCATGCCTTCATAGAAACATAAATCTATATTGTCTTGCACACTCATGTAGTTTTCTATTGACTCTTTCCAAGCTCTATAATTGGTTCCAGTGAGCATTAACACATAACTTAGGTTTACATAGTGTTTTCCTAGAAGCAAAGGAAAAGAAAATTTTAATGAGTTCTCAGTTTTGTAAAGTTTTATGGAGTTTTCAATGTTTTATGAAGTTGTGGTTTATTCTGTAAGTCTTGATCAATAAGTCATGTTAAATAAAGCTATGTTATACAGAGAAATCAATCAACATCTTTGGACAGAAGAAAAATTTCAGTGTATCCAAATATAATTTTATTTGACATGCATACTGTTGTTTTGAATCTTAAAATCATATTCAGTCACTTCTTTAGAAGATACGATGATATATAATTTTTAAAAACACATAACACAATTTTCAATCTTGTTTTTCCAAACATATTCTCCTAACATCAATGGGGAATGCTTTGTGCAGTATGCTCATTGATATCAGCAGAATACAACAAGATTTCATGATTTCCAACTTTATGTTTTCTAACCAGAAATTTCTTTCTTTATAAGAAAACTTGAAGAAATCCCTGCATATGTAAGTCTTTTACCACATACAAAACCTTAAGGAGATCAAAATATGCATTTTAGAAATACAGATACATTTACATGCTTCAATCCAATTCCATAGAGCATAACATGCATTGAAATTTCATCCAGCTACAGAACAACACAATCACCAACTTATGTGCACGCTCGGAGTGCTGTAGGGTTCTTATGCATATATATATATATATATACATATATTTGTTGACAGTAGCCACAGAGGGGCTACAGCAGGCCCGCAAACCCGCAGCTAGCGCACCAGGGGCCGGCCCAGGGCCCGGGACAGGATCACCAACACCCGGTCTCGGGGTCCAGCAGTACATCCTGCTACCAGGGGCCCGGGGTCCGGGGGCTCCTGCCTGCCCAAGAGGTCACCAAAGCTGCCCTTTGGTGTGCAAACAGAAGGGAACCAGTCCCACATCGAAGGGTAAGGCCAGACCTCACTCCTGGCCACCTATATAAGGGCCCCAACTACCCTCATTAATAGGTAACTGATTCTTCCTACCGCTTACATATGTGCTTAAGTTATATCTATTCCAACTATACTAACTTAGGCATCGGAGAGGAGAAGACCGGCCCACCCGGTATTCCCCTTAGTAAGCAGGTTTGCAGGAGTTAGTAAGAAGATTTACCTGTCTCTACCAGGCCTACGGGTTTGTGCAGAAACAATTGGCGCCGTCTGTGGGAAGTTTGGACAAGAAACCACGTAGGCACTACCGATGGCAGAGAGTTCGGAAGCAAGACAGGAAAGAAATACCACCGAGGAGCAGCGTGTTGCACCAGTGCAAACGCTCGTCTCCACCCCGGTCGTTATGCGAGAGCAGCGCGGCGACCAGGGCGATCAGGAAATTGGGAGCTGTGGGAGGCCGACCAGCACGCCGGGGCCAAACAACGACGGCTCGCGCGGCAAAGGCCCGGCAACTAAAGACAGGCCTGTTCACCGGGGCTTTTCTCTGACGTTCTCGGATGATCCGAGTGACCAAGAGGAGAGCCCGCGTTGAAACAGTGACCGAGACACCCGTACAGCCCCGACCAGAGCAGTATGGCGGGAGAGATACGGGCAATGGCCGCAGAGGTCAGTCGCCTGCGTGAGGAGGGCGACCGAGATAGAGCCAAGTCCAACGCCCGGTATGAAGAAATGGAGGCGGTGAACGCTGCCCTAGTAGCCGCCCTGGAGAGAGGACAACAGCGCAACGACGCTTTGGTCAAGGCACAGGCACCCCCGCCAGTTCGATCTCAGCAGTTTGAAGCGGGGCAGTCATCGGGCGGTAGGCCCAGTGGTCCCGGGCGCACAGATTCACCGGCCGGCAGGGCCCCGCCAAAGAACACGCCACCGCCTCGCCAGCCCCACACTTCGTCTGAGGATGAAACCGTGACCTCGACTGCACGAGCGTTGCGAATGATCGCCGACACTGTGTCGGATTTGAAGGCCCAAATGGAGGCCAGCGAGAGAAGAGCGGCACGGCCGATGGAAGGCGCACGGTTCAACGAGCGCATGGGCCCCTTTTCGCACAGGGTTATGGAATCGGGGAGGTCTGGTAACCAGAAGTCCCTCAAGCTCACCTATTCAGGGTCCGGCTGCCCGTACCAGCACCTGGATAGTTTCCGGTCCCAGACATGCGCCAAAGGCTACTCTGATGCAGTATGCTGCAACATTTTCCAGGAAACTCTGTCTGGGGAGGCGCTCAGCTGATTTTATGAACTCCCGGCAAACTCAATCGAGGCCTTCGAGCAGTTGACCGACCAGTTTGTAGGCCACTTCATCCTCAGGGTCGAGGGAGCCCGCACATCGACCATCCTCTTCAACTGCATGCAAGCGCCCGGCGAGCAATTGAGGACTTTCGTCAACCGTTGGCAGACAGCAACGGCCGGGGTTCGGAACCTTGACAAAGGTATCGTCGAGATGGTGTTCAAGCAAGGGCTCCGACCGGGAAAATTTTCCTACGCCGTGCGGGTGGAACTCCCGCAGGGGTATGACGAGTTGATGGCAATGGCCATCCGGCACGCCCAGGCCGATCACGAGACGTACGGGCAGCACCTGCTGAAGAGGAAGCGGGAAGAGCAGCAGCAAGAAGACCACCCCCGGGAAGAGCACCCCCCACCCCGCCAAGAAAACAAGACCAGCCAGCGGACCGAGAACCGATCCGCCCGGCCGAGCCGGCCCAGCAGAAATTGGGGGCAACGGCAGCAAAGGCCCTATCATGACCGACCCCAGAACGAGCACAAGCCAGCGCAGTACCGGCAAGAACGCCCCCTGGCAATCATGCCAGCACAACCGGCCGGTCAAGAGGTTTTCACCGCTCTCACCTCTTCGTATGGGGACATTTTGCTTGAGAACGGGAACATCATTCCACCACCGCCCAGGAGAAAGTACCCAAAGGGGAAGCTTACCACGGCGCAAACGGGCAAGTACTGCTCCTATCATGATGAGGCTACTCATCGAACGAGCCAGTGCTGTGCTCTCAAAACAGCAGTGGAGGGTTTGATTAGTAACGGCCAGCTCCAACGGTATATAGGGGAAATGAGAGCAGATCCCGACCGGGAGCAAGACCGGGGCTGGTAGACTCGTCGAGCCTCCAAGCGGTTAGTTTGGCATATCGCCGGTTCGACCGTTGTAACATCAAGATGTATATACAAGCTACTTTCAAGAAAAATTCTACCGGCTCCATCAATTCAAGTATATTCATAGTTAAGGGACAATACAAGCAGAGGCCGTCCCGGCAAGTTTACAAAAAAGAGCAAGGGCAAAATCCTAAGGAGCCACGCCTCTACCCTCAGCGGGCAATCCACCAGCTTCTCCGGATGAAGCAGCCGCGCCTTCAGCAATCTGAGGCCCACCCTCCCCTTCCGGTTGCTCTTCCGCCAACTGCTCATGGATATCCGACTGCTCATGAATATCTTCATCAGCAGCCTTCGACATCCGGGAAGTATCCAGGTACTCCTTCTGCTCCCTTTCCGTGTACGCATCCGCGATGCCCGATTCCCTGGCCTTCTCCAGGATCTGAAGGAACTTATCGCTCTCATGATATCTGAGAACAACCCGCTCGTACAGTTCCGGGTCCTCTTCCCCGGCCGCAGCGGCAAAGGCGGCGCACATAGCGGCAGCTCCCACCTGGAGCTCATCCATCTTGGCCTCCAGTTCGGCCTTCTCCTCCTCAGCCAGCTCCTTCTCCCTCTCCAGGCTCCGGACCTGCTCCTCCAGCTTGGCCACCTGCTTCTTGGCCCTCTCCTCCAATCTGGCCTTCTCCCGCTCCAGCCGAGACCTCTCTGCTTCCAGCCGCTCTCGGGCTTCTGTCAGCTCGGCCACCTGCCTCTTCAGCTCCTCGCTCGGATCGGGCTGGTACAGATTGTACAGCAGCTACATAACAACAGAGCCAGTTAAGCAAGCAACAGAGGAAATGAGTTTCGAGCGGTACAATGGCACCGGGCAATTCTTACCTGCAAGACCGATTCCTTGAACTTTTGGCGCTTCCCGCCCGCCAAGGCTCCGGTGACCTCAGCCCTGTCCAGACCAAGGCCGGCCAAGTCTACCGCCAGCTGCCGGGCGAGTGTACTCTCCGGGCTTGCCCTCCGAGCCTCCGCAGGCGCGGGGCTACTCTGCCGGGCAGCGACAGCCTTCTGCCCAGCGGAACTCGATGCACCGCTGGTTACCTTGAGCCGTTTGGCCAGATTCTCACCGGACGACCCACCGGTCAGCGTCACCAGCGTGGACGGAGGAACGTCAATGATCCTCCACCTCTTCTCACCTTGGAAGTCAAGCGAAGAAGATTGCGCCCTTGATCGGGTCACCCGGGTGACGAGTGGGACTGACCCTGGCCGGTACGGAATCCGGCTCACTCCACCGGGAATCTTCAGTGGCCCCCCGGTAGTCTTGCCCTTACCAGGTCCCGCCTTGGGCGCAGCAGGATGGCTCTTCACACGCGCCAGGACGTAGCCCTCGTCCTCCACATCCATGGCCCGCGGTTCAGGATGAACCGTTAGCCGACCGGACTCCTCATCCACGGAGGTCCGTGAAACGGCCTCGCCTTTCTCCTTCAGCATAGTGAGAAGCTCCTCACCGTCCATGGATAGAGTGGTTTCGGATTTGATGACCGCCCGGGAAGATGCACCTGCAGGACGAGCAAAGGTTAGTATTTAAAGTTAGCAGAAGTATCACCGCTAGCACTTGCTACGCATCGGGATCTCGCCCAAGACAGCAATGCTCCAACACTTCTCGCCGGATGAAGTTGTAAGAGCTCCGTTCGAGATCATCCCAACACCCGAGTATGGTCGTGATCCTCTCATGCTCCAACTCGGACAGCTCGAACGACTGATCCCCAATGGGTTGGAAGGCACCAGGAACCCGGTACATCTTACTCCTCTTCTGCCACTTACCGCCCGCCATCACCACCTTCTTCCTCCAGTTGTTATCCACCCAAGTAGGTATATTGGTGATGATAGGTTGAAAGCGTCGGGCGCTGAAGGACAGACAACCCCGGGACCCTCGCTTCTTCGAATAGGACAACCTGTACAGTGCCCGAAATTCGTTTACTGTTGGCATACTCATCCCGGAAAACTCGTACAGGCAGCCGAGGCTCAGCAGTCGCCTCCACTGGAGCCCCGGAAGCTGCACGGGAGATACTTGCAGTGCACTGAGCATGTACTGCACGAAGTTTGGCAGCGGGAGTGAGAACCCGTGCCGAAACTGGTCTAGATGCACGGCAACCCAACCTGCCTCAGGGTTGCAGGCTGACTCTCCGGGATTCAGTGGCTGTAGCGCCACCTCATCCGGGATACTTCACGTCTCCCGAAACGCAGCAATCTCTGAGGGACTCATGCTACCCTCCGGCTCATCGCACACCACGGCACCCTTCCCTCTACCGATGGTGTAGCTTACGGGCGGAGCACCAGCAAGGCACACCCCGTGCGGTATTTCCTCAGACCCTGAGGACCCGGAAGTCGAAGCCCCGCTCCGGGAGCGGTCAGCTGTTTCGGACGCCGGGGATTCCGAACCGAGCCAGTCCTCCAGTCTCTCCTCATCATCCACAATGGGACGCCTGTCGGTCGATTCGGAAGCCCCATCAGAACTTGCAGAAGACATTTTTAACCTAAGGGGAAGAAAACAAAACCCTAGCGCTGGTCAGCAACAGGCTAGAACAGCGCCCTCTGCGGCCCCTCCCCAAGTCTACCGCAGACGCTCCGCTTACAACAAATCAGTCGGCGACAGAGATCCCTTCCCCCCGCCACAAAAACACCGAAAAGAAAAACAAGAACAACACCAGGCAAAGAAAGCAAGAACTTACCGATTAGTATGCTCAACCGAGGAAAGTCCACCCTGCGAAAGCAGCGAGCAATGGTAGGAGAAGAGTAAAAGAACACTTGAGGCAACGGATGTCGCGGGGCACCTCCACAGAGCTTTCGCCGGATTTCTCTCTTTCTCTTAGTCTCTCTGAGCAAGAAGCAAAACAGAATGAAGAAGGCAGAGCAGGCCCTTTTTATAGAGAGGTTCGGTGCCCTAGGCGCTTGTAATCCCCCCAAACACGCAATCAGAGTAACTCAAACGCTCGCGAATCCAGGCCTTCCATCTCAGACCGCTCCCTATCAGCACGTGTCCCAGTATCAGTAAACTGCCCACGCCATCATAACTGATGGGACTGATGGACTTCCTCCTTAAATGCATGTCAGCCACTTGTCCCGCCTCCTGGCGACAGGTAAGGGAGTTAGGAGCAGGAACCGAGGCGTCAGGCCCCCCCCCCCCCTCACCACTTCCCCAGGCTCCACTATTGCATGGCATCTCGCCGGTTATGAGTTTTTCAACCACTTCGAGAGCTTCGTTCCGGGTATGAGCCATCCATCCGGTACCATGGCAGTTCACGGTTAGGTATCATTCAACCGGCTGCATGGCATCTCGCCGGTTATGAGTTTTTCAACCGCTTCGAGAGCTTCGTTCCGGGTATGAGCAATCCATCCGGTACCATGGCAGTTCACGGTTAGGTATCATTCAACCGGCTGCATGGCATCTCGCCGGTTATGAGTTTTTCAATTGCTTTGAGAGCTTCGTTCCGGGTATGAGCCATCCATCCGGTACCATGGCAGTTCATGGTTAGGTATCATTCAACCGGCTGCATGGCATCTCACCGGTTACGCAACATTCAACCGACGCGAGACCATCTCACCGGTTATGATCACCCAACCGGCTCGAGAGTTTTTTTCCGGGAACGAGATCCACCCGGCCCCATGGCATCTCACTGGGGGACTCGTCTCGATATGGCAGGACGCCCGGTCGAGGTCCACCCGGCCCCATGGCACGACCCCGGTCATTAGAACATTCGACCGGCATGGGCTTTATACACCCGGGTGAGTTTACATCTAACACATGTACTCTTGTCCAGCAGGATAAAAACCATGCATCGCACTGAACTGCGATCAAATCTGGGGCTCTACGGCGAGACTTGTCACCTCAACGCCACCCCATTTCCTCAACGCTTATTCCAATACAAGCTGAGAAGAACTAGCAAGTGTTGACCGGCGCCACAACAGACCGCAACACCGGGGCCACCGCCTCGCAGCCTAGCAATATGGACTCGTCTCGATTTGGCAGAACGCCCGGTCGAGGTCCCATACTCCGACTCGTACCGATTTGGCAGAACGCCCGGTCGAGGTCGCAGCCTAGCAATATGGACTCGTCTCGATATGGCAGAACACCCGGTCGAGGTCCTATACTCCGACTCGTACCGATTTGGCAGAACGCCCGGTCGAGGTCGCAGCCTAGCAATATGGACTCGTCTCGATATGGCAGAACGCCCGGTCGAGGTCCCATACTCCGACTCGTACCGATTTGGCAGAACGCCCGGTCGAGGTCGCAGTCTAGCAATATGGACTCGTCTCGATATGGCAGAACGCCCGGTCGAGGTCCCATGCTCTCTGCTTAGTACCGATTCGGCAGAACGCCCGGTAGAGGCCCAGTGAATTCCGCTTCGTACCGATATGGCAGAGCGCCCGATCGAAATCCCATGCACACATCTATTGCATGGCGGATTTCAACGCCCCATTATCATTCCATGCACACATCTATTGCATGGCGGATTTCAACGCTCCATTATCATTCCATGCACACATCTATTGCATGGCATCATCTCATATACTTTCCGGGTTTCACCCCACTCCATGCTCATAACACCACAACACTTGAGCACAGTACTAATATTGCAAACATACTCATAAATTGTTGCTCACCATCGGTAACAGGTACTCACCCCGGTCACGCCCAATCTTCAACGCGGACTTGGGGGACTGGGCACCGTTGAGTTGGTAACCCTGCGGGTCTGCAGGGCAAGGGCAAGATAGATTAAGTCCCCATTCAAGATTGCACTTGACCGGGAACTTGGGGGACTTGTTGACAGTAGCCACAGAGGGGCTACAGCAGGCCCGCAAACCCGCAGCTAGCGCACCGGGGGCCGGCCCAGGGCCCGGGACAGGATCACCATAACCCGGCCTCGGGGTCCAGCAGTCCATCCTACTACCAGGGGCCCGGGGCCCGGGGTCCGGGGGCTCCTGCCTGCCCAAGAGGTCACCAAAGCTGCCCTTTGGTGTGCAAACAGAAGGGAACCAGTCCCACATCGAAGGGTAAGGCCAGACCTCACTCCTGACCACCTATATAAGGGCCCCAACTACCCTCATTAATAGGTAACTAATTCTTCCTACCGCTTACATACGTGCTTAAGTTATATCTATTCCAACTATACTAACTTAGGCATCGGAGAGGAGAAGACCGGCCCGCCCGGTATTCCCCTTAGTAAGCAGGTTTGCAGGAGTTAGTACGAAGATTTACCTGTCTCTACCAGGCCTACGGGTTTCTGCAGAAACAATATTTATTATAGTATAACATGCTTGAATTGAAATAATATACGAAAAACCTAATTTTGCTTTTTTCCCCAAATTGTTGCATAAAATTTTTAAAGCGGAAGCATCTTTGTTTGCAGCAACATCAAGATCTTGGCTTCTTAATCCATGGCTTTGTTGGATTTGAATTCCATAGGAGACGCATGCCATCTCGTGCCTCTCCGATCCATTCCTTTCCCAACATCTTTTGCAGAAATCAACCGTTAAGAGCCAACGGCTAATTCTGCATTTTAAATACCTTTTGCTTCAGGTTGGGTTTGAACCGGGTCAACCTTTCTGCACATGGGTTTGCCAAGAACATGACCCGAAAACAAAACCACAAAAAATTCTCTTGAACTTTAAAATTGGTTTTCAATAAACATTTTAATCAAGCAACCGATTTTATAAGCACAGATGTGCTCTGATACCATTTGTTAAATTAATAACAAACATCATGCTCATAACCTAAATCATAAAGCTTCTGCATAAAACCAATTCAGCAAAAAACCAAGAACATAGCAAGAACATCAAAATTGTATCAGAACAACTTCTTACCATCTGCACCTTTGATCGGATCCATCTCTGAGCTTAAACCTGAATCAAAAAACAAGTAAACTTTGTCTTCTGTTAGTTCACCACCAATAGCTTTTGATATGGACAGAATGAATGCTAGAATAACGATGAGAATAACAGGGACAAAACCATCATTTATATAGGATCAAAGACTTCAGCATACAATTGTAACAAGTCCAATTATTTTTTAACATCACATACAATAACCTCTATGCAAATGCAGAGTACGCAAATGGCACATTCAGTAATGGCTAGTGCTGCACCTTTCAAAGACTTCAGCATGCACTCAACATCACTTCTCTTATTATTTGCATCCTCTAAGCACTTTCTCAAATCTTCAATCAAAGACCCTTTTCTAAGGCAATCTGTACAACCTTGCCAACTTGTTCAGAAATCCAAATTCTTTTCTCTGGAAAGGAGTTGGATATTAGATCAAGCTCATCAGAAGCATCAACTAGCACCTCATATCCACCAGAAAGAACTTGTTCAATATCACTGGACAATAATGTCCATTCTTCTGATCGATATTGTTCTTATTTCTCCCTCTTTCTCCTCAAGCTCATTCCTTAACCTTTCATTATCAACAGTTAAGTTGTACAATTTCTCTTGCACCACTTTCAGCTCATTCTCCAGTATCAATACATTCTTGTTCACCTCCAGTTCTTTGAATTGGCTATCTTGGACCTGCTGTTGAAGAATGCAAAGTTCTTCCTGCATACAAACAATTACCTCAGCAGTTTCAGCCTCAGCCTAGCCTGCCTGCGGGCTTCCTCCACTTCCTCTTCATTAGACACTTGAAAAACACGATCATTTTTGTACAACGTATTCATTCTTTTGGCCATTTCAAGAGAATTTATGGAGTCTTGTGAACTGAGATTACGTGATGGATTACTCAGGTGATTATTGGAGATCCAATAGCTTGGAAGTTGTTGATGGCATATATGGTACACCGCCAAGCATGTTCGGCGACCTCGTGGACCGTGCAACCGGCGTCATGGGTCCTACTTCCGGCATCCGGCGGGTAGACCGCAACCCCGGCTACGTTCCCAATGTCAGAGATCACCGGTGCCGCACCCGGAGGGCGTGCCACCGGGCTCCTGAAGTAGCTTCGTGAGTAGGGAAATGTGTAGTAATGTGGGCTTGTGTCCCACATTGGAGAAGTTGTAAAGGAGGGAGCCTTCCTTCCCTATAAATAGGAGGCTTCCCCCTTAGTGTTAAGGACTTCGGATCATGATCTTGGTTCCAAGGCATTCCACCCTTGTACCACCGATGGCTTATTAGCCGGCTATAGAGTATTCCAAGTGGACGTAGCCGTGCCCTCCGATGGCACGGTGAACCACTATACTTGCTTGTGTTCATGTTCTATCTTTATTATTGTGCTTCTGCCAGGCCTACGGGTTTGTGCAGAAACAATTGGCGCCGTCTGTGGGAATCAGTTCAAAAAGTTGTGTTGCTCTACCAGCGGGTAGAGATCAGTCAGTTGTGCTGTTATTATTCCATCAGCAAGAAAAAGAAACAACCTGCTGCAGCCCAGTTCAAGTTGGACAGCCCGGCCCGGTTGGCAGGTCAACCCGGTCAGCAGGGTCAAGCCCGCCCGGTCAACCCATGCATGGTTCTCGCGCGAGGCTCCGGTGCAGCAGGTCCGGCCCGGCTTCGTCCTCTAGCGCGGATCGTCTCCGGTGCAGCAGCTTCCAGCAGGTCCGGTGCGGTTATTCACCGGACGAGACTCAGCCGGACGAGAGAGATATGGAGAACCCCGGGCGAGAGGGGATGCCGGCCGGGAGAGAGCCACCGACCGAGTGGGCCACCGGCCGAGAGAGTCCCCGGCCGAGAGAGTCCCCGGCCGAGAGGGAGGAAACCCTGAGCGGTATATGAGATGCCGGCCGAGAATGATGCCGGCCGAGCGGAGGTGCCGGCCCAGAGGGCAGTCCGGCCGAGAAACAGAAACCATGAAAGAAGAGAAGAGAAACAGAAAAATGGCGGGAAAGGAAGAAATTCAAAAAAAAAAAAAAGTGTGTTACCTCGCTCGGTTAACGGGTCAGCGGACCGGCAGATGGGCCGGGCCGGGTCTCCAGCAGCAACGGGTTTGGACTGGTCAGCATCTTCTCTTGGCACCCAAATCTTTCCTTTGGGCACCCACTGCTCCAAACAGCAAACAAAACTGCAGCAGCTTCCAGCAAAGCTAAGTCTTTAATTCTTACAATTATGTTTACTCCATCCTTATGCGAGTACTGTGCTATATATTTGGCAAGCATGTGAATTGTTTTCCCGCATGATAATGAATGTGCATGATTACCTGCTACATCGGTAATTTTTAGCTTTGTGGTGCATAGCATATAGTCTTTCATGTGTGGCTGGCCGAGATCTTTTCCTCCGGGAAACGGTAAGCTAGTAACAACGGCTGAGGCATTCCACCGGTTATGTACCATTCAACCGGCTCTGAGGCATTCCAACGGCTAAGCCAACACTAACGAAAGACTATGCATGACATTTTCAAGCTACACATGCCTTCATTCTATACATGATCATGATTTATGTGCTCCATTGATATCTGTATACATGTCATTGGTATCCCCGGGCAGTATTCGTATCACCGAGCG
This sequence comes from Potentilla sterilis, assembly GCA_963682095.1. Classification (NCBI taxonomy): domain Eukaryota; kingdom Viridiplantae; phylum Streptophyta; class Magnoliopsida; order Rosales; family Rosaceae; genus Potentilla; species Potentilla sterilis. Next base: position 40,542,416 of record OY821762.1, read on the forward strand.
GTAACGAATAACAACCCGGTGCTTGTTGTAAGTGGCTTAAATTCTGATCACTTGTTTATTCTTATTTGTTTTCTAAGGTACATATCATCCAGCGGCAAAAGGCGATCCACCGGGAAACCTGGGGAACTCAACATTCGAACGCCCGGTAAGAGCCCAATCTCACTGGGGGACTTGGGGGACTGGTGTTAGTAGGGGTGACTCGGTCACCACCTATGCTTGGCGGCACATGATGATTAACTCCCCAAGTAAGATTGCACTCTTACTCGGGAACTTGGGGGACTTGTTGATGGCATATATGGTACACCGCCAAGCATGTTCGGCGACCTCGTGGACCGTGCAACCGGTGTCATGGGTCCTACTTCCGGCATCCGGTGGGTAGACCGCAACCCCGGCTACGTTCCCAATGTCAGAGATCACCGGTGCCGCACCCGGAGGGCGTGCCACCGGGCTCCCGAAGTAGCTTCGTGAGTAGGGAAATGTGTAGTAGTGTGGGTTTGTGTCCCACATTGGAGAAGTTGTAAAGGAGGGAGTCTTCCTTCCCTATAAATAGGAGGCTTCCCCCTTAGTGTTAAGGACTTCGGATCATGATCTTGGTTCCAATGCATTCCACCATTGTACCACCGATGGCTTATTAGCCGGCTATAGAGTATTCCAAGTGGACGTAGCCGTGCCCTCCGATGGCACGGTGAACCACTATACTTGCTTGTGTTCATGTTCTATCTTTATTATTGTGCTTCTGCCAGGCCTACGGATTTGTGCAAAAACAGAAGTGGTCTAAGATTTATGAGAAACTAAAGTAAGAACATATGAACTGAAAATTACATAAATTTTATACATGAACTCATTGAATCCATGTGTATTAATTGTCGGGAAATTTGGTTGTTTGGTGTGCATGTGTTGCTCAGAGAAATACAATTTCTTTGAGGTGCCTCGTCATAATTTGTGCAAGATTAGTTTATTACTGTAAAAGTAAATCGCAATGTGTCTACTCATTTCATTAGAGAATCCCTTTATATAGGGTGACGATTACAATGGTAATAACAATTACATTGATGATCATAATCACTGATTGAAACGTTACAACTTATTGATAACTAATTGCCTAATTTACTATCGTCATTACTTTGACGAAGGCACACAAAAGGTATTTTCCTTTAACACTCCCCCTTGTGCCGAGTCAAAGACGGAATGGTGCATAGATCGTTGCCTCATTAAAAACCTTGCCAAGTAACAAAACCCAGTGGGACAAAATAAAACTTGGACGAAGGGAAAAAGAGCACAACGCACCTTTAACCTTTGAGGATGACATGTGTGTATTAGACTCCCCCTGAAGTCTACATCTCCCTCTGATCCTTACATTAATCAAGGAAGCTTTGAAAGCTTTCGCATTCCTATGTTTTTCACATGTTCCTCGAATATTGCTTTGGGTAATGATTTGGTAAACAAATCTGCTACATTCTCCTCAGACCTTACTTGATTCACTTGAATCTTGAGGAGAGCTTGTTGTTGCTGATTATAGAAAAACTTTGGCGATATGTGTTTTGTATTATCACCCTTGATATAACCTAGCTTCATCTGTTCGATGCAAGCTGCATTGTCTTCATAAATGCAGGTAGGCTCTTCAGTGGTAGTACTTAAACCACTAGTCCCTCGAATATGTGTAATGATGGATCTCAACCATATACACTCACGAACCGCCTCATGTAGAGCTATGATCTCTGAGTGGTTCGAGGAGGTAGCCACAAGGGTTTGCTTGGTTGATCTCCAAGATATCGCCGTATTCCCAATGGTGAATACATAACCAGTTTGAGAACGACCTTTATGTGGGTCAGAGAGGTACCCAGCATCAGCAAACCCAATTAATACATTATTTGGGGTTTCAGTGTGAGGGGTGGTACCTTCTCTATCTACATTTCCTTTAGGGATTACATTTTCATTTGTGTTCCCTTTTGCCTTTGTGTAGGGATAGAATAGGCCCAAGTCAATGGTTCCTTTTAGGTATCGAAATATGTTCTTAATACCATTCCAATGACGCTGCGTTGGCGCTGAGCTAAATCTAGCTAACAAATTCACTGAGAATGCAATATCAGGTCGAGTACATTGAGCTAGGTACAATAATGCGCCTATTGCACTCAAGTAGGGAATTTCGGCTCCCAATAGCTCTTCGTCATCTTCCTTTGGACGAAATGGATCTTTCTTTACATCCAAACTCCGACCAATCATGGGAGTGCTAACAGGATGCGCTTTGTCCATGTTAAATTGCCTGAGTATCTTTTGGACATACGCAGACTGGTGGATAAGTATTCCACAAGCTCGGTGTTCTAGTTCAAGACCTAGACAAAACCGAGTTTTCCCAAGATCTTTCATCTCAAACTCGGATTTCAAATAGCTCGCGGTTTCTCTTATTTCATTAAGAGTACCTATTATGTTCATATCATCGACATACACAGCTACAATTGCAAATCCGGAACTTGTTTTCTTTATGAATACGCAGGGGCATAGTTCATCATTCTTATATCCCTTCCCAATCAAGTAGTCACTTAGACGGGTATACCACATCCGCCCGGATTGTTTTAATCCGTAAAGTGAGCGTTTCAATCTGATTGCAAACGCACTCCGTGGTTTAGAGTCACTTGATTTGGGCAATGGAAGGCCATCAGGCACTTTCATATATATCTCTGAATCAAGATCCCCATAGAGATATGCTGTAACCACATCCATGAGCTGCATTTCCAATCCTTCGGAAACTACCAAACTAACTAAGTAGCGGAACGTTATAACGTCCATTACGGGAGAGTACGTCTCCTCATAGTCAATTCCAGGGCGTTGTGAGAAACCTTGCGCCACAAGGCGAGCCTTGTACCTTAGGACTTCATTCTTCTCATTACGCTTTCTGACAAAGACCCATTTATGTCCTACAGGCTTTACACTTGGTGGGGTTAGCACTACCGGACCAAATACCTGTCTCTTTGTCAGAGAATCTAGTTCTGCCTGGATTGCTACTTTCCATTGAGGCCAATCTGCTCTTTGTTGACATTCTGCAACAGAGCGTGGTTCGATATCATCGTGCTCTATGATTCCTTGAGCAACAGTGTATGCAAATACATCATCAATGTACATGGAAGATCTTTCCATCAAGTATGCCTCCTCATAATCCATTGAGATTTCTTTGTTCTCTGGAATCATTTCAAACATCGGAGCGTCCTCCAGTATTGATTCATGGACATAACTATAGTCAGAGACAATCTCATGTGAGGGATTCTCTACATTGATGATTAATGGATCGGGTTGTGCCTTACTCGCCCTCTTTTTCCTTGGGTGAGTGTCAGTCGAACCAAGTGGCCTTCCCCTCTTCCTTTGGGAAGCCACGGCCTCAACCACACCTCCACTAAGTGTGGTTCCAATGCCTCTATCTGCGGCATTGTGCCCCTGTTTGGGGACTTCTAACCTTGCAGGCACATTTGCAGCTGGTATATGTGATCTTGTCACTTTAGCAATCTCAGAAAACGCATCAGGCATCGAATCAGCTACGTTCTGAAGATTGATTATTCTTTTCACTTCACTTTCACATTGTGAAGTGCGGGGATCAAAATGAGACTGAGTGGGGACAGACCACGACAATTCCTGTCGTTCCCTTAGAAAATCCTTTTTCTTATCTCCCCCTAACGACGGGAAGACAGTCTCATCAAAGTGACAATCCGCAAATCTAGCGGTAAAGAGATCGCCTGTCAAAGGTTCCAAATAGCGGATAATAGTTGGGGATTCATATCCAACATAAATACCTAATCGTCTCTGAGGACCCATTTTAGTGCGCTGTGGGGGCGCAATAGGCACATATACTGCGCAACCAAATATGCGTAAGTGTGAAATATCAGGCTCATATCCAGTGACCAACTGGTACGCAGAAAATGGTTGGCTAGCAGTGGGTCTGAAACGAATAAGTAAAGCTGCATGTAATATTGCATAACCCCAAGCAGATATAGGCATGTTGGTGCGCATAACCAGTGCCCTAGCCACCATCTGTAGCCTTTTGATGGTGGCCTCTGCGAGACCATTTTGTGTATGCACATGGGGTACAGGATGCTCTACATCGATCCCAATTGACATGCAATAATCATCAAATACTTTTGATGTGAACTCTCCAGCGTTATCAAGCCTTATAGACTTAATAGGGTGATCAGGGTGGTGAGCCCTTAAACGTATAATTTGTGCTAAGAGTTTTGCAAATGCAGCATTTCTTGTGGACAATAATGCGACATGTGACCAGCGTGTCGAAGCATCTACCAGAACCATAAAGTACTTGAATGGCCCGCATTCTGGATGGATAGGTCCACATATATCACTTTGTATCCTTTGTAAGAATGGAATGTTTTGTTTCATGTCTTTAGCATAGGAAGGTCTCGATCCTGTTTTTGCTAAAGAGCAGGCTTTGCAAAATGAGTGATGTGCCTTTGAAATAGTCAATGAGGCAGAGGGACACAGCGCTTCTGATGCTTCAGAAGATAATGGGTGTGTTGAAGTAGTACTATGACCGGCACTTTGCATTGTGTCGGATCTGTGTCCCATTTTATTTCTTCCTCGGAAGAATGGATGTCCGTGTGAGTTCTTTAAAACACGAACCATCATGTCCCGACCGGGGTGTCCTAGTCGGTCATGCCAAAGCCTGTATGCGTCAGTGTCCCAAATTTCTTTGTTGGTGACAGCATAAGATTCGATAATCCGGATGGTAGTTAAATATAATCCATTATCTTGACGCATTAGTTTCTCTAAAATGCGTTTTCTTCCGCATTCATAAGAAGTAATGTTCAAATATTCAATTCCATTCTCACAGTAAGTTTGCAAATGATAATTGTTGGCACGAATATCTTTGAAACTTAATAAGGTTCGATTGCCTCTAGGTGCATATAGGGCGTTTGTGACTTTTATCATTGTGCCATTAGGCATCAAAAAGGAGGCCTTTCCTCGCCCCTGTATTACTTGGGATGATCCCTCTAACATAGTCACAGATGTGTTATAAGGAATTAATTCAACAAATAATTGTCGATTCCTTAAGATAGTGTGAGTAGTCCCACTATCAGCTAAGCACTCTATTTCTCCTCGATACATTCCTACAATTAAATGGGATGGGATTATTATATAAAGTCGAAAAATATATCTCATATTCTTTAGAGTATGATATTCTTTTCATTCTCATAATATTTTCTTTTATTTGCTAGATGTATTGCTTCACATCATAATAGTGCTATTTTCGAACCATATATATATAGGAAAAATCGAATAAAATTCAATACTTTAGAATAAAATCCGAAATTTATTAATAAGCCAACAATAATCAAATCAAAGTCTTGGACATCAAAAACCAATTCAACAGGCCATTATTCAAATAAACTTTAAGACCAAAAAACCATAGTCTAATTAAAATTAAGCAGATCAATCAAAGTCTGGAACATCCATAGACTGAGCAGGGTTCATGTTGCCATTGAAGTCTGCAATTGTGAGGTTGACATCAGCGTCATCGCCTCCATCTTCCATATAGTGAGCCTCTTGTTTTCTAGACTCCCTATACCTCTTGTAATTGGCTGCTACTTTGTTGCTTGCATGGCAGTTCTTATACCAATGCTCAGTAGCTCCACACCTATAGCAAGGTTCATTTCCAACTCTATCCCTTCTGACTGCAGGGTTCTTGGGTGCTTTTTGCACCTTTGCCCTAGGACCACCATGGCCACTAGGACCAGCACCACCCTCTCTGCGCCATACGTTAGGAGGGCCTCCATGGCCCATCCTATGGCCCATACCACGGCCCATGGGTGCCTTGCCACGTGGTATATTGTGCCCACGTGGGTAGGGCTCAGCACGTCCAACCCCCTTTTCTCTGGGGTTCTTTCCACCTTTTATCTTGTCATAGTTGACCTCAGGAATTTTCTTTGTCCCAACAGGTCTGGCATTATTATTCAGAAGAACTTGATCATGTCGCTCTGCCACTTGCAACATATTGATCAGTTTGTTGAAAGTTGTGATATTTTTCTTGTCATACTCCAACCTATACTGGTTCGCTAGTATAAGAGCTGAAGTAGGAAAGGTGGAAAGAGTTTTCTGGATCATATCATCTTCTGTGAGTTCCTTGCCACAGAAATTAAGGCGTGCTTTAAGGCGCAACATTTCTTTGTTAAATTCATTAACCCTTTTGTAGTCAAGCAAATGGATTTCATTCCATTGAGCAGTCAGTTCTGGGAGTAAAGTGTCATGAATATTCCCAAAACGTCCCTTCAGGGCATCCCACAGTTCTTTGGGTGATTTTAACTGAAGGTACTCCCAGCGTAAGCTGGAGTCAATATGTCGCCTCAGAAACATTAAGGCATTTGCTTTGACTTTTGCAGACGGTTCTTCGTCTTTAGGGTCGGTGGAGGGGTGGATAGTGAAAGTATAGTCTTTTGCAATAAATGCAGTTTCCACATCCGAAACCCATCGGTGGTACTCAATTCCTTCTGAGTCCAGTATTTCAAATTCGGGTCGAGTTGGATCAGCCATCTACATAAACAAGAGTGAAGAATATATTAATTATGTAGTCGTAAGACATCCACAATAATTAATTGCCAATAATGTGAATTGGATTTTGAGACCAGAATTCATAGTGGTCACACATTTTCGATGCTTTGTGAAAGTACTTTATCACATGGTAAATTTGTGCTTATTTTGTAACGCACATGAAATTTCTTTATCATGGCATTATACTAAACATAATATATGCGGAATAATTCAACATTTAACAAAATACATATAGCATGCGTGATAATTAATTAACAAAAAATAGCATACAATATTCGCATATAAAAACGATGTCATATTAATTTCGAGATATATAAATGAAAAATATTGCATAAAATCTACCACTTATAAATTTTAATGCTTAATTTACCACACATATATATATAAACATTTATGTAGGCAGTAAAAAATAACAAATATACAATCAAATTTCGCATTTACAATTAATTGCATTAAACAGTAATAGTAAACAGTAATTATTTATTTTATACTTCAGTAAGTTTTCAGAAAACTAACCTTAATTTACCAGAAATGGTAAATATTTGTTTTCTGTTCGCGGGTCGGGTCGGGTCGAGGGAAACAACCGGGTCGGGTCGCACAATCTCTGCCGACGAATTTGTTGTTGGCAGAATCTTCTGGAGCAGCCTTTCCCGACGAGTTATCGTCGGTAAAAAGGGATCGGCTATGCTGCTGCTGCGGCGTGGCTCGGGTGGGGCTGCTGCTTGGACCGGCGTCGAGGGGACCGGATCGGCGACGGATCGGGGCTGGGCAGTCGTCGAGGGGACCGGATCGGGGCGCTGATCGAGGGTAGAGCCGGATCGGGGCGGATCGAGGGGGGGACCGGATCGTGAGGTGGTGGCGATCGAAGGGGAGGGACCGGAACGGGGCTGCCGATCGAAGGGGAGGGACCGGAACGGGAGGTGGTGGCGAGGCCGGGATCGGATCGAAGGGCAGCGGCGGCGATCGAAGGGGATCGGATCGGGGGGGGGGGCCGATCGGAGGGGATCGGATTGGAGTGGGAGACGCCGATCGAGGCAGTGGATCGGGATCGGGGCTTCAGATCGGAGCAGTGGAAGGCCGGTGGATCCGGTTGACTTTGGGCGGGGCTGCGGCTAGGGACAAGAGGGGCAGCGGCGGCGACGGCCTGGTGGAGGGCTAGGCGGTGGAGGCAGAAAAAACAGAAAAATTAGGGTTTTTTTTTTTCTCTGTGTTGTTTTTTTTTTTTTTTTTCTCTTTTTTTTTTTTTCTAAAAACTCATGGTTAGGCAAAGTGCTGATAACGTGTAAAAGTAAATCGCAATGTGTCTACTCATTTCATTAGAGAATCCCTTTATATAGGGTGACGATTACAATGGTAATAACAATTACATTGATGATCATAATCACTGATTGAAACGTTACAACTTATTGATAACTAATTGCCTAATTTACTATCGTCATTACTTTGACGAAGGCACACAAAAGGTATTTTCATTTAACAATTACATTATTTTTTATTACTTGTAAATAATAATATTTTGATCAATAAGTTAGTAACCTGTCACTCAATACCCACTTATTATATATATAATATTATATTAAAAAGGCAGTCTTTGTAGCTGCATAAGACAGGTTATAACCTTTTGAACAATCAAAGTTCATTTTTATTTAAAACTTAAAAACTTAAACTTAATGTCGAGGGGGGGGTGGGAACATTCGTGGCGGTGGTACCGGTGGACAGTGAAACGATGAGGGCGGGGAGTGAACTGGAGGTGGTGGATAGTGAACCGGTGGTGATGGAGTGTGCACTCCTGGTGGGGGTGAGTGAAAGGTTGGTGGTGGAGAGTGCACTGGAGGCGGTGGAGAGCGAACTGGAGGCGGTGGAGAGCGAACTGGTGGTGGTGGAGAGTGAACCGGTGGCGGTGGGGTGTGAACCAGTGGTGGAGTGTGCACTGCTGGTGGGGGTGAGTGAAAGGTTGGTGGTGGAGAGTGCACTGGAGGCGGTGGAGAGCGAACTGGAGGCGGTGGAGAGCGAACTGGTGGTGGTGGAGAGTGAACCGGTGGAGGTGGGGTGTGAACCGGTGGTGGTGGACTGTGCACTGCTGGTGGGGGTGAGTGAAAGGTTGGTGGTGGAGAGTGCACTGGAGGTGGTGGAGAGCTAACTGGAGGCGGTGGAGAGCGAACTGGTGGTGGTGGAGAGTGAACCGGTGGAGGTGCAGAGTGAACCGGTGGCGGTGGAGAGTGAACGGGTGGCGGTGATGGTGGTGGCTGGATCTTTGGAGTGGGAGGTGGTTGGAGAGGGTCGCCACAACAGCACCTACAATCTGTCAAAGCAGCAGTGAGGGTTGAGAAAGAACATAGGTAAATGGTGAGGATAGTGAAGCCGAAAGTTGTCATGTTGATCGATCACCTTGGTTAATTATGCAAAGTGGAGATTTGTATATATAGACGTAAAAGAACGTCTTTTTCTCTGTTGTTGACGTAGAAGCCCGACAAGCATGGAGGGAGCTCTATACTTCTCTGTTGTTGACGTAGAAGCCCGACAAGCATGGAGGGAGCTCTATACTTCTCTGTTGTTGACGTAGAATCCCGACAAGCATGGAGGGAGCTCTATACTTCTCTGTTGTTGACGTAGAAGCCCGACAAGCATGGAGGGAGCTCTATACTTCTCTGTTGTTGACGTAGAATCCCGACAAGCATGGAGGGAGCTCTATACTTCTCTGTTGTTGACGTAGAAGCCCGACAAATATGGAGGGAGCTCTATACTTCTCTGTTGTGGACAAGCCCGAGCGCTCTACACACCCACCCATGCCCCAAAACTTGCAGTTGAAAACAGTGCTTACCAGAGAGCTCATTCTCGCATTTTTCGATGAGGGTGGGGACTTGAATGGCGCAATCGAACTTGGAGCGGCTGAAAGGCTCGAGGTGTCAGCTTGGTTTCTGGAAGAGCAACGAAAGCCATCTTTTGAGGGTGAGCTTCTCTGTGAGGTTTGAAGACAAGAGTAGAAGTAGAAGGACAAGAACGAAGCAAGACTGATTTCATCATTGGGAGAGCTCAAAGAAACTTGCTTTCTCTTCTGGTTTTGAGTTTCAGACTTTGGTTTTAGGTGCTTGTTTATAGTAGAGCTGTAGTAGATAAGGATGAGATATTTTATTGGGTTCTCTTTTTCCTTTTATAAGACATTTGAGAAGTGTTAACATCACGGGGCAGTGGTTAAAGTGGAGGATGTCGGAGTCGTTTAAGACGCTGCGGTCACCGTTAAGGGTGACTAACCAAAGTAGGATCACAGGTGGGGGTCGTGGAATTTGGAAAAACAGCGGCGTCGTGCTTCTTACACATACCGATCATGATATTAGCTTAGTTAGACTAGGTTGCACGCCCGCGCTTTGCTGCGGGTCTTTGGCGTCTTTTATTTTGGAAACAGTAACAAAAGAAGAAAATCAAGCTAGTGCATCCACACCCGACCCAAGATCATCGCCAAGTACCATACCCTCGATCGAAATCAAGCGTTTTCATTTTTGATTTGATATTTGCATGGACGAAACTGAAATATAATGCAATGATACAATTGTTTATTACATGACAGTACTATAGGTAAGGAGATGACGGAGTTTAAATCTGAGTACAAACTACAAAGTAAAAGTCTTCAAGGGAAAAGAAGAAGCAAGAGAGAGGTCCTAAATTAAATGACAAAAAAAGACTCCGCGTTTTGTCTTAATAGAAAGTTAAGACAGCAACAATATTTTGAAGATAAGTGCAGATTGTAAGGAGATAACCCAACCCAAAAGCCACATTTACAACTTAAAAGGCTACTACATACAATATTTACATGCATAGCTTACAATTTGTACAGATGCTTTCATAGTTAAAAGAACACTGATTTTGTTGCAGCTGTCATAAAAAATAAAACATTACATCTAAAGATCATTCAAAATATAGATCGCTTCCAACTTTCTATATAATGTACTTCACACTTACGTCTTCAGTGGATAGAATCCACTCCTTCAGTTATCAGACCAGCAATTGATCCACCTCTGTCAACTGCCACAAAACAACAGTCATAAATATAAATACATGTACACATCAAGTGTTAGAACTAATTTAAGAGAAATGTCAAAGATGCATCAGTACTTCATTGTTTAAACCTCAGAGCTAATCAGTGAAATAAAGAACTAATCTGAAGATTCAAAAGTCATCGATTTTAAGAAAAATTGATATAATGGTCCATCATCTCATCAATTCTATTTTATTCATAAGCAAATTCCTAAAATAGAATGTATGGACAGTTAAGAAAATTTGAATCACACAACTCCTTCAAAGGACCAACGGATACAGATGCAGTAAGTACAGTGACGATCAAGGTTGTAGTCATCATGTACCGGCAGTTTATCTTGTGAACGAAAAGGAGAGTAATTTATTCGCTATTTTTATTTGTTTTCTATAACATGGTCCTCATGAAAAATCACAGCAAATACGTACACTTGAAATCGAGACATTTAAGAAAATTAAAACGTAGATAGCTTATATATATATGTCAGCTCTTTCCATTTTATCCAATCTTTGGTTTGAAGCTATACATATGCATGGATGCAGTACATTTGAAATTTGCAGCAAAAACTCAAAACCTAAGGAACCTCACAAAATCGTCCAATGAAACCAACCAAGTCAAGCCTTTATTGAAAAGTACATACAACTCTACATACGATTTGCATAATATAAATATCACCCCCACATACTTCTTACTAAACAACATCTGTCAGCTATACAATTTATCTCTCTACATCCTACCCAAAACTACCAAAACACACTTGAAGTAAATCAGCAACTACCAATAAAATCAAACCGCAGAGAACAAAGATGTGAGCTTTTGGAGTAGATAAAAATCTTGTGAAGCTATATGATTTAGTTTGATCTGGCGAAAATAAAATCTGAGAACATTGTTGACCATAGAGTGAATCTGTAGACGCATTAAAAAACAGAGTGGAGATGGTCAACGCTTCTTAGGGTCTGTTAATAACAATCCAGATATAGAGAGCATAAAAAGTTGTAAAGTAAATCTGCACTAATAAGCTATCTAACTTCCAATTACAATTGATCACTGCAACATCCATCTATTTTCTAAATCCATTCAAAATTAATAGAAAGTTCCAAATGTCAAAGTTAAGAATCACACACAAAGTAAAACATGAACGAAATGCTAAATTGTGCATTGTACCTTCAAATTCTTGTAATTAACTTTCCAGTTTCCAAACTACAGAAGAGAAAACCTATAGAATATAAAAATAAATATCAGTAGAAAAATATCTGGAAGGAACGATGCCACTACCTTGAGCAAAAGAAGATATCACTACTTTGGCAAAAAGTATGTCAGATACATAATAAAACAATAACTGAATGACCAAAATTTGACTAAATTCATTACAAACCCATCAGGACTATAGATGCCACTGCTTTACTCGAATTTGTATTAACGCAATTGTATTAAAATGATATGCAGAACACTAAGACCAAATCAGTTCACAACAGTAAAGAAGAATGTTTCAGGACAGAATAAAATCCCTAAGCTTTCAAAACTCACTTTTCATTTTTTATACGAATGCAAGCATTATATATTTCGTTCAACTTCCATTCATTTTCCTGCCACCACACAAAGCAAGAAACTAAGAAAGTGCCAACCCCACCCCTCCCCCCCCCCCCCCCCCCCCCCCAAAAAAAAAAATAAAGTCCAACTGCAGGAAGAACAATGCCCTCCCAGCTCAAATATTTTGGATTATAAATATGTTTATGGGATAAATTATAAGATTATAAGTGATGTAAAACACAAAATGATTACGGAATAATTTCATTACTGAAATATATATAAATAATTTAGCGACTACTTTAAGAAAACCATTACTTTGTTAAATCAAATTATTTGGTTATAAAATGGGGTTAAATTTATTATTGTTTTAAATCTTTTATCCTCCCACAAAACCAAATACAAACCTAACAGAGGAAGGCTATTTTTTTTTTTTTTTCAGACTGATTTAACTAAACCATTTGGGATGCAAATTACAATAATTCTTAAAAATAATGAATTTCTTTCTTAATGCATTAAAGGATTAAGTTCAAATATATATATATATATATATATATATATATATATATATATATGTATATGTATATGTATATATTGATAGTGTGAGTGTGTGTGAGTGTTTTTTGAATTCACATACCTCTGCTACTGTCGAATGCTAAACAGGCAGCTTCTGATACTTTCTAAGAAGAAAGTTATGAAGCACATCAAGGTGGGAATTTCAAATTGAGGGTTATGCGGAAAGAAAAAAAAGTCAATGAATTAATGACATAATGTTGATCCAGTAAAGAACCCTCATAATCTCACATCTTCCACAATCGTCAATATCAATATAAGAAAATTCATATCATAATGCAGTCATATATGGTTGAAAATTGTATGTAAGCTGAATGTTCTCCAAATGCAGTGTGTAACAACATACTGCTATTCAAATCTGCAAAATGAAAGAATAGAATTAAAGTAGTTATAGAATAAAATTATTGTCAATATTCAAATTCCTATTCTAATTTGATCAATCAAATCAAAATGATATCCAGTAAAAAATAATTCACTTAATTTGGAAAAAAAAAATTCAAACCTGTGCAAGAAAACAAAAGATAATGCAGAATAACAAAATGAGGAACAACAACAAACCACTAATATTTTGGCATAAGATTTGCATAAGATAAACAAAAATAAAATTCAGGTTGATCCATAATACCTGCATAACTTTATGACTACTGTAACATTTTCTAGAGATAAAACTATTTTTCTTCCATTTGTTATACTGAAATCTGTAGACAACTTGGGTGTTATCTAATTAGGTTTTACAGACCACAAAATAGCCCTATATGTAACAGGTAATGCCAAGGATACAGTGAAATTATTAAACCTATAATTGAGTATTGCTTAAATGTGTCTTTATTTGTTAACTTTTTAAAAACTTTTCAATGTTGTCCGTTACATAAATGCAATCATCCCAATCCATTACCTCTTCACGAATTTATATGTAAATAGGTTGGTGGAAACCTGAGAATATCCATGTGATCACACCACTTTTGCAATTGTAGGTATGTTTTCCTCTTCATTTACATTGGTGATATCGTTCTGGATATCTATAGTAATATAGATCATTAGTTCGTCTTACGAATTTGCTAATTTTTTATTTATTTACTGTATTAACTGTACATCTCTCAATCACACATCTAACAAACTAAATGAAATTTGAGAGCATTAAGCATACCTTGAGAGCTGAAAAACTGGATATAACCCAAAAGAAACCAGAACCAAGCATCAACAGCATACACCATCGTGAGCACAAAATTGGACCTAAAAAAATATCAAATGAACAAAACCAGAATCAAAATCAACTTCCATTATCAAAATGCAAACCCAGAATCAGAGAGAGAGAGAGGACAGCAAAGCCTTTACCTTCACAATTTGATCGACAGAAGGTACCTCTACGATTTCCTTCATAATTTGAGATCGATCATTGCTTTAAAGTATAGAAGCTTCAGGATGGTGGTGGAGAGCGAGAAGAAGAGATGAGAGAGGCGGAGATCGGCGTCGGAGAGAATAGGGCTCTGACGTCAAACAAATGTCTACGTGTTTTACAGATTTGGTTCGAATGGCAGAACTGTAAATAAATGTACAATAGGGACAAACTCTGGAAAAATTCTACAGTGTCCTATAGTGTGTTGTAAATTACCACGTATTAGTTATTACATCATGTTCCCCCTAATCTGATTTTTGGACTTGATCTCACATTTGTCTATTTACTTAACAAAACCCGAAACTCTAACTAGAAACAAATAAAAATATAGCACATAATAAGGCCAAAAGATCACATCTTTTCCATTTTCTCATGGCAGACAACTCATTTTCGGCTATAATGTTCCCACACCTCCACGTATTAATCAATTATTAAATCTAGAAAACAAATACATTTTTAGCAAATAATCGCAGCTTAATCTCTTTGATTAGTCCACTAAGCAAACAACTAAAACATGGAGAACACCGATATAGATTTGTATGTGTTTGTGTGTGGTCAACATCAATCATATATAAGCTATAACGATCATATATACAGGTCAAAATGTATTATTATTATTATTATTATTAATCAATGTTGATTACATTACTAACAAACACACATTTGTGTCATCTTATTTTCAAACTCTTCAGAAAATTTATATCCTTACTCCAGTTGAATTATCTAATAAGGTTTTTCGCCAGCCCAGTTACCAACAGGATAATAGTTGCAGGTGATAAAAGTTCCACCATTATTGCAACGAACCTTGGCACAACCAATGTCGGTTGTATTTGACCACACCACCTGAGTATAGTGGCCGCAAACCTTGCCGGGAGCACATGTATTGGTGTTGTAGTCGTAGTCCTTCTTCTCGTCCACCCACAACTGCACCGCCAGTTCAATCGAGCAATCGGTATATAAGTTTACAGCTAAACATTCACCATATTCTGGATTATTGGAATGCACCATTTCACAAGTCTCAATTTTTGTGTTGGCATAGTTTCTAGCATACTCTGCGACTGTTTTGTTCCATTTGATCGGAGGAACACCGTCGATTGCTCGGTATTTGTTGTGTTCTTCGACGAATTTTTTAGCCATATCACGAGCATACGCCGGAGAAATATGAACTGAGGTTAAGGCGATAGAACATAAGCCTAGAAGAATGAGCTTGGTGAATTCCATTTTTGGTTGATGTTATGACAAAGGATACGAGATTGTTCTTATTTATACAGAAAATGATGTAATAATTGTGAATTCCCGGAAATGTATTGTCCTGTAGAATCGTACAAATTGATGGATCAGTTGCAACATTTATGCGAAGAATGCGCTAGTCCTTAAAATTTTCACTTAAAATAGGTGGATGCAAGGAAAATCAAGAACATAATTACTTTGTTTCATGTTTATACAGTAATACAGATATTAACAGAAACAAAAATTAAGGAAACGTTTTTCAATGAAATGACGATGATTTTACTAAGGTCTTTTATCTAAAAATATCATTCGTCATGCAAGTTCAACAAAAGTAGAATAACGACACACTTCCAAAGGTGGTAAAATACAATGGTGACATGGAGCACAACAGACATTATGAAGTAAATTATTGTTACAGTTTAGGCCTTAAGGAGACTAATTTGTAATCTCCTTTCAAGTATGGCCTGGTTTCTCTCTCAACCCCAAACTCAACTAGCATCCTTCACCTCATTTTTATTCTCTTCCAATTATTTCTCACAACTATGGAAGCTCAAGTTCCATGACATTGGAAGATTGACAAGTCCCTAATGCTATAAATGTATATATGCAGGTAGAGATCAAAGCGACTGATGTAGAGGAAAAAGTAGAACAAGAGAAATGGCCAAGTCTTGTACATTGTCCTAGGAGATAGTGACGACACAAATTGTGTCAAGATTGCCTCCAAAATCTTTGATGAGATTTAAATGTGTCTGTAAATTGTGGTACAATGTGATTATAGTCCTAGCTTTGTGACCAGAACCTATCCAATGCTATTCACAACATATTTTCTTCATTCACTTTCATTGCTTTCAAGCGCATCATACTCAAGTTCATTGTGAAAGGATCATTTGTCTAAGTATCAATGATGCTGGTAGTTATGGAACTGCATTATACAATCCATCAATAAAGGAATTCAGATTTCTTCCCGACGTGTCCCTACATGGAATGTAGTATACTATTATGCTACCGAATTTGGATACAATCCATCAGTACATATTTATGTGAATAGCATTGCTCCCGTCATCCCGAGACAACAGTAAGAGGATTTTTCCCATATTCTCGTTCGAAATTATGTGTTTTCATGGAAAGGGTAAAGCATTCTCTGGATGAAGTCCATATTCAAATCCCCCCACTCTAAATATAGTAAGTAAAATTTGAAGAATACTACACCAATAACATATTGTACTTTCTAAAGCATAGTATTCAAAACCCAGAAAGTTGAGATCTTCATCATCACTAATCCAGAGGGGTGTAAATTTAGTACATACCATCACATCATCAGTCTGGCATCTAATAGGGGCACAAAAGCTCTAATTGGAATAGGGAAAGGAGAAAACTGGGTTTACAAAAGCAAACATAAAGTTTTAGTTTAGAAACCTGCTCACTTTGTGTGACGATTATTTTAAGGGAACAACGGCTGATAAAGAAGCCCCGTGCTGAATATATGTTTCCTATGGTCACAGACTCACAACTGCATTGCCCAGAAGATTGGGCTACTAGAGAGTGAGTTATGACGCCGATATGATCCAGTAGTCAACAAATTGTCCCACAGGTCAATGTCTTTTAAATACTATTGGGTGGTGTTTATACAGTAGCATTTTTGTGACAACAAAAACCTAAATTAGCCGTTCCTCCTGGTAACAAAGTAACACATAACTCTGGTAGAGAGTTGAGCAACGATGGTATAGCTCCTTCATTTCTTATAATTGTTGACTAATTCAGGTTATTGTTGTCCGAAATATTCAATGGGAACGTAAGAAAGAAAGCAGTGGTAGCATGGGCAGGGATGGGAGCAAACACCACAACAACATGATCGTCACCAACACTCAGAATATTTTGTACTCAATTTTTTTATCAACAATAATAATATAGCGATTAATTAGTATAATTAATTTTCATGAAAGAGATTATTTTAATTTAAATCACATTTAAATTCTTAATTAGTGTAAAAATGAATCAATTGTCACAAAAAAAAGGACTATAGAGGTCTCTCGTTGCACCACGTGGGATTCTCTGATAGGAGAAATATATTGTTAGGTACCAATAAATGAGAAATCCACACTTGGTTATGGTACCCTAACATGGACATGAAATTTAAAAGTCTAACTTGATACACCATCATAAATATTATGAATATTCTATTACTATCTTAACTGAACTCCAGTAAAAAATTCAAGTTGTTTTTATCAAATTAACTAAGGGCCCTTATTTGAATTGATGAATATACGACTATCAGTGGTTTCACTATTCAAATTAAGAAAAGTGTTTAATAGTGATGTTAGTTTCTCTCGTCTTAGATTTGAGCTCAAAAAAGTACTTAAGTTTGTTCGTTAAAATTAGGAATTCTAGTATTCTAAAATGACATTTTGATAGATAGTGGTTGTAGACACTTTAGTACTATTTTCATTCAAAATGTGTTTCTGGGCCATCATATAACTATGATAAAACTCCATGAAACATGCTTTCCAACAAGAAAAGGAAAATGTAAAATTGTTGCTCTTTTATGTTCTAAATCGAGTGAGTTTATATAAATATATAGCAGGCTCTATGTATGTGTTCATGCTTGCCGTGACTTCATTCTATATATATATATCACTATGGATACTAACAGTCTGCATCTTTTCATGTCAGAACTTAGAAAACGACATCTTCACGTAATGGCCATTATGGCTTATGATCAACACTTTGGCTATTGCCTTCATTTAATAAAATAAAAGATAATTTATAGAGTTATCAATTGCAATATAACCCAATAACACGACTAGAAACTTATATGAAATAAAACGGGTTGACCCCACGATTAAAAAATAGGTAAGTAGCAGGTTGGTCCACCAACTAACCTACATGACACATTTAATAATAAAACATGCGTACACAGACTATTTAAAAAGTAAAGCATATGTATATAAGGTTTTACTAAGCCTTTTTTTCATTTTGAACTAGGATTACCGATTATACAATGAACTTTTTTTGTTTGAATTTTGTTTAAATTAATAATTTAATCTAACACGACACAATTTATTTATTAAATGGGTTAAACGGTTTGGAAACAAGTAACCCGTTTAATATTTAAGTTGTGTTTGAGTTTGATTTTTTGACACCATTATTAAATGAGTTGAGTTTGAGCTTATATTACATGACAGGACATGAACCTAATCCACAAAGCCTTATAGTGACCACTAAATGTGATAGTTCTCCTCAAATGTTATACAAAAAAAAATGTAATGTATTATGGTTTGCATAATGTATTGGTCTAAGTTTTCAAGAATATAGTTCTACTGTTCTACATCATGATTTTCATTGTTACAAGTTGAGGTAGAAAGGGTGGTGTTTTATCTCTTTTTAATTAAAACAATTAATGAAGGTTTAGTTTGATATTGCGTTTTGGGACAAATAATCACTTATAATTATCATTATGAGTTAATTATATATTTAGTAAGTTTTTTATAACGCGTTATTTATAAAATAATATTGCTTCTTTTTTTTTTAGGGGGAAGACGAAATAATCCATTAAGTTTTATTACATTTCGTCTTGCATTAAAATAATCTAAGAGTTGCACTCGTCTGTAGTTCAGTTCAAGTATTAATGTGCTCAGCATCCTATGGTCGAAATATGGTAATTCTTGTGCCATGACTGTTTCAGATTCTTGACAATTGGAGAGAGAATAGGCTTAAAGCTTCAGAACTATCTCTAAGGTCCATCAAAAGAGTCCCTCTGAAGGATCAGCCTAAGTTGGTATAATCAATGTTTTAAAAAACGCGCCTGAGGCGCGCCTCAAGGCGCAAAAGGCTCGAGGCGTAACTCAAAAAACCTGAGCCTTGGCTGCCTAGGCGCAGAGGCGCCCAAGGCGCAGCTCAAGGCGTCAAAGGCGCAAAAGGCGGGTTTTAAGGCGTTCTAGGCTTACGCCCGAAGTTTTTTTTTTTTTTTTTACTGCAAAGACAATCCACATTTGATGCAGAAAACTTCTGAGAAGATCATTAGTGCAAGTATATATTGTATCAGAACCATAAACTACTTAAATTGACACAGGCTCATTCAACCAAAGAGCACCTAGGAATTAACAACCGGCTGGGAAGCTCCTCCAGCTTTCTCTTCCTCGTCTCACTCATGCATTCTGGCGTTGTAGGGAAGACAAACCGACCTGCAGATACTGATTTTCAAAACATATGTTGGTGATAGTGAGGAGGAAAGGAAGTACGAGTTGGTCGTGATAGAGAGGGAAAAGAACAGGATGTGGAATGGTTGAAGAAGGATGTGGAATGGTTGAAGAAGAAGATGTCATCTATAGTTTCTTCTCGTTTGATAACGTTTGAATTACTAATAGATAACAACTCTACTATTAAGTAGATGATAACTATCAAATATTGGAAATTATTCATATACATGTTAATTTGAACTGATCATTGATATAATATATGTATTTTATACACATATAAATGATTATTAATATATATCGTGAGGCTCACGCCTTATACGCCTCAAAGCTTAAGGCGGTAAGGCTCTCTTGGCAACGCCTCGGCTACGCCTTAGCCTTTTAAAACCTTGGGTATAATGGAGGCAAAAAACTTTTAGTCCGAAAGACTGTAGTTTGTAATGAGAACCATCTCTCAGATGTCATGGAGCAAAGCTTTCCTTTTCTTTTTTTTTTCGTCTAAATCTTTCTGACACTATCTTATTACTTATTAGGCACTCCTGGCCCCATTCCTACCATCGCTGTCATTGAAGGGGCAGCATTAGGTGGTGGACTTGAGATGGCTTTATATAGTGATATTCGGATATGTGGTACTTTCACTTTAACAGAAAAAGCAATTGTGCTTGTTAAATAACAGGCTTCGTCGATATGCTATTATGATTAGACTACCCTTATGGTCAGGAGAAGATGCAGTATTGGGATTGCCAGAAACTGGACTTGCTAATTCCCGGGTATGTGCTATATTTCAATTTAGCTCTTGCTGTTCAGTCTGTTCTCATCATAGGTTTTCATTGCATCCTGCATCTTATCTGACGAGCCATTTCTCCTTCAACTATATATCAGAGATTTCCAGAACGAGACTATATCTTATAAAATGTGAGTTTTAACTTATCCCAGTCAAAATGATAGTTTAGTTGAATCTTGATATGTTTACCTTCTTGAACAAAGTTCGTTTAATGCAATTGTTTCTTATTTAATTTGTTTTCTGCCTTATACCTTTTCTTACTTGTTTAGTTTCCCTTTTCATAAATGATCCATGCAGTGACTGATCAACCTCTCTTGATTGCATCCTTTAACGGGCACGTGGGACTCAGCGACTTCCTAGATTGGTTGGAAGATCAATAGCAAAGGAACTCATATTGACTGGGAGGAAGTTTGATGGCAGAGAAGCAATGTCAATTGGTATGTCTACTTGGTAGCTTATTTGGTTTCATTTCCTCTTCCTTCCCCACCGCAAGACTAAAATTGAACCTTAATACAGGTCTGGTAAATTACTGTGACCATGCTGGTGAAGCTTATCTAAAGGCACTTGAAGTTGCTCACAACATAAATGACAAGGTATGAAATTTAAATGACAAGGCACTTGAAGTTGCTTGCATTATAAACTGCAGTTATCTTCATAGGGATTGCTTGAGTATGCTCATATAATTTAATATAGGACGGCAACCTAGTTATGACATTTTGGTTTTCCAATTTTAACTGTAGTTTTTCTATGTGGATGTAAATAACTGAAACTTCTCTACTGGGGTTAAGACTGAATAATACCCTTTTCCGCATCCTTACCCTACAGTGCTTTTAGTTTTCATGGTCAAATGTATGACCTGTCCGATCCCCCACAAATTAAGAAAAAGGAAAATTCAACTCCAAAAAACAGAAAGAAAATAGGAGTCAAGTCACTCAAACTAAGTATCACACCAAGTCATCATATTAGTTAAAGGACAGTGCAGTTTATAAATCACTTTGCAATCTAATTTACGTATCCAGATTTAGCAGGGTCCAATAGCAATAAGGATGGCGAAAAGAGCTATTGACCAGGGACTTGAGGTAGATAGGGCTTCCGCTTTGGCACTGGAAGTAGAGTGCTATGGGCAGACCTTGCACACAAAAGATCGTTTGGATGCCCTGGCAGCATTTTCTGAGAAGCGCAAGCCGAGGTATACTGGAGAATAAGATGGCAAACTTGCTATTGTGTCTTGGGATGAGTAGGCTGGCGGGATGGAAAGAACCTTATTTTCCAGGCAATGGGGAAATAACAGGTTGTAGAGGCTCTAAGTTTGTATATCATGATAATGTACGTTTACCTGCATGTTAATTTGAGGGGTCAGCTAAATAGTTGGTGTCTGTTAGGGGTGGAACCTCTTGCATTCAAGAAGTTCGAACGTGTATCAGTGAAGGGCGGTGAAGCAATAAAATTGAATATTTAAAACTACTGTCAAGAATAATGTTCAGAGTGTATTTGACTTTTCATCCAGGCATCCAATATCATGACTGCCCTTACTTCTGTTTGGATTCTTCTCAAGGGAGCGCTTAAATTTTAATGCTGATATTGTTCTGCAGAACTTATAAGGAATGCCATTTCAATTCCGTCCATTTGTATTTTCTTCTGCTTATTTTGATTATCATTTTTTAGTATTTAGTAGTCTTTTTTTATCTTTTACAAATACTCCCCTTTTGAGAGATTGGCACAAGAAATAACTGAATGAACCACAATGAAGTTGGAGCCAAGATTCCTCGTCCATGCTGCCACGAAATTTGGTAGCTATTTCTACTGGTATTTTCACTATTTTGCCATCAGCAATGTCAGCTGCTAATCCAGGTTGAGAAAGTTAAGACGTGCTGCACCTTGAAAATTTCAAGAGAATCACATCTTGGTCAATATAAAAGACAACAACAAATCAGTATTACAACTTCCTCTATTAGATGATACAGATTATTCTTTTGGTAAGAGTTTGGTCACCCTACTCTTAAGCCTAATTGTGCTGAACATGCAAGTTCTCTATTAATTCAAGTTTCTCTGAGTCATTTTTTGTCAGTTGCAGATGGATGTTTAAGTAATTTTAAGTCTCTAAATGCTGCAGTCTTCTAAAAAGTTTCTATTCTCTCTGTTGGTTATCGAATACTTGGAGAGGCACTAACATGAAAGAGATCATAGTATAAGATTATGTGAAATAGGAACAAAAGAATGCAAGAGCAGACATATGGAAGGGAAAACACATGATTTTGTAATGGAACTCTGTCTTATTAGCTTCATTGTTTCAACATTACAAATATTTCTTTTTCTTTTTGCGGTACATGCCGTATGAATATACATCATAAATACAACATGAAAATACAAAGGTTATCTGCTGCCTAACTTGAAGAATTTGAAATAAAAAATAAGTACGGCTTTGACATGGACATCATCATCACTGGGGAGTTGGTGCTGTTGTTGGACTTGCAACAAAATGGTGATCTGATACTGGTAGAGTGACCTTGACATGAAGTTTTTGTCCTGCTTGGCAGTGGCCTGGTTCCTTGAGAGTCATAGCATAGCAGTCTGGTTCAAAATTCCTACCACAGATGAAGTAATAGTCCCCAGGTTTGTCAAGAGGGATAGAATCTAGTCCAGCAGCATAAAATGCTAGAAGAGACTTTGTGCTGCAAGATTGGTATACTTCTTCATTCACTTCCATCAAGTTATGAAATTCTTTATCCTAAGCAAAAAGTAGAGCATCTCCGACGTGAAACTCTTTAGTGGAAGTCCACTTCTTGTAATCACTAAAAATGCTCCACCCAACTTTGTGAACAACTCCACTGTGAACTGCCTCAGATGAAGAACCACCCGAACAGACTCCTAAACAAGCCATTGCGACAAAGAAAATCGTCACGGTGTGTCTCAAGGCCATGATGAAACAAGGAATACTAGAGAGAATGAGAAATGAGTTAGAAATCAGAATGTGAGTTTAAACGATCAAGAGAGAGGTGTGCGAGTGAAGATTTGAATGAATAATGGCGTGGCTAGTTGCACGTACATATATAGTGCCAGCTTTAGCCTAAATGAGGACGGAAAAGGATTCCAATCCTATAGCAACAAGGATTTGTAAACCGTTTTGGACCGAAAAAGGAAAAAAGAAAAAAAAAAAAGGATTTGTAAAACCTCAAAAGAAGGATTACAAAACAAAATCAAACGCTTTAGTCCTTAATGGAAAAAGATTAGCAAAACAAAACAGATCAAACCCTTTCACACACTCTTCCTAAACCTTCTTTTTAATGGTGACCAACCTTCCTATTATTCATTATCCAACTCGAAAACCAGTCGGGCACTTTAATATTTTTTTGACTCAAAGACACTAGGCTTTTCTTTTTTTTTATAAATGGAAGACACTAGGCTTGATCAGTAACGTTTGTGAAAACATTTTCCAAATGTAAGTTGGAAATTATTTGAGTGGAAATGATGGCAATACCCAAAATAAGTGAATATTATTTCATTCAGAATAAATCAATCCTTTTTTTATTTTTTATTTTATAAGAAAATACATCAATCCTTGGATTATATTCTTAGCGCCCTATCCTCTTTTCTTTCCGAGTGTATTAAAAAAAAAATTACTTTTACGATAATGCCACATGGATTTAGTCATTTAGACATTTAATTGATTTTGGCGAACATATCGGACAGCCCTAAATCCCGTCTCACTAATTTAAATAGGGTGAATCGCATGGAAATGAACACAGTTTGAAGATCCAAATTGGAGCAACAAAGATGAAAAGGCACATGCTGCAACGACGTATAAGAAAATCCATGTAAACCATAGCACAGTACCATGGAGAAGCTTCTACTGTTTGGTACGCTTCCTTTTTCAGGCTATGAAGTGTTTTAGTTGCAGCATCCTTGAAGAAACGAGTATCGTTAAATCTGACTACCCTTAACATCAGCAAGCATAATACATGGAGACACGGATGAAATATTTGAGACTGCTGAAAAACTGCTGATTACATTTCTTCATTCTGCAACATTAGAGGATAACCCCACAACATATACACAAAAAAGACAGATGCCTGTACACCCTCTCCCTACCATCTACAATTTTGTACAGTTGAAATGTCAGACAGTGAAACTACTTCTCACATTTCCAAAGAATTTTGTAAATCTTGATGTCACAGTTCCTGCTGATCTCTAAAACGAAGACCACAGGTACTGCCATGAAAATTGAATCATATCCTGTCTCATATACCTCGGTAAGAGCCATACCAGGGTATTTTGAGATTAGTGATCACGGGGAAGAAAACCAACAACAACCAATAGGATGCAACAAGTATATACTAATTCACTGTACACTTTGATCGATGTGCGCCTTCTCGTGAATAACCACAATAAGATCCCGAAGCTCAGGGAATATTGATACAAGACACAACTCAAGTATCGCATACGCAAGTTGCTTCACACATATATTAGACTGCACCACAATAAAATTACAATCAACTACTTCTCTGAACAAAATGAAATCATACAAGTAAAGGCATAGAAAGCAAACTAATTTGCACCAGCGGACGGAAGAGGGTAAGAGTCTAACCTGAGTGAAGAAATATATATCTCTTGCACAGCGTCTGTACTGCTTATATCCAACTAAGCTGACTAAGGCTGTTGGAGCTCCATCTGTCAGAATTAGGGATTAGTTTTGTTCATTTCCATGAGTAGTCGCAGTATGTTTTCAGAATGACACAATTAGGTCTGAACTTCACACTAATCTAAAATGTCTTTCTCGATGTACGCTGGCATCTATGTGCATATAAATCAAGTGGCAGAAGACTATTCCATGCAAAACATATATAACAGTTTTTTCAAATGTTCTTTTTAATGCACATGTGTGAGTTCCCATGATTGACGGTCAACCTATTTCAAACAGCAAGTTCTTAATTTTGGTTTTATTGTATTATGACCTTCTAAAAAAAAACTCCCAAAATCCTACAAGTATTAAGAGTGTACTGTGAAGTGTTATGTAGACCAGGAAGCCTTCTTAAATCCTAGGCATGTAATATAAACCATTGCTATCCCCAAAATTAATATAACCAAACAAAATAAAAGCGCACACTTTGTAACCGAAAAAATAAACAGACATACGAAACACATAATTTACAGCAACACATTTATTTATCCAAGAATATAGTTTACTTGAGGCACTTCTGGAACATGAATCATTGGCTAATGATAAATCAAGGCAGCCAAACTAAGAACTGGCACCAAATTACTCACCAAAGAGCAGTTTCTTCAGATCACTAGCCCTGCGAGCAGCCTCAAGCTGCTGCTCAAAAGAACCTGGTTTACCAACCTTGCTTCCACCAAATTGGTTTGGAAGAGGGTTTTGATCGTCTTTAGCATTACCAACTCTAAGGAAGAATGTGCCATTGGGCCATAGAACCTACACAAGATAAAATACATCATGCAGGAGTAGAGGAAATTCCTCACAGTTCTCTTTACAACAGAGAGAGTCATGAAGAAACAAAATTAAGAAAATAATCAAGGAGAGGTAAACCTTCATATATGATTTTATTTAAAAGCAGATAGTGTATTTGAACATGAAAATGGTTACTGTCCAGTTATGCTTTATTGCTCAACAGAAGTACTAATGTGATTATGTGATAGATACAAATCTAACTGTCAAACTCTGAAATCTTGAGCACTCTCATATACCATAAAATTGATGTACATATGGAATAAAGCAGAGGCTGAACTGCACATTTTAGGAACCTACAATAGACTGCCCGGCTAAGGTGACTCCCGTTACAGCTATTTGACAATTAGAAGAATGATTTTAAATTGCATGACATTCAACTAGTTATTGCTCTCAATAATTATATAAAGACTAAACTGAATGTCACTGCACGGATTGCTTAGTGTAAGTTGCAACATTTCAGTAAAAGGGTGACATTTATAATTTTTAATCCATTGGGGTTAGCAGAAATGGTGAGGGGGAGGGATAATAGGTTAGGAACAACGGATTCAATTCCTTCCTATGTAACAAGAAACCAACAAACAAAAATTAAAACAAAAAAAATTAAAATGGGTATCAGGGCAGCAGTCCTCACATCTTGAAGCCATCGAATTCCTGAAGCTATAATGTCCTCCCTCCGAAGCAATTGAATCTGCCTTAAGAGCCAGTCGTCTATAGCATCTTCCATCATCAGCTGTAGTATTTGTTTTGACATCCAAAAGACTTGTCTTCTGCATAAGCAAAAATAAGCAGGTTATTATCTTTATTAGAAATATCTATAGAAAAATAAAGAGTAAACACATGTTCAAGTTTTATTATACTGGACAACTCACCTTAGCCATCCCCTTCTCTTAAGCTGAAATACCTTGTCCACTAGATTCAACAGAGGTACAGTAACATTGGGTGGAGTCCACTGAAAGAAACCAAATTGTAGCATTCATATTAGACATAATCATAGACATCCCAATTATGGTGAGCTGAAAGTATCAGGGAAATAGTACTACTTTTATAAGAAATGCAATCATTGTCCAGTACATCTTCCCATCATTTAAATTCTAAGGAATTGCAGCAGACATGAAGGAAAGAATTCTGGGACAGGTAGGCACTAGTAATCAATTTGTGATACAAACTTTTTACTTAGGAACTTCTTAATGACAATGGCCAAATTCTTTATCTAGGCTTAACTTAGCACCAGTAGCCTACATGACAAACGAAACTTAACAACCAAGAAGATGTAATATGTTGTATTGATTGTAACTAACTTAAGTATTTAAAGTTACACCAAGTATCACGACAAGGAACATATAAAAACAACCAAGAAGATATGATATGTTGTATGTTGTATTGATTGTAACTAACTTCAGTATTTAGAGTTACACCAAGTATCACGACAAGGAACATATAAATGCATAAAGAAAAGGAACTAAGATGAACATAACAATACCTCAGGTGGCATTCCAATTGGATCCTCCAGTTCCAAAGGATTGGAAGTTACCGAACCAATTCCTAAGCTCCTTGAATGCTTAATTTGAGTGGGACGACCCTTAAAGTCCAATTCATTATCTGAATGCCACCCACTACCCTGCGCATTAGATCTGACTTCGACTGGATCACAACTTTCATCTTTTTCGGCCGGTTCATCACTAGAAAAGCTATTCAGTGTTTCCCCAGTACTTTGCCTAGAGACATCTCCACTTGTCTCTTCTGCATTCCAGGTTAAGTTCAATCCAGGAACGGAAGATGAGCCTTCATAAGTAGATGGACCAACAACGGCACGCATTAAGCCATCTGAAACCCCTTTGAACTGGCGAACAATATCGTCCACAGCTTCATCCACATTCACTGATTTATTACAAGTCACAAGGAACAATAACAAAAGATGTGAATGGCCATAACATGAAGTAAAGCATCCAGATGAAGATAAATTCCAAAGGCAATAAAACACAATTCCCATGGTCTATTAGCGATTTCTAGAAAGTTACAAAAAAGGTTTCTAGAAAGTTACAAAAAAGGCCTTGTTGACAGCTTCTAACATATTACCAATAAAACTTATATGAGAAACATAAAAGTTATCAGAAACAAGAAAGAGTGGAGTAACAAATAAGGAGTCCACCATAAGAAGCAAGTAAACCAAAGGCCTTATTGCTACAACTACAATATAGTTTTTAAAGGAAAAGAAACAAAAACACACTGAATCCTACTGGACATGGATAGAAGCTCCATCTAAGTTCCATTTAGTAATTTTTTACTCAATAGGAACCACCCATCATAAATGTGAAACGTCGTCAACTGTTTTGCACTTGGGGTTGTGTTTGTCTTTACATTAATTTTTGTTTATCAATTGGTTACAATTTTCAGCATCTCTCAATGTGTTAGAAAAAAAAATTATGTCAACAAACTTTTAACCCAACACATAGTGACAGTATCCTCAGGTGCTAAAACTGAAAAGCAGTAACTTAAAAGACCAATATCAACAGATAACATTCAAGCCAAAATATGCCGTGGTAAGCAAGGCAACAAAACTATCAACAGCAAAGACGCAAAAGACGCCAATAACAATAACAACAATAATAATAATACGTACCTGCAAGAGTTCTCATTACCGAGGGAGATTTTCCAAACGAGTAATTCTAAAACACACAAAAGTATTAGTTTAGTAAATTCAGATAAAATTTAGATTCCAGATGAAGAAAAAAAAAACTAGAAAATTCAGGATAAATAGTCAAATAAGTTTTCATAGCTTTTGGCTTTTATTCTGGTGCCAATATCATAATATTGCAGAGACTAAGAAATTCTCCTGTGCGTTTTCTTTTAATACTGGCAAACATTGGACTTTCTCTTTTTAGATAATCCTTCAACTCCCAGGTTGTCTTTGTCAACTGTTTTAACTTTGATGAATCTTAAGCATCAAGGCTTCACCATATTTAGAAGC
This sequence comes from Potentilla sterilis, assembly GCA_963682095.1. Classification (NCBI taxonomy): domain Eukaryota; kingdom Viridiplantae; phylum Streptophyta; class Magnoliopsida; order Rosales; family Rosaceae; genus Potentilla; species Potentilla sterilis. Next base: position 40,571,130 of record OY821762.1, read on the forward strand.
ATACACACACAGAAACATGGGTGCAATTGAGGTGTAACACTAAAATATACTCAAGTAGATGAATACCTTCGAGGTAGCACTTAAAAAATCCCAAACTTCATGCTGTTCAGCAACGTTGGCTATTGACAAAAGATCCTGGAAAATACAGCATAGTTGAACAAGAGGGACATTTGGAAGGGTAAACGAGATAGGGAAGCGGAGAGAGACATATAAAGTGAGAATTTATATTATACCTGGAGATATCTGTCAAGTTGGATACATCGCTGATGAACAAAAGCATCCTCAGTGCTTGATGAGAATATCCTTTTGGGGGGCAGATGTAAGGTGTAGTTCGGAATTTCTTTGAGATAGCGGTGTAGTCGCTCAAAGTTCCTATACCTGTCGATAGAGTTAAAAAATTAAATGGCAAAACCAAGAAAAAAAATAAAAAAATAAAAAAACATGCACACACATATAAATATATATGGACCAGTAATCCTAAACTGGCAAGTTTAGGAACTGTTTTAATACACGCACGCACAGATTATTTTTCTATTATTGTTGTCCAATAATGATGTTTCCATTTGAGATAAATAGGGATCCCACTGGGGAACCACCCCCACAAATGTTCAATGATCTGAGCTGCCTATTATCTAGGTTCTCCTTCCAGTTCATTCCAACAAATTCTTATTGTTGTGTACTAGACAGAGGAACACAGTATATATATTTTCATCATGATAATCAAATGATATCTAATTTGATCAAAAGTTTGCATGAGCATAGTTGAAGAGAAACATATAAAGTCAATGGTATGAATCCTAGGAGCCACAAGAATGTGGTCCTTGTATTTCTTAGAAGAGAAAATCTTCATTATTTGAAGCTTACTGCACTTGCGAAGTTTGTGTGTAAGAATTACTAACGAAAATTCAAGTAATTAAACATACAGAGTATCTGTGTTATAATAATATAATTGAGAATTACAGTTCTCATAAAGATAAAGATTAGATCACAACCTCCGTTTCACAAACCAAGTTCTGTTTTCTGCATCTGTCACTGCAATTGAATAAACTGCAAAAGATTTTGACCCAAGTTTCTCAAAGTATGCTCCCATAACCTGTACAAACATAGTGGACAAAAAATCAATTCGGGATGCAAAACAAACCATGTAATAAAAATTAAAAATGGAAACTTGTAGTCATAAGATTACCGCGAGGACATTAAAAAATATTCATATTCCAAAATTTCATGAAAGGAATGCTTACCCGGCACCTGATTTTGGGAACTTGTTGTCCCACACTGCGGACTACCATATCCGAGGCACTTTTACCAACAGGCCTTTCTACATGCCTGCCAAATTCAGGACTGTAAAATTCTGAAATTATGGAACCTCCCCCTTGTGTTGATGCTTTGTTAGTGTCAGGTTGAATTTTCAGAGCAGAAGTACTATTTGATCGTTTAAGCCTACTTTTAATTCCATTAGCCGCAAGATCTCTATTGTCAATTAACTCATCAACAAAATGCTCTTCCATAGAAATTGATTCTTTGTTGACATCTGAAGAGAACCGTAACTCCTTTTTTGTTGCATCACTAAAATGGGTGTCAACGCTTACATCAGATCTATCTTCTTGTCCTGTACGAATATCATGCCTGTCAGCAAGCATTTCGTTCTCCAACTTTTCAGCAGATACAGCACTATCCGCTCTTGGACCCTTCGGTACAGGTACCTGACCTCCTGTTATCTTTCTCTTGTGTTCCTTTTTCTTATAGTTTCTTCCTTTTGTCCACATATTTTCAAGATTTTCAGGAGTCAGAACTTCAGTCCTTCTCTGTGTCGCAGCCTCCAACCCTCGTGCCCAACCAGAAGGCCGGGGCTGCAAAGGATTTTCCAGGAATGTGTTATAAGCCGACGATGCTTCTCCCTGATTTTCAATTTTAGCCAAGGTCATATCAACACTCTGATTAAACGTAGCAGCTTTCCTCAGCGAAGAATCATGATCATGTACGCCTGCAGTAGACTGGTTCCCAACTACATCTTTAAAGATATAATCTTTAACGATTTCCAAAACATATTCAATCAACTCATTGATGTACCTGATTAAAGAGAAATTGGAAGTTAAAATGCTTATAACAATTGTGTGAGAAGAGAAGACTGTACATTTATATAACATCATCCTATAAGCTTGGAAACATGTTTCATCATTCGAGTCTAGACACATATTACCCCACCTAATTGATTCCACGAGCCTATTTCATGACACACAAAATGTGATCTTATATAGAATTATACTAATTATAACACAGACAATACTAATTTTATAATTATTTTATAAAAAAAATACAAGATTTCTTTTCTTTATCTTCTTTTCTATTTTTCACGGGAAGTATACAAGATTTCAGTACAGCTTTTTTTTAAATTGTGATGCTTTTGAATAGTTTCATAAAAAATCCCTCTTATGCCACTAATACCCTTACACAAATATGGCAATCCATCTAACACCAATAATACCCTTACGACAGAGAACAAAGAAGAAGAATGGTAATGCAACAAATGACGGAAATATCTAATAACATACCCAGGGCTTGCAAAATTCATAACGGGTTCAATCACCAAGCTTGTTAGTAGTTCTCTGGCAATGGATCGAACCACTGGACATTGAGCTTCTCGTGGTCTGAGCACCACTGCTATCACTCCACCCATTAGCCGCTGGAGAAACTGTATGAGATATAAAGTATCAACCTGAATCCAAGAATAAGGATCGAAATACATGCATAATTCTGTAAAAACACTCCACTCACACCTTGTACTCACTCTCAGGTGATATCAATGCGGGATGGAGCTCCTTCGAAGCCATAAGATGATGTTTCAACCTTTCATCTCTCTCCTCTGAAGACAATGTTTTCATAACATCAACACCTATAGCAGCTTGGTTTCTTCTGAAAAGCTCTATATGATCTCCTATTAAATCTATTATATCCCTGAAACAATAAGCAGTTGTTATTTACACTGCTTTACTCATAAAAGCTTCTTAAAGGCTTGCTACTAGTTGAATACTACTGGGAATAGAAGGTTACCTTGTAAGCAAGTCAACAAGGTTTATCTCTTTAACTCTTCCCGATACTTCACCAAGAGCATCCATGACAATTGCGCGTATATGCTCTGGAGCCTCCTTGTCTGGTGTGATATCCGAATACCATAAATCAATCACAAAATCCTTCAAAATCTTGTCAATGAAATCTTTCATTGCCTCCTCCACGATCGGAGAATCAATCTTCCTTTTCCACTTCGGCGCTGGCAGTGAAGTAGTAAGTCGCGAATCAGTCACAGGCAACTGTTTCTTTTCCAAATGAGCCAAATACGTTTTCTGGCGAACAGGCTTTGGAGCCTTCCAATGAAACTCCACCTCATTTAACATCATGCGTAATACCGCGACAAGTAAGACTGCTATCGGCAGATTCATCCACATTGATTTGCTTGTATCTGCAATCCATGACACCATAATACAAAAATCTCAGCACTTTCAAGTTAAATCAAGCAATTTTCACAGCATTGCATCCCAATTGTTCAGAGCTAACACCTAGAACATCACATAGATTCAAGCATTGAATTATAATCCAATTCCTTTTCGAAACTTTTCGCACAAGCAAAAACCTAAAGAGTAATCACTAAGCTGCTGAATCCTAATCATCGAAACCTCCACACAAAGCAACAATACTTCTAATCAAATCAAAATTTATAACACAAATTTCAACTTTGAAGTGCTTACGCGTCAAGAAGTAGGAAACAGCGAAGACGAACAGCGCCCACCACACGATTCGAAGCTGGACCTCCTCGATCAGATCCTCTATGGTCCTTATCGCCTTCTTCATCTTCGCCTAAACCCTAGAATTCCACCTCCAATTCGCTAATTTCCGAAATGAAATCAAAATTAAAAGACTCCGAGTCAAATTGACAACTCCAAAAGCTTCAGCGTCACGCAAGATCGAAGCTGGTGGACCCCAAACCCTCGGCTCCACCACAGCTCTGAGCAAATTGGCTTTCGGACCAAACCGAGGTAGAAGAAGAAGAAAGAAAGAAAGAAAGAAGAAGAAAAAACAAGGAACAAGTTTTGATTATCTGGGACTTCCTTTAATGTTTGGGTTTTTTTATTTTTAGAAATTTAAACGTTTAATTTTTATTTATTTTCCATTTTTGTATTAGTTTTGGTGTCGTCCACGTTTTAGTTGTTTGCTTAGTGGACTAATCAAAGAGATTAAGCAGCGATTATTTGCTAAAAACGAATTTGTTTTCTCGATTTTATAATTGATTAATATGTGGAGGTGTGGGAACATTATAGACCAAAATGAGTTGTCTACCTTGAGAAAAGGGAAAAGAAGGTGATCTGCTGCAATAGTCTTGGCCTTATTATGTGCTATATTTTTATTTGTTTCTAATTAGAATTTTAGCTTTTGTCAAATAAATAGACAAAGTTAGATCAAGTCCAAAATATCAGAATAGGGGAACATGATGTAATATGTGGTAATCTAAGCTAATATTTGATTGGTATGTGTAAGTAGCCGTACATAAAAGTTTGTGTTAAACGGCGATAAGCGTGGTCTGCAGATTATTATTGTACCGATATTGTCTCAACTTAACTACATTTAAGATGTCGGGTTTTAATAAAAAAAAATGTCTCAATACCGCAGTAGCAACCCAGGTTTGCGAATCAGTAGCGGGCGAAGAAACCTCTAACTCTATCTAGACCTTTTACAGCATCCAACACAAATCGACATCTCTAGCTTGCAGGCCGGTTGATCGACATCTCTTTGTTGCAGGTATTTTTCGGCGAAGCGCTCCAATATTCTCAATTATCCGTCCACTTATAAGTTATATTTTATTTATCACTTTTCTTTACGTGGGATCTTGTTCTTCAACAGTATGCATTCTAAAGTGTGATGAGAAAGGAGATGAACACAATTCTCAGCCTTTAACATATCCAAATCTATCTTTTCCCAAGAAGGGTTTGATGCTTAACATATCCAAGATGATTAAGATTCACTTAAAGACATGGTGGAACTGGAAGAGAAATAGTGGGCATGTTGCTTGTACAAGCTTGTAAATCGACTTCGAACCTTAATGGACTCAACTCTCGCTTTTAGCAGTCTTAGGTGGTGATCAAAAATGGTCTAATGTGCATCACACGACGGAAAAAAATCATTGTCTGAATCTTCCTGATATCGTTGTGTATACGAGTGTTGTCTGATAAAAATCAGACAACGAAGTTTTTCACCGTTCTGTGAGTATCGACAGAATTCTAGAAGCTGCTCGGCAGCTGTCAAACGGCTTTCAGATTTTCTGCCGAAAATCACACAACAGTGTAACAATATGTTGTGTGAAATTTCGGTCAGATGACGGTGAAAAACTGTTATGTTATTCATACAACGTAATTTTTGTCTCTATCCTGTTGTGTGATATATTATTCATATAACGTAATTATTTCCATATCTCATTGTGTGATTGAATAATCACACAACGTTGCATCAGAATTTCAATTTATTGTATGATCATTGATTCAAACAAGGCTCAATTGTGTATTCAGACAACGTTGATTGTCATATAACTCGTGTTGTGTGATTATTGTATTCATACAACGTTTGATGAACATAGAAATCTAGTTGTGTGAAAACTTTGTTCACACAACATGTCATTGAGTTTGTTGTCTGAGCTTTACATAAAATGACCAAATGAACAATAGTTTCTATAAAACCAAGCATTCTAGTACATGTCCAAACAACCATTTAAACATAAACAAAGCATTCTAGTACATGTCCAAGAACTTGACACATCAAAAGCTGATACATATAATCTATAATTGTATCAAAAACATGCCACATATAAGCATGAAATATTGTACCAGCTGAGAAACACAAAATAGATGCTTTCACTTGAACAAGAGGCTGCAACTACCTCAATCATGGCTGGACCATATATTTCTGGACAAAGTTTGCCTACTCCACTCTCACTTCATCCAAATATGCTTGGCTATATTCAATGGCATTCTCTCTCCTCTCCCACTAAAGTACATTCAAAATAGAGAAATGCATAAGTATCAGAAACTATTCAGAGTTTTAGAAATTAAGTAATGCAGCAAACACAAGCTAACTAACTGAAACCCATTTATTGGTAGGTTTTATACCTTGGTAGCAAACAACGATGTGTCCTTGTCTTCAATGATCTCCTTCATGATAAGATACAGGTAGACATACGTACACAATTCCATTATTGATAAAAATGCTAGAGGCCAGCCTCTAAAGAACCACAAAAAGGCTGACAGCATAAAAAAAAGGAAGTTCAATACTAGATTATCTCTTACATCCTGCCAAAACACAAGGATCACCACCTGCACTTCTCTCTAAATCAACTTCAACTGTTCCATCATTTTGTATCTTGACTATCTCAACAATTAGTTTTTTCTGATAACCAAACAAGAAAAACAATCAACAGTTAAGAAATGAAATAAACATGATGAACATACTTAATTTAAATAAACCATATACTTTAAATACAGTTGCAGTGACTTGGGAGGGGGTAGAGGTTAACTAGAGGCCACAGTAAACGGAGCTGCTAAATAATTCAGCAGCATATAGCTCAAGCTATGTAATTATACTCATTTCATAATCAAGTATTAAAGCAATATAGGATGGTGTAAGGCGGGGACTGTCGTACACTATCATGCTCAGAAATTAAACAATATGTGGCATTATTTGCATCATGAAGTTGCAGTGTCATACCGGAAACTATCTATCCTAGATAGCAAGTTATTACATGTTCTAATTAAAGTACTTGACATCGGAAAGACTAAGCTCTACATAGAAAAAGTACCTACTGTATCTTAGCAAGCAATCTACATGTCAGACCCACATGCAAAACATGCTACATGTGACCCATTATAACTCAAGTGCAGTTGGACGACCAACATCAGGGGGCTTGCTGAGATCATAAAATTACCATTGAGAGCTCTAAATCATACATAACAATATGAGGCTTTTGGCTTCTCTCCCCATTGCCAATCATTCAGGTGTATGCTCTAATTTTAACATAAAGCATATATTTCCTAACTTAAGTACTTATGTGAAAGGATAAGTTAGAAGTAGAGATGAAAATGGGAACACTCAACAGAATGCATATTATGTTCATATCTAGCTTTTCACGTTCAGACAGTCTATCTAGCTTTAGAACATGCCTGCGACTTTCCCGGCCTTCTCTCCGTCATTGATCTAGCAAATTTAATCTCATGCTCATCGATTAACAAATTCTTGGGAGTGCCAATAGGAGCTGTGATCCAATGGTTCAAGATTTCAGGAAGACATGCATAGACATCAGTAAGCGTGTGTACCATTAATTCTAAACAAAAGCAGAAGAAAGGAAGTAACTGGTGATTTGTAAGTTATATAGGACAAATCAACCAGATAATTACTCCACCATCCTATATATCAATTCTATGCTCTCCTCCATTTAATAAAATCTAGCATACAGTATACAACTTAGTTGGTGATACATTATCAATTCTAAGCTCTCCTCCATTTATTAAAATCTAGCATATAACATGTAACTTAGTTGGTGATACTGATACATTTTTGCACGTTTCTTCCATATAGCGTTCAGTAAATAGAAAGACTCTCATCAATATCTTCACTTTAAGCCTCCAATATGGTCGACAAATGTTTAAGAACCAAAACAAGCAGCACTAACCTCTCCGAGGTGAAGAACCACCATCGAACTCTTTAGACTGAAAAAATCTCCAAAACCTGAGAACCCCCTGCCGAATTTATCCTCTGAGTCTCTGCCTTCCGAAAAGAACCTGCATATAATCACTCGTTTCAGAGCCAATAAAGCATTGCTACTGACTCATAACCTATCACTGATGTAACTTAAAATCCTTAGTTCCTTACTCTGTCCTGGGGTGCTAACTCCTTAGAAGCAATAGAGTGAGAATACAGTGAAGCAAACCAAAGGGAGAGAAGAGAAGAGAAGAGAAGCAGAGGTAGAAGAAGAAGACACACACACACCAATATCAGCTTATCTTCATCCCTCTAGCAACAATGGACCCCAATCCCCAAATCTCAGAGAACCAACCATAATCACCAGAAGAGCAATAACAACAACTCATCTCTTCTTGTTCATCGTCTGTACCATTCGCTACAGCTTCACTCTCACTCTCCCTCTCCTCAATCCTCCCCACCGACCACTTCTTCAACCAACCCAAAACCACCGCCCTCTTCACTTCCTCCTCCTCCGCCAAAATCCCAACCCAAGCCTCCTCCCAACTCCACCATCTCTGCCGACCCCCTCCAATCCCCTCTCACCCTCAACCCCCGCCGCCCCCCGACCCCAACAACGGCGCCGCCCTCCGTCGCGCCTCCATCTGGTTCCGCAACGACCTCCATCGTCTGGATCGATTGGGATCGAGAATGAGAGAGAGCGAGTTTTAGGGTTTGGGAGATGAGAGAGAAGGAGGAGGAGAAATGGAGGAGAGATTGGGGGATCGGCCGAAAATGGGGTTTTGGAGGGGGGGGGGACAGTACTGATGAATCGCCAATGCGACTCAAACAATGATGATTTTAGAAAATATCGTTAGTAGTATGAGCAAGTAGGGATCGTTCTAAACCGGAGATTAAAGGTACGTAAAACATGAAAATGTTAGACAAATATATACATATATACAAGATCAAATCGTCACATGGGGGAGATAAGAGAATCGGCCGCCATAGGGCTGCCCTAAGCTACTTTACACGAAATAAAGACATAAAAATAAATCACAAAACTACTATGTACAAGTTTATCATCATCTTTCACGCAACACATAGCACAAAAACACACAAGAACACACAAGAAATCATGCAAGAATCGGCAGCTTTACTCAAGTTTCTTAGACTCTATTCAATTCCAATTTCAATTAGAGCCTCAATGGTTATCTAATCATTACTAGACTTCTCAAGTATTTAGAAAACACGCAACGTCGAATCCTAAAATTATACTAATCATGTTTGAAAACACTCAACGTCGAAGACCAGCACAAAGAGTAATTGAGCACGAAAGTCTTTTAAATTAGAAACATGTCTTTAGGTATGGCGTCACTCATCCTATTAACATGCAAGTTTCTATGAATTATGGTAACCCTTTTTTTTTTAAACAACCTAGAATTAAGTTTGATCAATGCCTAACTCGATCCTATGTTATTTATGGTGAATGAAATCGCAACCTACACAAGTGCATGACCATGGCATCATGTAAACATTGATTTTTATGCACGAATTCATGAAACTAATCGAATAAAAACTAAAAATACATGAACATGCTACTGCCCTAATCTAATGCACGAATTCAAGCATGTAATTGTTTGTAAAATTCATCACATAAATTCCAATAGAAATCGCAACTCATGTTCATCATACAACACCAAACAAAAACAAAGTATTTTTATAACAACTATTGTGACTAAACCAAAAGTAAAAATACAGGCCATAGGGATGGATCACACTTTAGAAACCTTAGAGAGCTTTGCCTTGGTGTGGTGGATGATGTACGGCAGAGGCAGTAGGTAAGGTAAGGATCAGAAATTTGGGAAGGTTTGTGTGTTTGCTTTTGGCTTAGAACTTTGGAGAACCTTTGGTAGAGTTTAGGGGTAGAGTTTAGGGCTAGTGCTTTACAAAAGATGAGATGATTTTCATGATGGGTGCTGGCCTCTATATATAGGAGAAATGACTGTGAAGTTTGAGACTTTTCCTTGTTCAAAACATGATAGAAATCTTCAGTAAATAAGGTCTCCCAATCTGAGTTGGAATAGACTTTTCTCTCCCATATTGAACAAGGAAACTCTTGCTTGGCCGGCTTATGATTTCTTCTTGGACGTTGCATAGCTCTTTGGAATGATTTATCACGTTTGCAGCCGCTTAAAAATATTACCGGAAATTCCCCTCTGCTCGTGGGTACAGACTTTGCTAGTATCGAGTACTGGCGAGGCTTCTTGGCGGGTCGCGCGAACATGCATGTTGGCATGCGCGGATGATTGGCGAGCGGATATGTGCAGGCTGGCGAGCGAAGATATTGGCGAACGAGGCTGATGGCGAGCGAACAAGGGTTTGGCGAGCGAGCTTCTGGCGAGGCCAATCTGTTGGCGAACAAGTATTTTCTTGGCAGATTTGACCTTTGTGACTTTAATCGAACATAAATTTCCTCAGTGCTCCGATTGCTGCGATTTCAAGTCCCAGAGAAACTAGACTCACAGTGCTTTCCAACGGCATATGGCACAGCTTCTAGTTTCAAGTGATGCGTTGTACAAAAATTCTTGAAGTCAGGACACAGTACCAAGAAAAATCCTGGAAGTCCCTGGATCGTTTTTGCTCGGACTGCTGAATTGCAGCCGTCTTTTGGGTGACTTCCTGAACTCCGATTGATCTGAAATTCTGAAACAACGCACATCAGCTTACCAAAAAAAAATGCAAACCAAATTTCATCAAATTTGGAAAAGGATAAGTCACAGTTCCACGAGTCTCAGAATCACGAAAAAGACAACTTTTGTATTATTTTCCATATTTCTTAAACTTAGTCATTTTTCGGATTATTAAGCACATATTTCCAAAACTCTACCGAATTGACACTAAACTAAATTATGACTCTATCTTAGATAAATAAGGTTAAACAAAGCATAAACGAAGGCATAAACATATTAATATCGTCGCACATTATGCTCCTATCAAGTACGAGGTATTTTTTGAGAGAGTGAGCTAAGAAGAGAACCGAGAAGAGAGAGAGAGCTCAATCTCAATGAAAGTGAGTCCCTTTTGGTCCAAAAGTCAGAATGGAGTTAAATGAAAAGCACACTATTCTAAACAATAAGACAACATATTATTTTCATTTTGTTGTCTCATAGAACTATTGTAACTTGATAGAAAATAATAGTTTTCCTAAAAGAGAGGGAAAATGCTCAAAATGGAAGGGACATTTCCCTCTAAAACCAAAATATGCCAAAACCTTCATAAAAAAAAAAAGTAAAAAAACTAGAGAGAAAATTTCCTCTACAACTTTAACCCTAAACTCTAAACTCTAAACTCTAAACTGTAAACACAAATACCAAATACCAAAATCCCTAAACTCTAAACTCTAAATTTACACAACGCATTTAAATATTACTCTTGTATGATATGATTACAGTCACACAATGCATCTAAATACTACTGTTGTATTAATACGGTCAATTAAATAGGCAAAATTAGAACGGACCCTTGCGATCAAGGCTAAAAAGTTATCGAAAATGAGTGAGTTTCATACTATATCCATATTTCACTATCGTGATCACATCGTATGGCCTGTTTTCTATATTTTTCATTTCTTTCATATAGTTAGTTTAAAAAGATACACACTTACGTATAACTTAATAAACAAGTTATATGACATTAGTAGGCATAACCATGACTCAAACGAGCAACTTAACTAAACTCGATAAAACAAACATTCGACCGTTGGATGTGATCACCGTATTGAAATAAGGTCATGATACGAAATTCTCAAATTTTTTATAACGTTTGCGTCTTGATCAAATTGATCAATTATAAATCGGTGATAATTATTTAAAAGAAAAATGTTTTTAACTACATTCTTGTACCTTATTTTTTTCAATCCGTCAACTCTCACACTCTCACAAAGATGGGGTGTATGAGATCATGCAAAACAATTGGGTCCTTTATCCCTCAATGAGTTAGCTCTCCACAGGGAAGCATAAGCATAGATACGTTTTTGCTTTATATTCATACAACAATATTAAGAAAAATATGTTGGGTGATTAAACACTGAGGGTATCTTACACAAAACTTGTTGATTTTTGAGAATGTGAGTGTCAAATTGAGGAAATGCTTTGATTATCCTAAAACATGAGAGTTTTATTCCCACAACAGTGAAATAAAAACTGTTGTGTGTCTGTTTTTCTCTTCCAATTTCAGACATCAGTTTTTTTGTAACTATGTTGTTGGATTAAAAACCTACATGCTATCTTCCCCAAAATTTTATGGTTGCGGACAATGTGAGCACCAAATCGAGGAAATGATCGGCAGAACCCTACATGAAAGATTTATAACACAATAGATAATGAAAAGTTGTTATGTGAATCTCTGAAGACCTACGTTCACACAACGTATTTTGTATTTTCTGTTGTATGATTACAACCCATATTTCAGTAATCTTATGAGGGGAGGTTGCCGCTTTTTTTGTATGATACGTACAACAAATATGGTTGAAACTGTTGTGCAGTTTTTTTGTAAAATCAACTTTCAAATTTTTTATAGGATCACACAACGAACTGCTCTTAAAAACTGTTATGTGATTCACTTTCTCTTGTCACACAATGTTACTCCGTAAAACCGTTAATTGTGTAGTGTTATCTGATGCACTTATTGGTGTAGTGAAATAGGATAGCGAACCCCTAGAGTTACAACATTGCCTTCTGATTAAGGTAATTATGGGTTTCCTAACGATGCATGTCTTATATTTCAATCCGAACAGGAGTAGGGAGATTTTTGGTTAGCAAAATCCATGCTATTATGGGTTTCCTAACAATGCATTGCTTCTATTTCAATCCAAAAAGGCGTAGGGAGATATTTTGGTTAGCAAAATCCATGCTCTCATTTTAAACTTGGCATTTTAACCCGCTACCTGCTAACCCGTCTGCTATAACTCGCCTATTTCTGTCCCGTTAAAATTTTGTACTAACGGATTATCAACTTGCTAACAACCCGTTAGTTAACGGGCAGTAATGGGTTGTTTGACAGGACCCATTCGAATCCGCTAAGAGAGGAAATAGAAAAACTAATGACAATATCTCACTAATTGTGAAGGATATATGTAGCATTTTTATTTTATTTTTTTATGACCAAATCTCTAGATGTTTCCATGCGAATGATCAGTTCCTATCTAGAGCGAACCTTCGCTCTAAAATTAACTTGCGAAGTTCTTTTTTTGACACACTTTTTTGTCATATTTTCACATCTCCACCGTTCAGATGTTAGAACATAATATCTAGATCATCTCTGCAAAATTTCATCTAATTTGGTTATCGTTAAGGTATCAAAACTATATTAAATCAATGAACAACCGAATATGTTCAACCTGAACTATTCGTTTAAATCATCATAATGAAAGGTCAAACGACTATCAAGTTGGTATCGAAACTATATTAAATCAATAAACAACCAAATATGTTCAACCTGAACGTACTGTTCGTTTAAATCATCATAATGATAGTCGTTTGACCTTTCGTTATGATGATTTAAACGAACAGTACGTTCAGGTTGAACATATTAGTTGTTCATTGATTTAATATAGTTTCGATACCAACTTGATAGTCGTTTGACCTTTCATTATGATGATTTAAACGAATAGTTCAGGTTGAACATATTCGGTTGTTCATTGATTTAATATCGATACCTTAACGATAACCAAATTAGATGAAATTTTGCAGAGATGGTCTAGACATTAGGTTCTAACATCTGAACGGTAGATATATGAAAATATGACAAAAAAGTGTGTCAAAAAAAAGAACTTCGCAAGTTAATTTTAGAGCGAAGGTTCGCTCTAAATAAGAACTGTGCGAATGATATACTATATATAGTGTATATATATATACACTATATATATACACACTATATATACTATATATATACACTATACATACTATATACACACTATATATACTATATATACACTATACATACTATATACACACTATATATACTATATATACTATATATACACACACTATATATATACTATATAAATGTCTCTTTATCAATAAATAAATGTCTCTAATATATACACTAATTGTGAAGGCTATCTGTAGCATTTTTATTTTATTTTTTTTATGACAAAATCTCTAGAAGTTTCCAAGTTCTAACAGAGAACACGGTAATTGTTCGCTAGCTGTTCTATCTATTTTGGCATATAGCTTTTCTATTTGAATTTTTGAAGAAAAAATGAAATTTCAGAACACTTGCATTTTGTTATATAATGTACTTGGTTTGTTGATACTATTGCTTTTTTTTGTTAGGGAACAATTACATGCATAATAGTGAAGATGCCTACAGAAGATTAGATATACTTGAGCCGTAATGCTTCAAAAAGATGGAAAATCTTAAAATCTTTATAAACATCAATGGACGGTTTGTTGGAAAGTTGATCATTACACGAATCAATTGCGGGGTACTTAATTGGCATAACTGCCCCTGCAATCTTTGCCCTCCAATTTTGATATGAAGAAATTGATTCACTTTAATATGAGTGACAGCCGCATCTCACGCCTTGGAAAAGCTTTCAAGATATTTCTATATGTTGTCGAGTATCCGTGTATTAAATTCTTTTGACGTTACCAATTTACCAATCAATTTTTATTTTTTTGGTATGACATAGTATGCAAAACCTGACATCCTTAAATTTTAAGAGATGCGAATTCCTTACAAAAATGTCTGACGTGTCTGGAAGTCCAAATTTAGAGTACCTGAATCTAAGTAAGTGTACAAGTTTAATGGAGATTCACCCTTCGGTCGGATCCCTTGAAAAGCTTGTTGAGCTGAATCTTTTCTACTGCTTGAACCTTGTGAAGCTACCTGAAAAAGTAAATTAGAGTTCCGTCTAGAGAACTTGATCTTTGCCACGGCAGAACTCTGGAGAGTTTTCCTAAAATTGTGGGAGAGATGAAACACATCACATGCTTGGATCTATGGATCATTGCCATCAAAGCATTGCCTTCTTCCATCTGGAATCTATTGATCAACCTTGAAGAGTTGGATTTAGAATCTTGTGGAAACCTCACAGATCTGCCTTCTGGCATTTATGAATTGCAAAATCCAGAGAGCATTAATTTGAGCGGGTGCCCAAATAAGGTGAACTCAAAAGTGGTTCTGACTTACTCAAAGGCTTCACATGACGACTGTCACTCTGTATCATAATCCACTTCAATGGACAATTTGGTGCTTCCTCGGCTACATAAATTCGATGCGTGGGGATGCAATTTATCAATCCAATATAGATTTTAGGGCTTCCCTTGGTTGTGCATCCACTTTACGTGAAATTGATTTTTTAGATACCCCCATTGCTATTTTTCCTGAATGGATCAATGAATTTGTCAACTTGAGGAGACTCTATATGAGTGGTTGCACGAGCCTCGTGGAAATTTCAGAGCTTCCATCAACGATTGAATGATTGGATGTGAGTGATTGTGTATCATTGGAAAGAATTTCAAAATTGTCAAACATTTTGGAGCGTAAAGTCACAAATGATTGAATGGATGGACTTGAGTAATTGCTAGAGATAGTGTCAGAACTTGGTTCATCAGATGGCAAACGAGGAAGATGATGAGGTTGTAGTTGATATATTCTCTCGTCTCCTATCTTCTCAGCAATTCAAATTCACAAATATGTTTTCAGGTCAAAGAAGCGAGGTTCCAAATTAGTGTAGTTGTCAAATGAATTTCATGGGGCATTGACGGTTTGAATTCTGGATTGAAACAATGACAAATTTCAACTTGGACAATGTCACACCTCAATTTTGTTTTTTGAAATTTTTTTTTTTGAAGTGTAACTCATACCCCATATATGGAAAAAGAAATCTCCATAGTATGAATATAAAAAAAATTGGAAAATAACTCATATGGCATAGAGAGAAAATATACTCTTTATTTCTCAAGGAAAAAAAAAACATATTACAAGAATGGACTATCAAAGTCTATGTCTTATTCTAAAAAAGTAGTAGCATACATAGTTTATAAAACTAAACACTCTTTGACAGAATTTCAACGTCAAATAACACGACCCTCACCTGCAAAATAGTTTTAAAAAGGGGTGAGCATAATAAGCTCAATAGGAGGCCAAACCTTTTCAAACAAGCCCAAGTGAAAACAGTCTTAGTATAAACATGTACATTTAATCTACTCCGTATAGTTCATATATAAGAAAACACTAAGTCTACATGTCCCATACCATGTATTTTACCACAAAGGGTGACTTAGAGTATTCTTTTACATGAACTATCTCATAATCACTCTAATAACCCCGTTTGCTAGTCATTTTGTCTATTCTCTTTTCACCAATCCCGAATTACCCCTTCCTCAACCTATACTACTTTGCGCATTATCATGGGTATACATGAGATATGGTACCTGTTGAGGTTATGGACTCAACTACACAAAAGTTTAATTTTAACTTCTCTACCCAAAGTACTTTGTGCATAGCACTAGCATATTCTTAATGTCTTATATGATAATAACATATTTATACATTTAAACATACCATGTATATGCCAATCACAGCAAGATACAACTATTCAATACAAGTAAACAATTTATAAAACAACATATAAAACAAGCATAGAGGTTCCCCATGTTTCCCCTACCTTTGCCGATTTTTACTTCAAGTATCAAAGAACAAAATTAAAGAATCAGTACCCTATACCTAAAATATGTAAAATTTTAAATACAAGTACAAACACAGCCTTTGTTTTACAAAATTCAGATTTTACTCAATACAGAACTAAAATTTCAGTCTTCTAACCTTAATACCATCACACTGAAAACTGTACTAATCTGTTAAGATTTTGACCTCAAGTTCTTCTAAAGACTTGTAGAAGAGATATATAATAAATTCTCAGACTTGGAATCACTTGAAAACGAGTTTTTAAAAATACGATATGAATTTTCAAAATTCATCTTCAATTCCAGGTTTTTCTGAGAAAATTCTGTCCAGAAAATATTTTGGTCAAAAACCAGATAGTTAGAATCAGTATTTCAAGATCATGTCTTCATAACATTTAAAATAGACATCCTAAAGAAATCGTCAAAACTGGAAGCATCTGAAAACGATTTTTATATAATTAGTTATGTATTTTCAAAGTATAAATATAGAATCAGTCTATAAACTTAAAGTTCGAAGACAGCTGAAATTCTGAAATTTAACAACAGTAGCTAATAATGAACTCAATCTCTTTTATGCTATCAAAGTAAAGAACTAAATTGGTTTGATTCCCAGAAAACTAATTAATCATATAAAGCACATAATCAGAAACCAACATGATTCCAAACTACAATTCTTATAAACATAAAACCATTAACACTACCAGAAAAAAGGCTTTTGCCGACGAAAAAAAAAAAAACGGCCGACGAAACCAATTTTCGTCGGCTATTCTCAATAATGACCGACGAAAATTGTTTTTGTCACTAAAAAGAAAAAAATCGTCGGCTATTCCCCTAGTTCGTTTAGGGCCTTCGAGTTCGTTTAGGGCCTCAAAACGACAGTTTAATATGTTTTCAAGATTTAAGTTTTCTAATTTATTTTGTTTTAAACCATTGCTTCATCCTTCAAATGCAAAAATGTTGTGAAATAAGATATGACCGAAATAATGAAATACGTCTACGGTTGAAAAATGACAAGATTATGATAAAATCTGAGTGTCGAAAGATGCGGTCAAAAGTTTTATTCTTTCGTTTCCCTAATGGTAGCGTTACCATCGGTAAATATTTTGAGGAAAATTTTTATACGATTAGTTGCATCTCATCGATTTGAAACTATTATCTGTTGAAGGTCAGGCAAAAAAACGTCATTTACCATTTCTAAGCGTTTAGAGGTTTGACTCACCCGGTTGACCGTTCCGATCGAGCCTTTAACGTTGTCAGCTGAAGTTGGATTTTTTTCCATACATGTATTTAATCTAAACGGTGATATCTGACGGTTGAAATAGATTTTCTAAACTTTTACATTCAAAATCAGAACATATGCACTAATGTTCCTTAACTTGTTTACTAAGTGTTTAAGTGAATGTATAGTTTCAAATAGTTACTATACGTATGTTGAGTAGCCGCAGAGAGGCTACAGCAGGCCCACAGACCCGCGGCAAGCGCACCAGGGCCCGGCCCAAGGGTCGGGACCGGATCATAAGCACCCGGCCTCGGGGCCTGGCACTCTATCCTGCCTCCAGGATCCAGGGGCCGGGGGCGCCAGCCTGCCTAAGAGGGCTTCAGAAAGTATAAGCAGAAGGGAATCAGTCCCACATCGAAGAGTAAGGCCAGTCCTTACCCCCAACCACCTATATATGGGCCCCAACTATCTTATTTATGAGGTAACTTGTCTCTCTCCCCGCTTACATACGTGCCTCAGTTATATACATTCCAACTATACTAACTTAGGCATCGGAGAGGTGAAGGCCGGCCCGCCCGGTATTCTCCTTAGTGAGCAGGATTGCAGGAGACAGTTGGATTCATCAAGTATCTACTAGACCCCCGGGTTTTAGCAGAAACAATTGGCGCCGTCTGTGGGAACTCGTACGAAAAGTCGTGTAAGCAACACCGTTGAGAAAGAAGGTCGGAGATGAATCAAGAGAAAGGAACCACCGAGGAGGGAAACCCTGCAGTAGTGCAGGCGCTCGCCTCCACCCCAGCCGTGGAGAGGGAGCCGCGCCTCGACCGAAGCGACGGTCAAGAGGTAGGAAGCTACGGGGGACCATCCGGCGTGCCGGATCCCCATCGCGACAGCTTGCGAGGCAAAGGTTTGGCAGAGGAAGAAGACAGCCCAGAGCGGCGGGGCTTCGCCTTGACGTTCTCGGATGATTCGAGCGATCGATCCGAGAGCCCGGAGAGCCCGGGCCGGGACCCCACATACAGCCCCGGCCATAGCGGTATGGTGGGAGAGCTACGGGCGATGGCCGCAGAGGTCAGTCGTCTGAAAGAGGAAAGCGGCAGGGACAGAGCTAGGTCCAACGCTCGGTACGAGGAGATGGAGGCATTGAATACTGCATTGGTGGCCGCCCTGGAGAGGGGGCAGCAGCGCAGTGGCGCCATGGCCGAGGCGCAAGCGGCAATCCCGCCAGTTCCACCTCAGCACGCCGATGGAGGGCAATCTTCGGGCGATCGGTCCGGTAACCCCGCGCAGCAGAAGCCGCCATTGGGTGCAGGCCCGCCAAAGAGCGCGACGACCTCCCGCCAGCCCGACGCCTCGTCAGTAGATGAAGCTGAGACGCCAACTGCGCGAGCACTGCAGGTGCTGGCTAGCACCGTGTCAAGCTTGAAGGCCCAGATGGAGGCTAACGAGAGAAGGGCTGCGCGGCCGATGGAGGGCGCTCGGTTTAATGAACGTATGGGCCCCTTTTCGCACCGGGTCATAGAGTCGGGAAGATCTGGCAACCAGAAGTCCCTCAAGCTCACCTACTCAGGATCCGGCTGCCCCTACCAGCATCTGGACAGCTTCCGGTCCCAAACCTGTGCCAAGGGATATTCCGATGCAGTTTGCTGCAACATCTTCCAGGAGACGTTGTCCGGAGAAGCACTCAGTTGGTTTTACGAGCTTCCGGCAAACTCGATCGAAGCATTCGAGCAGTTGGCCGACCGGTTTGTGGGCCGCTTCATCCTCCGAGTCGAGGGAGCCCGGACGTCGACCATCCTCTTCAATTACAGGCAAGCCCCCGGAGAGGAGTTGAGAACCTTTGTCAACCGCTGGCAGACGGCTACGGCCGGAGTTCGGAACCTGGACAAGGGCATCGCCGAGATGGCGTTTAAGCAAGGGCTCCGAGCGGGGAAATTTTCCTACGCCGTCCGGGTAGAACTCCCGCAGGGGTACGACGAGTTGATGGCTATGGCCATCCGGCATGCTCATGCCGATCATGAGACCTATGGGCACCACCTGCTGAAGAGGAAGCGGGATGAGGAGTAGGAAGACCATCCCCGGGAAGAGAACCCCCCACCCGCCCAGGAAGCCAAGCCCAATCAGCGGACTGATAACCGCACCGCTAGGCCCAGCCGGAACGCCAACAACAAAAACTGGCCGCAGCGGCAGCAGAGGTCCTATTCTGACAAGCCGCAGAATGAGCACAAGCCAGCGCAGTTCCGCCAAGAGCGCCCCCTGGCAATCATGCCAGCACCCCCGGTCAACCAAGAAGTCTTCACCGCTCTCACCACATCCTGCGAGGATATCCTACTTGAGAACGGGAGTGTCATTCCTCCACCACCCCCGAGAAGGTTCCCGAAGGGGAAACTTACAACGGCGCAGACGGGCAAGTACTGCTCGTACCATGATGAGGCTACTCATCGAACAAGCAAGTGCCACGCCCTCAGGCAAGCGGTGCAGGTTCTGATTGACAACGGTCAGCTCCAGCGGTACGTGGGGAAAACAGGAATAGACCCCGACCGGGAGAATGACCAATCTTGGTAGGAAACCCGCTAGTCTGAGCGGTTAGTTTGGCATAGTTCACGGTTTAACCGTTGTAAAAAACAACAACAAATGTATATGCAAACTACTTTTGAGAAAATTTCACCGGCTCTGCCAGTTCCATTATATGCATATTCAAGTTAAGTGTACAAGCAGTATCCGATCCGGAAACATTACAAGGAAAGGGCAACAAAAATTCTAAGGGCCTACGACTGCGCCTTCGACAGGCAATCCGCCAGCCTCTCCTGCGGTACCCTCGTCGTCGACGTCAGTTCCGGTGTGGACTTCGGCCCTGGCAGCCTCGGCACCGGTGGTAAAAGAATCCAAGTCCGAGCGAATAGCTTCACCCGGCTGATCCTCCACCGCCTCCTGGTGGATGTCCGACTGCTCATGGATATCTCCCTCAGCAGCAGTCGACATCAGGGAAGTGTCTAACCATCCCTTCCCCGCCCATTCGGTGTACGCATCCGAGATGCCTTCTTCCCTGGCCTTCACCAGAAACTCCAGGAACTGATCGCTCTCACGGTATTTGAGAGCGACCCGCTCGAAGAGCTCCGGGTCATCTTCCCCGGCCGGAGCAGCAGCGCCTGCGTGCAGAGCAGCAGCTCCCACTTGGAGCTCGTCCACCTTGGACTCCAGTGCGGCATTCTCCTCATCCAGGAGCCGATTCTGCTCTTTCAGCTCGGCCTTCTCCTTATCCAGGATCCGGACCTGCTCCTCCAGTTTCTTGGCCCTCCCCTCCGACCTAGCCTTCTCCCGATCCGAGCGAGCCTTCTCCACCTCCAGGCGCTGCCGGGCTTCGGATAGCGCAGTTATCTGTCTCTGCAGCTCCGACAGCCCCTCGCTCGCCTCCGGTTCGTAAAGGCTGTACAACAACTGCGCAACACCAAAGAGTTAGTCAAGCAGCAAGGTAGGGCAAGATTAATGAAACAGTATAAGTGGTACCATGCGGTACTTACCCAGAGGACGGATTCCTTGCATTTTGGACGATTCCCGCCCGCCAGGACTCCAGCAACCCCGGGCCTATCCAGACCAAGCCCGGCCAGGTCCGCCGCCACCTGCTGCGCGATGGCACCACTCGGGTCTCCCCTGGATGCACCCGCAGGCGATGGGCTGCTCTGCCGAGCAGCAGCAGCAGCATTCTCCCCGGCAGCGGTGGTCTGCGCGCCGCTGCCGTTCCTGAACCGTTTGGCCATGCTCTCCCGCACCGACTCACCGGTCAGAGTCACCAGCGCGGAGGTAGGAACGTCCCCAACCTTCCGTTTTTCTCCCCGGCCCTCAGGAGAAGAAGAAGATCGTGCGCTAGCAGGAGGAGCGCGAGCCATGCGCGGTACAGCCACCGGGCGGTTGGGGATCCTGTTCGCTCCCCCGGGAATCCTTAAAGTCCCCCTGGTGCTCTTGCCCTTTCCAGGCGCCAGCAGGCCTGTGGAGCGATGGGTCTTCACCCGCTTCAGGACATAGGCGTCCTCATCAACATCCATGGCCCTCCGCTCCGCGTGGGTCACAAGCTGGCCGGACTCGTCCTCCACCGACGTCCGCAAAGCGATCTCGCCTTTCTCCCTCAGCAGGTTGAGGAGATCTTCCCCGTCCATGGAGAGAGTGGTTTCGGGCTTGATAGTCGCCCGAGAAGATGCACCTGCAAGGAAGGCAAACGGTTAGTATATGGCAGAAGTATAGCACAAAGTATCACCGCTTAAGCGTTTCCTACGCACCGGGACCCCGCCCAAGCTGGCAGTATTCCAGCACTTCCCGCAGAATGAAGTTGTACGAACTCTGTTCCAGATCGTTCCAGCACCCGATTATGATCGAGATTCTCTCGCGCTCCAGGTCCGATAGTTCATACGACTGGTCGCCAATGGGCTGGAAGGCGCCAGGGACGCAGTACATCCTATTCCTCGTCTGCCACTTCCCGCCCACCATCACCACTTTCTTCCTCCAGCTGTTGTCCACCCATGAAGGCACATTGGTGACGATCGGTGGAGGCCTCCGGCTGTTGAAGGAAAGGCAACCACGGGACCCCTGCTTCCGGGAGTACGACAGCCGGTACAGGGCCCGGAACTCGTTCACCGTGGGAATGTTCATCCCAGAGAGCTCGTACAAGCAGCCGAGGCTCAGTAGTCGCCTCCATTGGAGCCCAGGAAGCTGAGCGGGCGACACTTGCAGCGCACTGAGCATGTACTGCACGTAGTGTGGCAGCGGGAACGACAGTCCATGCCGGAACTGATCCGGATGTGCAGCAACCCAATTTTTCTCCGGGTTGCAGGCTGACTCTCCAGGATTCAAGGGCCGAAGCAGAATGTTATCCGGGATACCCCACATTTCCCGCAGCTCTTCAATCTCTTCCAGGGTCATGCTCTCCTCCGGTTCGTCACACATCACGGCGTGCTTCCCTCTCCTCATGGTGTAGCTCGCAACCGGAGCATCCATGAATCGCACCCCGTGCTGTATTTCGGTCTCAGAGGACTCAGCCCCGGAAGACGAAGCCGAGGACGGAGTAGAAACCCTGCTCCCGGAGCAGTCAGCACCTTCGGTCTCCGGAGCTTCCAAATTCAGCCAATCGTCCAGCCTCTGCGTATCATCCACGAGGGGACCTTTGGCAGCCGATTCGGAAACCCGCTCAGAACCTGAAGACGACATTTTAACCTAGGGGAAGAATACAAAACCCTAGCGCTTGTCAGCAACAGGGAACAACAACGCCTTCTGCTTCCCTCTCCCCAAGCTCGCCGCAAAGCAGTTCCGTCAACGGCAGAGATCCCTCCCCCCCAAAGGCAAAACAACAAAGCAGAGAAGAAAAACGATGGGGCAAAGAAACCAAACTTACCGATTAGTATGCTCAACCGAGGACAATCGGCCGGCGAAAAGCAGCGCGCAATGGTAGGGAGCGTTCAAGGAAACCAGATCTCGAAAGGCAAGAAAGGCTCAGAGTGCTCGCCGGATTTCTCCTTTTCTCTCAGTCTCTCTAAAGTAAGAAGTAGCAAACAGAAAGAAGTGCAGAAGAGGCCCTTTTATAGAGGGGACCAATGCCCTAGGCAATCAAAATCCCCCAAAACAAGTAATCAGAGCAACTCAAAAGCCTGCGAATCCAGGCCCTCCATCTCAAGACCGCCCCGCGCTGGCACGTGTCCCAGCATTGGTAACCTCCCCACGCCATCATAAACTGACGGGATTGATGGACTTCCTCCTTAAATGCATGTCAGCCATTTGTCCCACACACTGACGGCAGGAAGGTAGAAACGGGAATCAAGGAGTCAGGCCCTCCCACTTCCCCAGATTCCACGCTTGCACCACAATCTTCGCGCCATTTCTCGAAGACCTCTCTCGCGGTTATGATCATCCAACCGCTTGGAGAGCACCCATCCGGGTATGAAGCCTTGGCTCAATACGGCTGGCCGCCCGGTCGAGCTCCGCCCGGCACCATGACAGTTCGCGGTTATGATCATTCAACCGGCTGCATGGCTTCTTCGCTGCATTTCTCGAAGACCTCTCTCGCGGTTATGATCATCCAACCACTTGGAGAGCACCCATCCGGGAAAAAGGCCTCGACTCAATACGGCTGGCCGCCCGGTCGAGCTCCGCCCGGCACCATGGCAGTTCGCGGTTATGATCATTCAACCGGCTGCATGGCTTCTTCATCACATATTACTGGAGACCTCGTCCGGATATGCAAATGCGTCCGGACAACGGTCGAGGTCTGTCCAGTCGTCTCTTTTGGGGGAACTCGTCTCGATATGGCAGGACGCCCGGTCGAGTTCCGCCCACCGGTTTCGACGCATTCAACCGGCTCCAGAGCACATTCCGGGAATAGGATCCACCCGGCACCATGGCGCCTCACTGGGGGACTCGTCCGGAGATGGCATGATGTCCGCCAACGGTCGAGTTCCGCCCAGTACCATGGCTGACCCCGGTCATGAGAACATTCGACCGGCTTGGGCTTTATACACCCGGGTGAGTTTACATCTAACCCATGTACGCTTGTCCAGCAGGATAAAAACCCTGCATCGCACTAGCTGCGGCAACAGGGGGACGCAGGGCGAGCTTTGTCACCTCAACGCCGCCCCCCTACCAGGAACATAATGCACCTGGCCCATGGCACTTCACTGGGGGACTCGTCCGGAGACGGCATGAGGTCCGGTCAACGGTCGAGTTCCGCCCAATACCATGGCTGACACCGGTCGAAAATATTCGACCGGCGGGCTTTATACACCCGGGCGAGTCTGCATCTAACCCATGCATGCTTGTCCAGCAGGATAAAAACCCTGCATCGCATTGAAAGGCGATCAAACATGGGGCTACATGGCGAGCTTTGTCACCTCAATGCCACCCCTTACCTCAACGCTTATTCAATATAAGCTGAGAAGAACTAGCAAGTGTTCACCGGTGCTTCAAACAGGCCGCAACACCAGGGTAGTCTCCCTGCAGCCTAGCAATAGGAAACGATAGCCCGGTAGAGGCTCGGTGAATCCCGTTTCGGCAGATAGCCCGGTAGAGGCTCAGTGTATCCCGTTTCGGCAGATAGCCCGGTAGAGGCTCAGTGAATCCCGTTTCGGCAGATCGGCCAGATGAGGCCTAGTGAAGCTCCGCTTCGTGCCAATAGGGCAGGGTGCCCGGCCGAAATTCCGTGCACATTCCTTGCATGGCGGATTTCAACGCCTCATTATCATCCCATGCACAAATTCCTTGCATGGCGGATTTCAACGCCTCATTATCATCCCATGCACAAATCTCTTGCATGGCGGATTTCAACGCCTCATTATCATTCCATGCACACGTCTGTTGCATGGCATCATAACATCATGGCATCATCATTATCATCTTGGCTCCATGCTCATAACACCACATTTAGCCATATTGCTGCTTATATTGCAAGTGTGCTTATAAACTATTGCTTCCCATCGGTAACAGGTACTCACCTCGGTCACGCCCAATCTTTAACGCGGACTTGGGGGACTGGGCACCAGTAGATGGGTAACCCCGCGGGTCTGCGGGACAAGAGCAAGACAGATTTAAGTCCCCATTCAAGATTGCACTTGACCGGGAACTTGGGGGACTTGTTGACAGTAGCCGCAGAGAGGCTACAGCAGGCCCACAGACCCGCGGCAAGCGCACCAGGGCCCGGCCCAAGGGTCGGGACCGGATCATAAGCACCCGGCCTCGGGGCCTGGCACTCTATCCTGCCTCCAGGATCCAGGGGCCGGGGGCGCCAGCCTGCCTAAGAGGGCTTCAGAAAGTATAAGCAGAAGGGAATCAGTCCCACATCGAAGAGTAAGGCCAGTCCTTACCCCCAACCACCTATATATGGGCCCCAACTATCTTATTTATGAGGTAACTTGTCTCTCTCCCTGCTTACATACGTGCCTCAGTTATATACATTCCAACTATACTAACTTAGGCATCGGAGAGGTGAAGGCCGGCCCGCCCGGTATTCTCCTTAGTGAGCAGGATTGCAGGAGACAGTTGGATTCATCAAGTATCTACTAGACCCCCGGGTTTTAGCAGAAACAACGTACACTCTTCAAATGCAAATATGTCGTCAAATAAGATATGACCGAAATAATGAAATACGTCTACGGTTGAAAAATGACAAGATTCCGATAAAATCCGTGTGCTGAAATAATGAAATAAGTCAAAACTCGGTTTACTGCAGATTTGGCGTCCGGCGTCTGAATGATGATTGTGATA
Organism: Potentilla sterilis; assembly: GCA_963682095.1. Lineage (NCBI taxonomy): Eukaryota > Viridiplantae > Streptophyta > Magnoliopsida > Rosales > Rosaceae > Potentilla > Potentilla sterilis. The sequence goes on from OY821762.1 coordinate 40,597,002, forward strand.
CCATTCCGGAAAGGGAACGACGCCAGGAATCAAACTCGTCGCTTTGCCACGACGTGTGGACATTTTCGGCCTTTCGAGTTCGTTTAGGGCCTCAAAACGGTAGTTTAGTATGTTTTCATAGAATAGCCGACGAAACATTGTAAATCGTCCGCTATTCTCTAAGTTTAGCCGACGAAAATTAGATTTCGTCGGCTAAATTCTTGTGATCCGCGCCTTTTTATTGTCCGCCGTTGTATGGCTCAGATCCGACGATGTTCATAGAATAGCCGACGAAATATTGTAAATCGTCGGCTATTCTCTAAGTTTAGCCGACGAAAATTATATTTCGTCGGCTAAACTCTTGCGATCCGCGCCTTTTTATTGTCCGCCGTTGGATGGCTCAGATCCGACGGCTGTTGATTTTCCAAAGTATAGCCAACGAAATATATTAAATCGTCGGCTATTCTCTAAGTATAGCCGACGAAATATATTAAATCGCTTCCTCCCACCTTTTTTCTCTCCTCCTTCCCCCCTCCTCCTCCTCCTCCTCCTTCCCCTCCTCCTCCGGCCTCCTCCTTCTCCTCCTCCTCCTCCTCTGGCCTCCTCCGGCCTCCTCCTTCCCCTCCTCCTCCGGCCTCCTCCTTCTCCTCCTCCTCCTCCTCCTCCCTCCTTCTCCTTCTTCGGCCTCCTCCTCCTCCTCCTCCTCCTTCCCCTCCTTCTCCTCCTCCGATCCGGTATTTTTTTTTTGCCCAAAATGCAGTTATAGCCGACGAAATTGACATTATTTCGTCGGCTATAACTTTAAAATATTAATATATTCCGACGAAATAGCCCAAATCGTCGGCTATACTTCAGAACAAATAGCCGACGAAACCAAATTTCGTCGGCTATAACTTTAAAATATTAATATATTCTGACGAAATCGTCGGCCATACTCGAAAATAGCCGACGAATTTCGTCGGATATTTGACCAAGCTTTGGTCGAAGAAATCATTTTCGTCGGCCATAATTCGTCGGCCAAGGTTGGAATGGCCGACGATGTCGTTTTTTTCGTCGGCCATTACTTTTACCGACGAGCTTTTACCGACGAATTATAGCCGACGAAATTTTCGTCGGTAGAAGGAATAGCCGACGAAAATTTGGAATAGCCGACGAAAATAATTTCGTCGGCTATTCTGTCAAAGCTGGTAGTGTAAACCATATTTCAAATCCCAAATGCAGAAACTAAGAGCATAAACCAGAATATAACAAACTCAACATCTATGGCCAAACAATTGATAAAACACAAAGGTACCAAACACAAACATCAATCAAAACACTCAATACCTAACCTTTTTTTTTTCTCTCTCTCAGTCTGCTGGATGATACTGGATTCCTGAATCCTATCTCAGTATGCAGATTATGATGCCTATTTATAGAGTTTTGGAGAGGGGATTAAACTTGGTGATCAAGAAAGGAGTAAAGGAAGCAAAATTGAATAGTACAATTGAAATCTTACCAATTTAGGTACTAAGCTTGCCATCTCTAGACTTTCTAGGGTTCCAGCTCCTGCTATCTAGCTTCAAGGAGTCATCAAGTGGATAGCTTGTTCTCCACCTATTTGACACCTCCTACTTTCTCTACGGTGGCTGCAAGATAGTTCCAGATGAATCTGGAAAAGGAAGAACGCGATGAACATAGAAGACAGAGTTTTGAGTTACAGAAAAGAGGTCGGTTCAAAGGTCGGTGATTACGCGAGAAACAAAATCTCTTCCTTGTTTTGACTCAGTTGGATTTGGGTCATGGGTTGGGCTATGAGTTTGGGCAACAAATATGTTATTTAAAACACATAACTATTTAACAACATAAGAAAAAAATTTGAAAAACAAATAACTAAAATAATTTCTGAAAAATTAATATATATATATATATATATACACACACACACACACACAAAACAAAAGAAAAATATTTTTGTAGATTATTATTATTATTTTCAAATCGTCACAGACAACAACAACACATGATTAGCTCTCTATGTTGCTGTTGATCATAACCTACAAGGTCCTGGTGTTTCCAATTTTATCGTCTGTATTTACATCAATGAAGTGAGTGTTTTGGATCTCCCCTTCAAATATGTTTATTCAGATCATGTGCGGGTGTACTACGTTCCATTCCATGATATGTGGCGATTTGGTTATATGCGTCCACTACCTCCTTTTACATGTTGAGTCATTATTTTTTAACGAGTTTTCCTCACTTAAAAAGCTGTGGGGTCCATTTTGTAATGTCACTCAAGGATTAAAATATCGATATTGGTAGATATATGGGTCGGCTGAAAAAAGAAGAAATATAAGATATATCGGGGATACTCTGTAATAATTTTTTTATATTTAAATACTAAATTTATTCATTTTACACATAAAACTTTAAATACATACAAAAAAATAGCTTTATTTAGTACCAGAAAGAGACTCTAGTTACTTCAAATTCCCTACGCTGATCAACGAAAGTATAATAATTTGACCAAGACATATGACCCATATAGTATGAATTGTAGTGATTAACATGATAATCATATATCTCTTTGAAACTGCCGACGTTATCCCCTAGAATGAGATAGTAAGGATGAATCCAACCATATGATTGGTCATATACTTCTCCATATTGATCATATTCATAAATATTATAACCAAATTGATTGTTGCATTCATGTGATTTATTTGACATCCCACTACGCAATATGCCTAAACTGATAGAATCAAAACTTAAAATAACTGAAGCAACATCTGAGGGGGTACTTTGATCATCAGTTGCATATCTATTCGAAAACTCGAGGCGATTACTTATTCGGAACTCGATGCAATTATTTATTCGAGAACTCGATGCGATTACTTATTCGAGAACTCGAGGCGATTACTTATTCGAACAATCGAGGGGATTACTTATTCAAGAACTCGAGGCGATTACTTTTTTCTTACTTTCTTACATATTCCTTGAGGAGAACACTCATCACCCATATTTCTTAAGACTGTTTGTCACTTATCCCATCCGGATATCTTTTGAGGGGATTCCGGGGTACTCATTTATTTATATCCCCTCGATGTGATCACTGATTACTTATTCAATTACTATTATCTTAAATATTTTCGAATCTCAATATTTCGTTTAAATATCAGAAATTTATTGTAAATATCTTAAATATTAAAAATATTTTATGTTATCAGAGAAATTTCGTAATTACTGTGAAAGATAAGATATTTATTCGTAAAAATATATCGATCGGCAGAAAAAAAAAGATATCAAGAGATATATCAGATATATCGTAGAGATTTTAAAACAGGATGCCACTTTGTATGCAGCCCATCCGTGCCGACTCATTTCTTGAACCGCCGCATACCGCTGTAAGCACGCCGCCGCTGTTTTTCCAAATTCCACGACTTAGTAACGGTGATCGCAGCGTCTTAACCGACTCCTACATCCTCCACGTTAAGGTCTTTCATCACAGCCCAGTGATGTTAACACTTCTCAAATATCTTTAAAACGAAAAAGGGGACCCAATAAAATATCTCATCCTTATCCACCAGAGCTTTACTATAAACAAGCACCTAAAACCAAGTCTGAAACTAACAACTAGAAGAGAAAGCAAGTTTCTTTGAGCTCCCACAATGATGAAGTCAGTCTTGCTTCGTTCTTGTCCTTCTTCTACTGCTACTCTTGTCTTCAAACCTCACAGAGAATCTCACCCTCAAAAGATGGCCTCCACTGTTCGTTGCTCTTCTAGAAACCAAGCTGATATTCCCAAGCTCGAACCTTTCAGCCGCTCCAAGTTCGATCGCGCCATTCAAGGCCCTACCCTCATCGAAAAATGCGAGAATGAGCTCTCTGGTAAGCACTGTTTTCAATTCTCGATCTAATCTATTGTTTGCCATCAATGAACATTGTTTTAACTATTGTGAATTTGAAACAGACTACTGTTCAACTCTGGAAGGAGATGAGTCTTATGGTTGCTGGAGGGCTTACTTTGAGCTCAAAGATCTCGAGGTATGAATCTTTTTGAATTAAAAAAGAAACACTCTTTGTTCTGTTTTGATTCTGTTCTGATGTTTTGGTTATTGGGTGCAGAAAGAGACGCCAAAAGGAGATGTGGAGAAGCTGATTTTGCAAGCAGGGGGAATAAAGTCATTAGTGGGGTGTTTGCATGGAATTGCTTCAATGCAAAAAGGGAAGACGTATGGATTCAATTCAGCAAAGCCAGTGGAAGAAGCGAAAGCAGTGGAGAGGCTATGTCATATACCAGATGGGTTGCCCAAGTCAGCTGCGGAGCTAGAGGAAGAAGAGAAGTCGAAAATGCCGGATTCGGCGTTCACTAGGCTTCTCAGGATCAAAGGGACTCATCCTGCTTGGTATTCCCAGGCTCCTGACCATGAAACAGATTGATGGGTTTGTCAACTTTGAGCCTTCTCAGCTGTTTCATGTGTTTTATTATTTTGGGTGTGTATATATATATATGTAGGAATTAGGAGTTAAGATTTTGTGTTTGCAGCCTTATAGATGTGGGATGTTTTGGTTTAATTTCCCATCAAACTCTTGGATGATTTTTTTCCATGAAGCTGAATGAATGAAAAAAAATAATTGAAGGGGTTGGTCAAGTTATTTGTAATCTGGTTGAACTTTAAGCACCAGACAACTAGTTCCTTCCTGCTTGCAGTTCAATTTAACCTTATCTTCATTTTAGCAAGACTAGAAGAGGAGACTTATCTTCTTTTGGACATAAATATCACAGTGCAAAGAAAAAGACAGTTTGATCATATAATGAAACTATTAAAGAGAATGGGAAAATTCTAGTATAGAGTACTAGGTACATGAAAAAGAAACTACCTTCTTCTTGTTTCTGAGAACCAGTAAAGAAAGTTGATTGAGCAGGTCGGAGTAAAAACATCGTATTACGTTACAGTGATTAACCAATCAGTCTGAATAGTCATTCAGCTTCTTCCTCACAAAGAAAACTTGATTGCTTTGGGTCATCCCAATGCAACAAAACACATTTTCTTCCCCATTTGGTTTCCAGCTAGACTTTCCATAACCAAATTCAATTCCATAAAACAATAGTTCAGTATTGGTCCAATGGCATTGACCAATTAAGTGACATGTATCGGACCATTAGGCATCTGCAAATTACAATTCCCGGTCTCAAGCAGAACTCATTTCAACGTCAGAGCAAGAAAAAAGGGAAAGCCAATCCACTGATATCTGCTCCTTATTTTAGAACGACAACACAACCCATATAAACACTCAGAGGTGGATGCAGTTCAGGACGACTGTGGGCCTTTTGCCCGCACCAGATTTTGACAAATCCCATCAATAGTAGGCTATTATACTCTCCGTGTCCACACATGACTTCTACCATACTCTGCAACTGTTTTGTTCCATTTTACCGGAGAAACACCGTCGATTGCTCGGTATTTGTTGTGTTTTTCGACGAATTTTTTAGCAAGTGGATCACGAGCATACGCCGGAGAAATATGAATGTAGATTAAGGCGATGGAGCATAAGCCTAGAAGAATGAGCTTGGTGAATTCTATTTTTAGTTGATGTTATGAAAAAAGATACGAGATTGTTCTTATTTACAGAGACAAATGATCTAATAATTGAGAATGGGAATGTATTTCCATGTAGAATCGTACAATTTGATGGATTAGTTGCAACATTTATGCGAAGAATGCGCTAGTCCTGAAAAGTTCACTCAAAATAGGTGGATGCCGGGAAAACCAAGACCATAATTAGTTTGTTTTTTAGTTTATACAGTACTAGCCTTCCTGCACGCGCTATAATAGGTGGATGCAGGGAAAACCAAGAACATAATTAGTTTGTTTCATGTTTATACAGTACCAATGTTCTAAAAGGCACTAGGCGCTAGTCGGGCGGTGACCCATAGCCTAGCGCCTGGACAGACTAGGCGGAGACTAGGCGGGGACTAGGCGATTCACATTTTTCACATTTAATTAATAAATATTAATTTAAAAATAGTTTAATATGACTATATGAGTAATTTGAAAAAATTTAGCTCGACTTTTCTCTAAAAATGAGCAAACCAACCTGTAAAATATTCACCACATTACAATTGCAGAATTGCTAAACCATATTGATAAGCAGTTTGTGTGAAATCGGGGCGGCTTGGCTACGCCTAGCGCCTAGGCGGTGCCTGGGCGGCTTGGTTGGGCCTAGCGCCTAGGCGGAGCCTGGGCGGAGCTAGGCGGGGATTTTTAGAACAGTGTACAGTACTACCTTTCCTGCACGCGCATAGCGAGTGCGAAATGGCGGCGCTCACGCGTGCTATTGGTTGTTTTGTTTTAACTCGTAAGCCAACCATAGTTATTTCGGAATTACTATCGCATACCAATCATTTATTCCTTATAATATTTGCTATTTATTATAATTTTTCATAAAACTTAGAAGCCGACAGAGAAAATTGACTAAACATAAGTTGTTCTTCTTTGATAGTCCTAGTGTCAATAATTATTCACATCATTGTCCATATTTAAACAACTATACTTAAAACCATCCAAAACTATACTTGAACAACGAAATTCTGAAATCACTAGCTGCTTTCCCTCTTATATCCTCTAAAATTCTGAAATTGAAGAACAATCAAAATACATAATGTACAAAGATAAGTAATTCTCTAAGCGTTTCTTTCTCAATGAATTTCAACTTGACCTCTTGTTTCAGTCTATGATTTGGCATGCATGATGCGACCAACCCATATATTTATATACCTCTCATACTTTGTATTCTTCATCTAATCTCCATCACCTCTTCTCATCTTCCATGCCTTTATCATTTTGCAGTCTCTGTTCGTGTTAAGCAACAAGTAATTTTGTCTCCATATTTTTCCATCGTGTACCTCTTTCTTCTTTCTAAATAACTCTAGTTGGCTATAAAAATTATATCGACAAACTAAAGACCAACTATTTGGACCAATGGTTAATAGAAAGCTACAACTTCAACATGATGTAGCCCCCAGCAGTATTTCCAATGGCAGAAACTGTATATAGACTTAGTTTAATGAAGTGGGAAATCCCGAATTTATGTAATGAGAAATAAGAATTTTTGTGGCATAGTTTGAGGATAAACAATTGTACAACTCAAAAACATATTATAAGCAAAGAAAACGTGAAGTCGTGCATAGTGTGTTAAACACACACACGCACTCATTATAGCATATGAACATACCTGGGTCTTTGAAGAACCCTTGCATATCAAAACCCACCAGTACTGTAGAAAATCCTTGGGTAGACCTCATCGCTGCCTCGACTGAGAGTTGATTGGATTGTTGGATATGAAGATTCGAGTTTCAGAGAGTTTTTCAGGGCAGAAGACGAGTCTGGCATTTGAGGAATGAGGGTTTAACCATTTTAAAGGGATGGAGCCACAATCTGGTGCGGGTGCGCTACATGGTAAGCGTCTTTACCATATGATTTTCAAAATTGTATATATTTTGAGCAGACATTCTGTTTTGCACAGCCGTGTAACTATCTATATGGTTTGACCACCGTATATTTATATTACAGTTATAAGTTTTGAGAGCATGTTTCTTCTATTGCATCAGACAAATTAACAACCGATTATGAGACTGTTGTCTTTCAGCAGAACAGTTCATTTGATTGATATAATAGACTTGAACAAACAATTTCTGATTACATTTATCTCGTAAAGATGATTTTTACTGATTTATTTAACTTTTAAACGATTATAATTAATAATTTACATTGTTAAAAGTATGCAAATAATAAAGAGTTCAAAAGTATTTTACTAGTTTGATGATGACAACGTGCCTTTTCAACATGACTCATATCGAACAGTATACGATGCATGCTCTCATTATGGTACGTATGGGCTATTATGCTCACATTATGTACCTCAAAAGGTGTTTCAACTTATATTTTTCGGATCCTTCAAGCTGGTAGTGGTATGCCTCTTCCTAGCTCTTGTAAGCCATTAAAGATATTCACATTCAATTATTTAGTAAGCAAGAATAACCTTGATTATGTATACCCTTAATTTAGTTCAGGCATTATAACCCCAAAGAAAATAACTAATGAACTGATAAATTTGTATGGGGGAACATCAATCATATATAACTAAGAACATCAGACAAAAGCCATAACCAACTCTCTTTCAAGTACTGACCATCAAGTTATATAACAAAAACTAAATTCCAAGTGTGAACACCACAATAGGATCCTTACTTCAAACAAAACCCAACTATGTTCAATTCAAAATACGACACCACTCGCAAGCATTACATTAATATTAACAATTCAAAACAAATAATTCATACCATAATAAAATTTCAGTGAAAGATAATCCACGAAAATTCACTATCCATATCCTGATTAAAACCTTGATTCCTCCCCCACAGCTCAAACCCTAGAATCATCTTCCTACTCTAATACCAAATGTAAGGACCCGTTCCGGAATTTCCCTCGGAAACCCGAAACAAGCCCAAATAGAACCTATTAACCAACAAAAATATCCCCTTGCTCCCAAACCACAACCACCCACCCACTAGGAACAAGGAATACATTCCACATCAAAAAAAAAATTACAAAATTTCAGTTTCGAAAAAACCATCCAAGGCGGCTGCACCGCCGCCGGCAGCGGTGGTCAATTGCGGTCAACATCGCCACCATAAATTACCAAAATTTAATAAAAGTTTCATCTCAACATTTCTAACATCTTTCCTTTCTATAACAATCACCAATTTCAAGCCTAAATGGGTCATGTTTCTGCACAAACCCTGGGGCCTGGTAGAGACAGATGAATCTTCGTATGATCTCCTGTAAACCTGCTTACTAAGGGGAATACTGAGCGGGCCGGGCTTCTCCTCTCCGATGTCTAAGTTAGTATAGCTGGAATAAATATAACTTAAGCACGTATATAAGCGGTAGGAAGGATCAGTTACCTATTAATGAGGGTAGTTGGGGCCCTTATATAGGTGGTCAGGAGTGAGGTCTGGCCTTACCCTTCGATGTGGGACTGGTTCCCTTTTGTTTGCACACCAAAGGGCAGCTTTGGTGACCTCTTTGACAGGCAGACGCCCCCGGTCCCCGGGCCCCTGGTGGCAGGATAGACTGCTGGACCCCGAAGCCGGGTGCTGGTGATCCGGTCCCGGGCCTTGGGTCGGCCCCTGGTACACTAGCGACAGGTCTGTGGGCCTGCTGTAGCACCTCTGTGGCTACTGTCAACAAGTCAATTTACAAAAACCCCCAATTTCGCACTATTCACCAAGAACCCTATAATTACAATTTTTTAATTTCTCCTTATTTGATTCGAATTGACTCAATTCCTTCCATGGCAATGTTGCACGGGTCGAGACCTTCAATTCGCTCCCAAAAATCAGGCCGAACCATGGCTAGCAGAGGAGGTTTTCGGTTCGACACATTCGAACCTCCTCGGGCTTCCACCAGTTGAACGGCGGCGATTCACCTTGAACCACCACCGCAGACTTGAAGAGGAAAGACAGAGAAGTCGAATGCGACCTGTGGCGCGCCGATCGGTGGCCGGACAGCGGAGAACCGAGGGTGGCACCCTGGGTCGGTGGAGCTCGGGCCTAATCGGGCAAAGAGAGAAGAGAAAAAGAAAAGGAAAAGGAAGAAAAGAAAAAGAAAGAAAGAAAAAGAAAAGAATATTCTCCTTCCTTCTAGAATATTCTCCCGACTAATTATACTCGACCAAAACCGAGATTTCTAATTTTTCGTCATAACTTTTTCATACAAACTCCAAATTAAATATGCTACGTGCTCCGAACTCGTTTTAACGTCCTCTATCTCGTCGAGAAATAAAATTATCGGTCGGGTCAATTTATAAAAAGTCAACCTCTGAAACCTCCGAATCGTAAAACCAATTTTCGAAACTTAAAAATTTAAATTAATCTTTTAGGGGGTATTTTAAGGTTCAGGTCATTACATCGGATGCCACTTTGATGCTCAAACGCAAAAAGTCATGAAAATAGGCAGTAGGTTGCCTTTCTGAGCAGGGAAATGACCTTACTGTCTTACAACTAGCATAACTCTTTCCTCAGGAGATATTTTGATACGATTCACAAATTCTATAGAAACTAGACTCGTAGAGATTTTCGTGCATGTATGGCACACCTTCTAGTTCCTTGTGGTTCGTCCTGGAGAAATTCTGGAAGTTGAGTGATGTTCCTAGGAAATTCCTGGAACTAGCTGGATCCGAATTTGCTTATCAATTCTCGATAGGTTCTTTTGCTCCAATTGCTATAACTCCTTCCATTGCTCAATCCTTAATATGTCTACTGCTAATAAGAGATGAGAATTCCATCAACAGCATCATGTAAGTTTTACAGAATCAACGAAATATTTAGATACTCCGATTTCTACCACTTTGTCAATTTTCTGTAAATTTCAAACGCTTAAGCATATTTTCATTATAACTCTACCAAAAGCTCATGATTCTATATTATGGCTCGATTCTACATAAATAAGGGTTAAAGCAAAATATAAACGAGGGTAAAACATATTAAAAACGTCGCATTTTATGCTGCTATCAACTACCCCACACTTATGTTTTGCTAGTCCCTTAGCAAAACTAAATTAAACTACGACTCTAAATAAACTATTGCCCCTAATGATTTGTCTCAGGCTCATATGAACACATAGCTTTCAAGTTGATGCATGAGAATGCTAAGCACGAAAATTCCAAGTTTCATCAACATGCAACATCAATATGAACACGTAAGAACAACAAATAAGCATGAAAACATGTGTAGGTAATCTGATCCTCTTCACTAGGCATATTCTCTTCTTTTCACTCGAAGCATGGCTATTCACTCAAAATATATGCAAGAGAAAAGATTGTAAGGCATTCAAATAGCTTGCATATTTCAAGAAACAAAAGCACTTTGTGAATAAATTTTTATGGGAAAAACCTCATGTGATGACTATATGCACGAATGGACTAAAACTATATGCTCAACTCTTGAGAAAATCTCCACAAATCAAAGTATACATATTTTAAGAATCATGAAAACGTTTTGGAAGGGGAAAATATGGGGCTTGGCTGCATAAGGTAGGAAATTTAGGATAAGTGGTGCTTAAAACATCACCACGACTTAGCAAAGCTCGCTCGTCCTTATGTCTTCACTTCAAGGGGCGAATATCATCATGTTGGACCCTTATTTCATTCTTTTCTTTCCCATAATATTGTGAATACAATCAAAGGCCAAATATAACAATGATAGGCCTTCAAATACACACAAAACTCCAAATTCACAATTTTTTTTTCTAAGGATAGGATTTAGTAATTTTCTCTTTGAAACCGTGCCTAATCTCTTTACTTTTCTCTCGAACTTGATTTTTCTTTTCTTTTTCTGTCCGTTTTCATATTTTTCTGTTTTTCTCTTTTATGAGGCATGGCATCATACAATTTTTATAAACTTTCTAGCTAAGTCCACCCACACCTGTTTCACATCAAAACTTCACATCAAAATTCCTTATCGATTTCAAGCTTTCACCAAGTCTCGTGAGAACAATAGTAAAGATACGACTATTTTAAGCATATGAATTTTTATGAGGGTAATGAAAGAAAGGCTCAATGTAGGCTCAAAGGGGTTAACTAAGGAGTTCCACATCTGGCACAAATAGGACACATGTTTTATTTGGCTTTGGTGGTAATCATATTAAAAGGTTTCTAATCCTTTTCAAAATCAAGACATGTTATGACTATAAAGTTTTGAAAATCAACAAGAGCAAGTCCTAGTAATTCTAGTGTCCATCAAAAAGCTATAGCACATAGTCATTGAATCTTCAAAGAATAATGAGGTTTCATGCTTCCTATAAGTCTATGATTTGATCTTTTAAACACTCAAGAAAAAAACAAATAGGTTATAAAGCTCACATATGTTATTACGGAAACAAACTAGCTAAAACATGCATGTTTTATTAATCAACAAGTCCTACATGCTCCTACCAATGCACACTATCCATGAAACTCACAATTTTTAAAATATGCACAACTTTCATCTGTGTATTTAAAGAGGAGAAAAACATTATTGACAATTTAGGGGCATCCTAAGACTCAAAGTAAATAAATTAAACACTCTATTTTTGTATTACGATTTTCTGAAATTTTCTGACTCAAAAAAAAAAAACAAACTACTCTAAAACGTGGGTTGCACGTTTATCTATCTAGAAAACATAAACAGAATACGTTATCCTACCCCACACTTAGAAAATTACATTGTCCTCAATGTAAGCATAGAATATAGCAAGTAATTTCTTAAGCATGCAATAGTCTAACATATTCTAACATATCATCACAAACCAAAGACAAAAAAAAAAGGGTCAAGAAATTTCAAACTCTCGGTGAAATTGGGTTAAGTATTTATAGTCCTTAGTCTAACATATTCCAACATATCTTCTTCATTTTTCATGGTCGAATTGAGTTGCCTCCCAATTAGCGCTTAAGTATTTATAGTCCTTAGCCTTGACTTTTCACAATGTGTATTATGTTCATCATTTGGCATTCCTCGGTAGTTAGGGGTGTGGCAGCTTTTCTCTCGGCAGTAGCAAGCGCTCGGCAACTCTCTCCTCTCGGCAGGGTGTTCTGCCGCTCGGCAGATTTTTCTTGTTTCGGCAGGAAAGGCTGCTTGGCAGCAGTACCTGCAACAAGGGTAGGGGTGGCTGCTAGGAGGAAGGCTCGACAGGGACAGGTCCAGCCGGTATAGTGTCTGATACATCACTAAGGAATGCTCCCTCTTTTATTGCGTCAAACAGTTCATAATAAAGCTTGAATCGATGGCCATTCACTTTGAAAATCTTATTAGTCATAACATCTTAAATTTCCACGGCTCCATGAGAGAAAACTCGTGTGACAATGAAAGGTCCTATCTATCGAGATTGTAGCTTTCCGGGAAAAAAGTTTGAGCCTTAAGTGAAATAAGAGAACTTTTTGTCCAACTTCAAACTTTTTTCCACGAATCATCTTATCGTGATAGGCTCGTGTCTTCTCCTTGTATATCCATGCGGCATCATAGGCTTCATTACGTATTTCTTCAAGTTCGTTGAGTTGAAGCTTCCTATGAAGGCCAGCCGAATCAATGTCTATGTTGAAAGCTTTGACAGCCCACCATACTTTGTGCTCTAGCTTCACCGGTAAGTGACATGCTTTGCCATAAATTAACTGAAAATGTGACATACCTATTGGCGTCTTGTATGCAGTCCTATATGCCCACAAAACATCACTCCAATCCTTCCTTGAAGGTCAAACGGATTTCTCTAGTATTTGCTTGATCTCTCGGTTGCTTACTTCGGCCATGCCACTTATTTGAGGATGATAAGGTGTAGATACCTTGTGTGTGACACCATATTTCTTTAATAAGGCTTCAACAGTGTGGTTGCAAAAGTGAGAGCCTCCATCACTTATCAAAACTCATGGAACTCCGAAATGTGAGAAGATGTGAGTCTTGAGGAATTCGGCAACTACCTTTGAGCCATTGGTGCGTGTAGCCTTGGCTTCAATCCACTGAGATACATAAGCAACCGCAAGCAAGATGTAAAGAAAGCCTTTACTTGAAGGAAACGGCCCCATAAATCGAAAATTTCTACCTCAACGGTTATGTGAGAGGCATTTGATCTCTTGGTCCGATATTACCGGTTCGTTGACACCGATCACACGTGATACACGTCACATATGCGTCTTTGAATAGTGTAGGCCAATAGAAACTACAATTTAGAACTTTCAATGCCGTTTTCTTTGATCCAAAGTGTCCTCCACAAGCTTCATTATGACAAAAGGCAAGGATGGATTAATGCTCTTCTTCTAGAACACATCGTTGGATGACTTGGTCGCTACATTGCCTCTATAGGCACGGCTCATCCCATATGTAGTACCGGCTATGCTTCTTGACTTGGTTCCATTTATGGTTCGGCATAGTTGATGGAAATCGCCTAGTTGCAAGATAATTTATAATGTCCGCATACCAAGGCTCACTTGTTGCATTGATCCGAAAGAGTTGCTCATCTGGAAAACTCTTCAATAAGGGCAACCGATCCTCTTCTTGAACAAGGCAACTTAAATGGTCAGCTACATTATTCTCAACTCCTTTCTTGTCTTTAATTTCAATGCCAAACACTTTAAGTAAGAGAATCTATTGAATGAGTCTTGGCTTTGCATCATTCTTTGTCATAAGATATCTCGAGGCGGCATGATTACTATAAACAATGACTTTGGAATTCAAAAGACATGATCGAATTTTTTTCAAAGCAAAAATTACCGCCAAAAGTTCTTTCTCCGTTGTGGTGTAATTGAGTTGAACATCATTAAGAGTTCTTGAATAATAATATATTGCGTGTGACTTCTTCTCCCTCCTTTGGCCGAGCACAGCCCCTAAGGCATAATCTGAGGCGTCACACATCAACTCAAATAACAACTCCCAATCCGGTGGTTGCATAATAGGTACTGAACACAAAGCTTCCTTCAATCGGTTGAAGGCAAGTTCGCATGCCTCATTCCACTCAAACGGCACATCCTTTTGTAGCAAGTTGCTCAATAGCTTTGCATCCTTGGAAAAGTCTTTGATGAATCGTCGATAAAATCCGGCATGGCCAAGAAAACTTCTCACGTCACACACATACTTAGGGGACGGCAAGTGTTGGATCAAATCCACTTTTGCTTTGTCAACTTCAATCCCCCTTTCAGAAATAACATGGCCGAGCACTATCCCTTGATTCACCATGAAGTGACACTTCTCCTAATTTAGCACAAGGTTGGTCTCTACACACCTCTCTAATATCTCCTCCGAGTTATCCAAAATATGTGTCGAAGTCGCGTCCATATACGCTAAAGTCATTCATGAAGACTTCGATCTTGCTTTCAATAAAGTTGGAGAAGATGTTATACATGCATCGTTGAAACGTGCCGGGTGCATTGCATAGATTGAATGGCATCCTCCTATAAGCAAAGGTGCCGAATGGACATGTAAAAGTAGTCTTTTCTTGATCATCTGGGTGTATGGTGATTTGATTGTATCCACTATAGCCATATAGAAAGCAATAGTACCTATGGCCGGCCAATCTCTCTAACATTTGATCCATGAATGACAAAGGCATGTAATCATTCCTCGTTTTTACATTTAGCTTCCTATAATCAATACACATGCGGTGGCTGGTCACTAGTCTTTGTGACACAAGTTCATTATTTTCATTCTTTACAACCGTTACACCACTTTTCTTTGGAACTACTTGCACCGGTGAGACCCACTTGCTATCCGAAATAGCGTATATGACGCCACAATCAAGAAGTTTAATTACTTCGTCTTTCACTACCTTCATCATTGGAGGATGCATTCGACTTTGACCCTCTCTTGTCGGCTTAGCTCATTCTTCAAGCAATATCCGATGAACACACGTTGTAGGGCTTATTTGCATAATATCCGCCAAGGTCCAACCCAACCTATAGCGGTTTTGTACTTCTTAAGCACACATATTAGATCCACTTCTTGCTTCTTACTAAGCGATGAAGACACAATAACTGGTAAAGTATCATCTTCTCCAAGATAAACATACTTCAAGTGACTATGGAGCTTTTTTAGTTCTGACTTTGGGGCCTCTTCCACAGTTGGACGAAATTTGTTTGTGGCACTTGAAATTGACAAGAACGAATCGTCTCTTTTGAAATAAGGGGCAGCCTCTAGTTCGGCTGCAATTCTTCTCATGCTCGGCTTAAGTTCTTCCTTTTGCTCGTGTGTGATTCGTTTTCCCTTCTTGTCAAATCCGACCCCTTGCTCGATTGCTAGTTACTATGCATCGAGGGTCGCCGACATGATTTGCTCAGCCTCCTCAATAATATCAGTTTCGTTGCACTCTTTCAACTCCATAATCAGATACTTCATGGCTTCAAAAACGTTGAACTTAATTACATCGCCATCAAACTCCATAGTCAAGTTGCCCTCGGCAACATCAATTCTTGTCCTTGTCGTGCGCATGAATGGCCGGCCAAGCAGCAATTGAGTGCTATTGGCCGGTGAGTCCTCCATCTCTATGACATAAAAATCGGCTGGAAAGATGAGATGGTTCACTTGTACAAGCACATTTTCCACATAGCCTTCCGGATACTTATTTGAGCGATCCGCGAGTTGTAGGATGATGTTGTCCTTCTTGAGAGGTCCAAGGCTCAACATTTTATACATATTGAGTGACATGACATTGATTGACGCTCCCAAATCTAACATGACGTCCTCAAATCTTGTGTTGCCGATCACACATAGAACATTGAAGCTACCCAGATCCTTCATCTTTGGTGGCAACTTTCGTTGTATAACGGATAACACCGTCTCGCTCATTGTCACCACACGTGTCTCCCTTGCATGCCTCCTTGTTGTACATAGCTCCTTAAGAAATTTAGCATATTTCGGAATTTGCTTAATGCACTTCAACAAAGGTATGTTCACATCGACTTTGCGAAACACTTCCAACACTTCTTCATTGGACTTGTCCTTCTTGGATTTTGCAAAACGTGAAGGGAAAGGTATGCAAGAGCTAGAGGCACCTCCCTTTGTTGGTTGGATCGGCATACTCCCTTTGATTGACGTCACAGGATCATGTTCCATGTCATTTTTCTTTATAGCTTCGAGCAACCTCTTCTTCTCCACTGTAGCTTTTTCGGCAGCAAGATGATGCTCGGTAGTGGGCTGCAGCGTGTCCGATACCAGCAGGACACGCTCGATAGCAGTAGGTTCTCCCTCGGCAGGCTGCTCGGCAGGAAGGCTGCCGGCAGCATCTTCATCCTCTTCATTAATGTCGAGAGGACTCTTTAGCTTCTTTCTTAGATTTCTTGTCTTCAAATTATCCAAAACTCATCCACTATGAGTTGTAATGGCTTGTGCTTGCTCAAGCTCGGATTTTTAATTACTCCTCCCGGTAGCTTCCCTTGCTCATTGAATCTTCCATGAAATCCACAAGTTCTCCTACTTGATTCTTAAGCTCCCCAATATCTTTTGTGTGAGTTTGTTGGCTTGCGATCATAGCTTAAGTAGCACTTGAAAGAGATTGGATCAAAGCTTCATGAGATTGGATCATAACATCATAACTTTGAGGTTGAGCTTGCGTAGGTTGAAACGGCACGTTTTGAGCTTGGAAAGGCACTTGAGTTGGCACAAAAGGCTGCATAGGTGCTTGGGGACGATATTGGGCAGCCGACCTTGCTTGATAAGGCACGGCTGCGTTTGGTTGTGTTGGTGGCCTCAAGACATTATAATTATTGGACCATCGAAAATTAGAGTGATCACGAAACCTTAGATTGAAATTGTTCGAGTAGCCTCTTCTTTGGTATCCAACGACATTGACCTCCTCCCTTTCTTCACTCGGCATCACTTGGGGACAGGGGTCTATGGGGTGTTCCTCGGTGTATACTCTACATACTTGAGCTCGCTTCCTTTCATAAAACCAGCAACCAAGTCCGAAAGCTTATCCACCTTTACATTGACCTCATTAATGGCCGAATTAGCCTTAGTCTCGTGCACCTTCTCATTCCTTATAACATTGTCGTGTGACATGCCAAATTGTTGATTATTCAAAGTATGAACTTCCAACAATGCTCTTGCCGGTGCTGGTTCCATCTCCAAAAAACTTCCGCCGGCGGCCAAATCAAGAAACTCTCTCTCCATTAGGCGCAAGCCCTCATAGAAATATTGAAGCAAGAGTCCATCATTAATGCCATGTGATGGACACAAAGCGACGAGGGACTTGACCCTTTTGTAGTAGTTGAAAAATGTCTCATCTCCGGCTTGCTTCACACTTGTAATTTTCTTCCTCAAGTGTGTGATATATGAAGCAGGAAAATACTTTAGCAAGAACTCATCCATCATAGAATCCCAAGAAGTGATGCGACTGGCGGGAACTTCGAACAACCACTTATTTGCTTGATCTTCTAATGAGAACGGAAAGACCTTCATCTTGAAGTGTTGCATGTCAGTCCCTCTTGGACACATACTTTCGGTAGTGAAATTAAACCATTGCAAGTGCTTGTTAGGATCCTTACTCGGCATGCAATAAAATGACTTCAACTTGTGGAGAAATCCACTCTTCAACTCAATCTCACCGGTTTTGCCGGTTTCCAAAGGTAGAAATGTTATGTTGGCCAGTGGGGCTCCTCCTTCTCCGGCAACATGTCCATTGCGAGCACAGATTGAAGTCATGATTGGTGTATCGGCAAAGACAAAGTTTTCCTCAATATTAGGCTCGGCAAGGACTTCAAACTCGGGCTCCTCTAAGTCACACGATGATGAGATGCGTGAGGCCGAACTAGGACTAGAAGATGCTGAACTTGTATTGCTTGAAGACTCGGATGGGGGCAGTGGTGTAGAGACGGTGATGGTAAGGTCTTCGTTCAAACGTTGCAAGCGGCCTCAGTGATCTCTTGTCCAAAGATTAGACTCGGACATACACTACTTTCTGCGAGGTGCAATATGAAGCAAGTTAGAATCATCATAAAGAAATAAAAAGCTAGAATATACAAGGTATTACAAGCCACGACATTTGAAAATACGAGCAAGTTTCAAACAATTCACATGGCAAAGAAGAGACAAGCCACGGCAACATAGAGCAAAACACACGAAAATTTTTCATGGTGATGTCAAAATTTCTAAGTCTAGTTGCTTTTAAATTTGTTCTAACTCTCAAGGTACGTGGAGCAGAGGAGATAATGGTGCAATGGTGATACAACCCGAACTTCGAGTTACCTCCTGACAGTTTTATCTTTATTTTACGTTACAAGAATTGTTTTTACGATTCGAAAGTTGTAAGAGTTGACTTTTAAATAAGTTGACCCGATGGAGAATTTTATTTCTCGACGAGATAGAAGACTTTGAAATGAGTTTGTGGACATGTGGCACGTTTAACTTGGAGTTCATGTGAAAAAGTTACGACATAAAAATTGGAAATTGCCGTTTTTGAACGAGTATAAATAGCGGGGAATGAAATTTCTCAAAAAGGAAAACTTTCCTTTTTCTTCTTTCTTCTCTTTTCCTTTCCTTTTCTTCTCTTTCTCTCTCCCCGACTCTGCTCAAGCCCACTGACCACCGTCGCCCTCCCCCTTTCTCCGTCATCCGGCCACCAAATGGCGTGCCACCAGTGTCGACAACTTCGTCTCGTCCTCCTCTTCAATTCTGTGGTGGTGGCACAGTGAGTTTCGCCGTTGTTCGACCTCTTGCAGCTCAAGAAGGCTCGATTCTGTCTAGCCCGAAACGTTCCCCTCCGATCACGGTTCGGCCCGATTTTAGAGGGCAATTGAAGGTCTCAACATATGCAAGAATTTCGTGGAAGGAATTGATACAATTCGAACAAAGTAAGGAGAAATTAGGATTTGAAATTTCTAGGGTTTTTGTGAATTCGGTGGAGATTGAATAATGGGAGTTTTTGATGTAGTTGGAGGTTGTAATTGAATTCAGACCATTGAAAAGAGTCGATTAATGGTAGTCTGATGTTTAATTGGTTGGTTTTTGTGAAATTTGGGGATTTTGCAGTTTAGGCCGCCGTAGGCGGCGGTTGAGTGAGTTTTTGGAGGCGGAGGCAGTAGGGATGAGTTCCTGAGGTGGTGGCGATCGTTTTGGGTTGGTTTGGGATGAACTAGAGGTGTTTGGCCACTGTGGTGGCGCAGCCGGCGGCGTGGCGGCGGTGCTACGACTGCTGGTGGCTGATGAAGAGGAATGGTAAATAGTATTAGTAAAAAGTGAAAAGTAAAATGGTAAAAGGTGAATAGTGATCGGTAAAATAGTTAAAGTAAAGAGTAAACAATAAAAGTAAATGGTAAATAGTAATTGAATTTTGACCATTTACTGTCTGGCTTAAATGATTACTGTTTGACTTAGGAATTACTGTTTGACTAGTAATTGTTACTGTGAACTTTCTGTAAAAAGGGTAAAAACTGATTAAAAGGGTTTTACGACAAAATAACCAGTAATTCTAGACGTAAATTGTTTCGGTATTTGTGACGTAATTCCAATACCGATAACAAGAATTGAAATTGGGTTATTCGGGCGAGTGAGGACGTCTGTTGATTTAATTTTTATAATCTAATTCTGAGCTCTGAAATATCTTTTAAATACATCTCTATTACAAGTCGAGAGGTTACTCGACGTGACGAGAGCTGAATAGCGGCGCGCTCAGCTGTACTGTGAGTGGATTTTTATTTTAAATTAAGGACAAAATACTGGTCACTCCTTATACTTTTAGAGTTTCGACAGTTTAATCATCGTGCTTTTAATTTCAACTGGTCACTCCTCGTAGTCTCAATTTTCGACTAATTGGTCCAATCTGTCCAAAATGGTTGTTAACTATTTTCTAATTTCCTCAAATGCCCTTAGGTGTTGTTTTATTATTTTTCTTCTTGATTTCTTTTCATTTTTCTTCAAAACTAAAACCAAAGAATACACAACCCACCATGAAAGGCTGTGTAGCCAAATTAAGTTTGAGCCTTATTGGCAAAAAAAAAAAAATTAATTAAGCATAGTGTAGTAGTGTTGTTTGTAAGTTTAACTATAAGAAATGATAGTTATTTATATAGTTTTATTTATGGGAGCTGTTAATGCTAAAAATGATTATGAGAATTTTTTTAATCTCGTTTTGGTTTAAATTGATATGATGGAGATTTGATAGAATTTTATTTTATAGTGATTATGGTGATGTTATTTGATTTTGTTGGCCAATATGTATCAAATCAATTTACATTTTTTTTTTCCTGATTGCAATCAGTTTGCAATTATAAAATTCTTGGATTGAAAATCAACAATCATAAACCAAGATATTCTGGAGCTTCTATTGGTTTTGGTTTTGAAGAAGAGAAGGTAAAAAGATAAGAAAAATAACCTAAGGACATTTGAGGAAGTTGAAAAATGGTAAACAATTATTTTGGATGAAATGGACCAATTAGTAGAAAATTGAGACTATAAGGAGTGATCAGTTGAAATTGAAAGTATGAGGACTAAACTGTCGACACAGTACAAGTATAAGGAGTGACCAGTAATTTATTCGTAAATTAAATGCATGCATAACTATTGTAATGAAATGCAATTTATTTTTAATAAATAATTTCTGAAGCGTGATAATTCATAAAATTTTATGATATTGATGTTTAAGTAAATTATGGATTTGGGTGATATATTTACTACTATTTTAAGTAGTATGTAATTTTATTCGGAAATGAGATTTCCAGAAATAGTATGTTTTAATCATTTATAATTGATCATGCTGAATAAGTTTTATATGTATTTAAATGTAAAGACCGGAAATGAGATTTCCGGAGATTTTATGTTTTCGCTATTTGTGATTTTACGACATGTGAGACATGTTGATGTTATATATATAAATATTTCGATATTATTTTACGGCATGTTGGATATGTCGGATATATATGTATATCTTTTGAGGCTATTATACTATTTATGATTATTATAAGTCTCAGATGCGCGGTCGGGGACCGTATTGATTATGATATATAAGGAGAAGCATGTTTTCGGTTTTATTTTTCAGATTTTCACCATATTAGGGTCCATATATATATTGATGCTAGCTAGCTTATTAACCTCATCCCATGCGAGGTGAGGACTTGACCATATAGGTCAGATTCGTGCTCAGTGGTCTACGTAAATGTGTAGAGGTTTAGCGTGGGACGCTATAGAGTCTTGGAGGTTCGACCCTTAGCCTGGGAGGCTTACTATTAAATGATGCTAAACTTCCCTTATTATATGACCAATGGAATTAGTCATGATTTTCTTATTATTTGGTTTTCGGGAATATTTTCTCTTATGAGACTTTCTGTTATTTAATAAATTCCCGAACCAGTAGGGCTGGGTTTTTATATGACCAATGAGATTGGTCATGAAATGCTATTAATTTATTTTCAAAAGTATTTTGTTTTGAATATATATATGTATATATATATAAACAAAATATTATTTGTTTATTTGACATATCAGCGGGACTGATTTTTAAATACGATTTTCTTAAATGTGGGACGTTTTATTGAAAATGCATGCATTGTGGTTTTTATTTATAAAACATTGGGAAAGTAATATGGTACTTTTACTTAAACTATTATATTAAATTATTTTATTTCTATCCACTCACTCTAACGTTTTTAATTTACTTTCCCCTGGGTCCTTCATTTTAATACGCCCAGTTTGCAGACTAGTTTTGAGGTCAAGAGTACTCGGAGTCGAGGCATAGTCATCTTCGTCCTTGCTTCCGCTTGGTAGGATCTATTGTTCTTTTTATCTTTCTATTTTTGTGTTCTATGTTCATTATTAGATTTCTCTAATTAACTGTGAGTCAATTGAGTTTGATTTTGTGTTATATGTGGCGGTTGCTGTGATTTGGGGAGCAGATGGCTCCAGGTGTTGAGGTTGGAAATTGAATTAGAAGTGTTTTTGTTCATTGCAGGTTTTAGAGTCTTCTATCCTAAGATTGACTTATTGATTTATCGATAGAGTTAGTCTTAAGGTGGTCCCCGCAGGACCTTATCCGGGTTTCAGGGTGAAATTTAGTTCGGATCCTGTCAAATGAACTGATGCAACCCCCGGTAGTATCATACTTATTCCGATATAGCTCAAGAGTTCGAACTACACAACATGTTTTGTTTCAAGCCTCAAGGCTCACTCATGCCGAATTCAACCTAATTTTTGAAGCTCGGTGGACATGCGGCCTAGGTAATATCGTCTAGACACAATTGTTCCGTGGTTACAGAAGGCTATCATGTATCATCCGAAGATAGCTCAAGGCAAGACTCATTTCTTGGTAACCACAGAGGACAAGTCCCTTTTCGTCCCTCAAAGAGAGAGCAGTTTGTGGGACTCTGAGATCTAGTTCAACAAACCTTAAGACTAAGTTGGGGTAATACACACTAATAGGCGAACGTTTATGCCCCTTATTCAGTTAAGAACAATCGTGTTGACAGTACCACAAGTGTCAATAAAAGCCGCCCTCAACCTCATGAGACCTCGAGAGATGACATGAAGGGTTAATGCTAATACCAACAAAAGTGACCTTGCCTATTCCTCTTCCCCTCAAAACTAAAAAAAAAATCAACACGAATAAACCTCTAAGCTTCCTAGCAATTTAACTAAGTTATTACAAGCATGCATTCGGCATACATCATGCAACTTTCGAAAATTTAAACTCTACATGCCGAAGCATATTTCTACTTTACAAAATCTCAAATAAACCGAAAATTATACATCACAAACTAATTTACACAAAAATTTCCAGCAACATATATATAATCCATTCGCATATATAAAGCTTTTATAATCCCCGGCAACCGCACCAAAAATTGACGAGTCACCTAAGCAAACCTTCAATAATAACCCTATAATAAAATTTAGTAGTATAGAAATAAGTAGGGATCGTTCTAGCCAGAGATTAAGGGTATCTGAAATATAAGAATGTTAAAAAGAAAACACATATACAAACAATGTCACATGAATTTACAAACAAGAAACAAAATCATGGAGGAGAATTGAGGTTCGGCAGTAAGGCTGCCCCTAAAACCTAGACATGAAATTAAAAGCTAAAATTACTATATACAAGTGATCATCATTTTTCACACAACATATAGCACAAAAACACACAAGAAGACAAAAAAAATTCATGCAAGACATAAGGCAACAATGTTCAAGTTTCCTAGACTCTATTCAATTCCGATTTCAATTAGGGCCTCAACGGTTATCTAATCATTACTAGACTTCACAAGTATTTAGAAAACACTCAACATCAAATCCTAAAATTATACTAATCATGTTTGAAAACACTCAACGTCGAAGACAAATACAAAGAGTAATTATGCACGAAAGTCTTAAATCAGAAACATGAGCTAGGTATGACTTCACTCATCCAATTAACATGCAAGTTTTTATGAATTATGTTAACCACTTTTTAAACAATCTAGAATTAAGTTTACTCAATGCTTAACTCGATCCTAAGTTCGTTTATGGTGAATGAAATCGCAACCTACACAAGAGCCATAGCCGTGGCTTCATGTAAACCTTGATTTTTATGCTCGAATTCATGAAACTAATCGAATAAAACCTAAAAATACATGAACATGCTACTGCCCTAATCTAATGCACTAATTCAAACATGTTACAAGTTTCAAAATTGTTTTATAAAAATCAAAATACAATTCAGAAATCCAATACAAAGTTACAAAACCGAAAATCAAAGTTTCTAGCTACATACAACATAGACATCATACATAGAAGAAAAATACAAGCCATGAGATGGTAGAATCACACTTTAAGGACACCTTGAAGAGTGAAGCACGGCAGCAGTAGGTTGAAGGCTAAGGGTATGGGTACGAATGAATTTTTGGTAGTGGTGGTGGTGGTTTCGGCTTAGTATTTTTCTGGACTAGAACTTATGAATTTTGGCTAGAGCTTTTGGCTAGTATTTATACTTAAGATGAGATAATTTTTCTGTGTGGGAATCGGCCTCTATATATATGAGAAAGGCTATGCAAAACCGGCAGCAACAAGGAAAAGAGAAAACCTAAACAGAGATGGTTTAGGTTACTTGCCGGCTAATCGTTCTTTCTTCTTAATCTTCTATCCGATTTTCTTTATAGATCAGCTACAATGGACTTCTTAGACTCCTTAATGGATTTAGCAATCATTTTTTGATTGATCAAAGTCCAATGGATCGGCTGCTACTTTCCCTAGTCACACCGGGAACACTTTCTTCTAGAACCGGCAACTTTCTTGCTTGAACTAGTGAACCTCTTCTTTCCATATTTTTGCATTCTATTTAGCTTGGTTTACTCTTATACTTCTCATATGGATCAGTAGCTCTTGATTGATGCATTTGGATGCCACTTTGATGCTCAAACACAAAAAGTCATGAAAATAGGCAGTAGGTTGCCTTTCTTGGCAGGGCAATGACCTTGCTGAATTTCAACTTGCATAACTCTTTCTTCAGGAGAGTTTTTGATACGATTCTAAATTCTATAGAAACTAGACTCGTAGAGCTTTTTGTGCTTATATAGCACACCTTCTAGTTCTTTGTGGTCCGTCTTAGAGAAATTCTAGAAATTGAGTGATGTGCCTAGAAAATTCCTGGAACTTGTTGGATCCGAATTTGCTTAGCAATTCTCGGCAGTTTCTTTTGCTCCAATTGCTATAACTCCTTCCATTGCTCAATTCTTCAATTCTTAATATGTCTACTACTCATAAGAGAAGAGAATTTCATCAAAAGCATCATGGAATCTTTACAGATGCAACGAAACATTTAGATACTCCGATTTCTAGCAATTTGTCAATTTTCAGTAAATTTCCAACGCTTAAGCATATTTTCATTATAACTCTACCAAAAGCTCATGATTCTATATTATGACTCAATTTTACATAAATAAGGGTTAAAACAAAATATAAACAAGAATAAAACATATTAAGAACGTCTCATTTTATACTCCTATCAGAGTCTCTTAAGAGGTCTGGCGTCTATACTTTTTTTTACTAATGTTCTCCATGGTTCTTAGAGTTTCCTATAAAGGAGATATATTAAATCTATATTTTCTAGATCTCGTATGGTGCAGTAGTAATCTTGAAACTCATTCAAGTACTCTTCAAAGTACTTCATGTTATATATTTTGAAGGCATATATGTTGGTTTTAGCTATCTCTCTAGCCTTATTACCAATACATGATATGTCTCTAAAAAATTTCTTATAAATGGGTGTGGCAAAGGTTGCTGGAGATTTGTCATTTCTTATGCTTTCTAACCATGCATTACCCCTATAAGTTTCTTTCCTTGCTAGATAAAATTTATTTGCCATCCCTGCTAGAGTAGCCTGATAGATATGTTGCAGATCTTGCGCTTCAAATTTTTCGTATGTTGTGCATGCTGCCACGAACATAGCATTAACCCAATCATCTATGATCTTTCGTTTATCTAGAGCCTTGTCTATATCAAACCAAGTACCATGTTGTGAAATTGGTAATTTTGGAGTATTTAGTTCTGGGACAAATCTTTGGGAGTTATGTCCTCTCTTCTTCCTATAGGACCTTTTCTTTTAGGAAGTTTTGTGGTTCCATCAATTTTGATTATGATGGTTTGTGGGAATTTAGAGCTTTCTCCTTCTTCCATTTTAACATCTTGGTAGGGAAAGACTTTACTTTCCTTCTTAAGGTTGAAATTCTTGATTTGTTCAATCAGTTGTTCCAACCGAGTTGGATCCTTGTAGTTTTTAGGTTCTTCATAGAGCTCATAAATATCTTCTGATTTCAGCATTTTAACCTCTCTTTGTAGTTCTTTATCTTCTTCCACTATTGGAATTGACACTTCATTTATTAATATTCTCGTACTTCTAGAACATCATTCTCTAGAATTACTGCATCTTCTGAGTAATCTAGAGTTGTCACTTCTCAAGCTTTCAAGGGTCGCATCACTTCTTCTGTGTCCTATGAACTTGAGGTTGACGTGTCTTATTCTTCTATTTTCATAGATTGATGCCCTTGCACTTTCTGGCTTTTCTTTAGGGCAAGATAATTTCCATTCTAGTGGAAAGGTTACCTCATCCCAACCAACCTTATGGATCTGTTCGGAATGATTCCTTGAATTTGTGAGGAATCTAGTAGTAAGACCAGGAACATTTGCTAGCCTGGTTTTTGGTTATAATGTTGTACTTATTAGTTTATAATAAATCCGATAAACTATAGCAAGTTCTTGCATCCCTTCCTTCACGGATGTGCCATCTGTTTTGACTCTCAGTCTCAAACAATGAGCATCATCATTCAGGGTGGTTGAAAAGGTTGGGAAGCAATTGATATATGCAACTTGATTGCTAATGATGCTTGAAGAGTTCAAAGCAAACTTTTCTAAAAATCGATTAGCATGTTGTCTTGTAAGACACAGAGAACTGAACAATTCCAGCCTTCTCTGGCAAGTAATTGTATGCCTACTTAACCTGCTCCAATATGCATAAACTTATAATTTCTTTTTCTGGCTTCAGCCACCTCTTCAAGTATTACCAGGAGGAGATATGTTTCTCCTGTTGTTGCGGGAGTAGTAAATTCTAGAATTTTGAATTGATGTCTATCCAATATTTCAAAATTTCCTCTTTTATAAATTTGATTGAATTCAAATTTTGGAATTGAAGAATACCTGACACTATTTTCTATTTCATTGTATTCGAATTCTTCAGAATTTAGCAGTTGAACTCCCTTTTTCTTTCCGAAGATGGTCATCATTGATAGGAGCACAAAGTGCTACGTTCTTAGTATGTTTATGCTTACATTTATGTTTTGTTTAGCCATTATTTGTCTATGATAGAAGCATAAAATGTGACGTTCTTAATATGTTTTACCTTCGTTTATACTTTGGTTTAACCCTTATTTATATAGAATCGAGTCATAATATAGTATCATGAGCTCTTGGTAGAGTTTAAATGAAAATATGCTTAAATGTTGGAAATTTACAGAAATTTGACAAAGTGCTGAAAAATCGAAGTCTCTAAATGTTTCGTTGATTCTGTAAAGTTTCCATGATGCTTTTGATAGATTTTTATTATATTATGAGTAGTAGACATATTGATGATTAAGCAATGGAAAGAGTTAGAGAAATTGGAGCAAAAGAAACTGCCAAGAATTGCTAAGCAAATTCGGATCCAGCAACTTCCAGGAATTTCCTGGGCACATCACTCAACTTCCAGAATTTCCCCAAGACTGACCACAAGGAACTAGAATACGTACCATATATGCACGGAAACAAATATGAGTCTAGTTTCTATAGAAATTTGAATCGCATCAAAAGCTGTCCTGCGGAGAAAGTTATGCCAGTCGTAATGCCGGAAGGTCACTGCCTTGCCGAGAAGAAGAAACTACTGCCTCTTTTCGTGATTTTCTGCATTTGTGTATGAAAAAGGCAACCGAATGAATCAATTGAGTATTTCTAAGTTAAATAAAGGTTAGAGGATTTACCAAGCCAAAAAGAAGTGAAAAAGATGAAGAGAAGAGATCTCCTAGCTCGGATAGGAAAACTTGCCGGTACTAGGAGAATTCTACCGGTTGTGCGAGGGAAGCCAGTTACTGCATATTCATAGACCATTATCCATCAAAGAAAGTTTCTGAGTCTACAAGAGAAATCCACGAAGCATTGCAGCCCGATCCACAAAAAAAATCAACTGAAGAAGTATCCTAGAATAACCAAGAAAAGAAGGAAACCAAAACTTGATTGCATAAGGATTTCTTTTGACCGATTTGCATTAGGTTTTGTGTTCCCTGGTGTTGCCAAAAATACCCTAGCTTTTCCCCTATATAAAGCCTCAATTCTCATACAAAAAAATCATCTCATCTCAAGCACAAATACTAGCCAAAAGTTCTAGCCAAAATTCAGAAGTTCCAGTCCAGAAAAATACCAAGCCAAAAAAACCACCACCACTACTACAAAAATTCATCCTTCACCCGTATCCCTTAGCCTTCAACCTACTGCTATTGTGCTTCACTCTTCAAGGTGTCCTTAAAGTGTGATTCTACCATCTCATGACTTGTATTTTTCTTCTATGTATGATGTCTATGTTGTATGTAGCTAGAAACTTTGATTTTCGGTTTTGTAACTTTGTATTGGCTTTCCGAATTCTATTTTGGTTTTTATAAAACCATTTTGCAACTCATAACATGTTTGAATTCGTGCATTAGATTAGGGCAGTAGCATGTTCATGTATTTTTAGGTTTTATTCGATTAATTTCATGAATTCATGCATAAAAATCAAGGTTTACATGAAGCCACGGCCATGGCTCTTGTGTAGGTTGCGATTTCATTCACCATAAACGAACTTATGAATGAGTTAAGCGTTGAGTAAACTTAATTCAAGGTTGTTTAAAAAGTGGTTAACATAATTCATAGAAACTTGCATATTAATAGGATGAGTGACGGTATACCTTGTTCATGTTTCTGATTTAAGACTTTCGTGCATAATTACTCTTTGTGTTTGTCTTCGATATTGAGTGTTTTCAAACATGATTAGTATAATTTTAAGATTCGACATTGAGTGTTTTCTAAATACCTGTGAAGTCTAGTAACGATTAGATAATCGTTGAGGCCCTAATTGAAATCGGAATTGAATAGAGTCTAGGAAACTTGAACATTGCTGCCGTATGTCTTGCATGATTTTCTTGTGTGTTCTTGTGTGTTTTTGTGCTATATGTTGTGCGAAAAATGATGATCACTTGTATATAGTAATTTTAGCTTTTAATTTCGTGTTCTTTAGGTTTAGGGTAGCTTGCTGGCGATCCAAAACTTCCCCTTTTGAACTCGTGTATATATGTATATATGTATGTATTTTATCTAACATTCTTATATTTCAGGTACCCTTAATTCTTGGCCAGAACGATCCCTACTTATTATATACTACTAACGTTTCTTGTAGGGTTATTATTGAAGATGTGCCTAGGCTACTCATCAGTCTAAGATCGAGTCATAATTTAGAGTAATGAATATTTGGTAGAGCTATCATTGAAATGTGCTAATTATAGAGAAAAATACAGAAATTCGACAAAGTGCTAGAAGAGAATAAGAACCTAGTCAATTAGGAGTCTTAAAATATTTCGTTGATTCTCTAAAACCTCGACCTTGTTTTTTGTGAATTTAACTTCTATGATTTTTAGTAGAAACATTGAAGATTCGGTAATGGAAGGAGTTACAACAATTGGACTAAGAAAAGATGTCAAGAATTGCAAAAGAATCCGGGCGCGGAATCAACAAGTTCCTGTGCACATCAGCCAACTTCCATAATTTTTCCAGAATGGCTCACTTAGAACTAAAGGGTGTGCCATATATGCATGGAAAGCTATCTGAGTCTAGTTTCTATAGAATTTAGAATCGCATCAATAGCTATTTTCTAGAGGAAGTTATGTCATATTCAAGACACAAAGGTTAAATCTGCCGAGAAGAAAGCAAAGTATCGGAAGCCTGACACATGCAGACGCTGTCGAGGACCAGCCAAGCTGGCATTCCATGCCGGAGTCATGACAAGTCGTATCTGACACATGACACCTCGTATCCGAGACATGCCCAGACGTATCCAGTGACGTATCTCAGGAGTATCCGCCGAGGTTAGGCCGATGACATCTCGTATCCGATACTGGCATCTCATATGAGATACGGACACTTATCCTGCGCGGGCGCGGGCATATGCGCGCTGTCCCGCTGCTGCTGCTGCCAAAAGTGATACGACCCGAATTCCGAGTTACTTTTGACAGTTTTATCTTTTATTTTTACGTTCTAGGTTTTGTTTTTACGATTTTGAAAGTTCTAAATATGGAGTTTTAAATAAGTTGACCCAATCGAGGATTTTATTTCATGACGAGGTAGAAGACGTTGAAACGAGTTCGTAGACACGTACCATGCTCAATTTAGAGGTCGCACGAAAAAGTTACGGTGTAAAATCAGTAAATTGTCCGATTTTGGACGAGTATAAATAGTGAGAGGAAAGTTTCCCGAAAGGGAAATCCCCCATTTCTTTTTCTTTTTATTTTTCTTTTCTTTCTTTTTCTTCTCTTTCTTCTTTCCCTCTCCTTTTCCCCGAGCGGCCCGAGCTCCGCCCGATTCTTCACCGTCCGGCCAAACTGGACCGCATCGCCAGTCACGTTCGGACCGGCTCGGCCTCCTTTCCTCTTCTGTGGCGGCGGCGTGGCCTCAATCGCCGCCGTTCGGCCACTGATCGGCCTAGTTCAAAGGGGGAAAAGAAAGACCTCGTCCTGCACGGCAAGTCCATGGAAGGAATTGACCCGGTTCGGCTCAGGTAAGGAGGAATTAGAAATTGAAATTTCTAGGGTTTTATGATTTTTGGGTGGAGGTTGTGATCTTGATGTTTGTGTTGTAATTGGAGATCAAATTAGTGTTCAAGATGTTGTAAGGAGTTGTTTGGGTGTTGTTTGATGTTCGATTGGGGTGATTTTTGGTGAGTTTTGATTTTGGGGAAGAACCGACCACCGTGTCGGCCTCTGTTTGCGGGACTGGGGTTGTTTTTGGCGGCGGGGACGAGGGGGATGAGTTCCTGAGGTAGTGGCGATGAAGTTGGGTGAATTTGGAGCCGATTGGAGATGTTTTTAGCCTCCGTGGTGGAGCCGCCGCCGCCAGCGCGGCGGCCCTGCTGCTGCCTGATAGGAGCACAATGTGCGACGATATTAATATTCTTATGCCCTCATTTATGCTTCGTTTAACCCTTATTTACCTAAGATAGAGTTATAATTTAGTTTAGTGTCAATTTGGTAGAATTTTGGAGAAAGTGTGCTTAATTGTCAGAAAAACGACTAAGTATAGAAATCTGAGGAAAAAGTGAAAAATATGTTGTTTTCGTGATTTTGAGGCCTGTGTTTGACTGACTTATTATTTTCCAAATTTGTTGAAATTTGGCAGACACATAACTGACAAGCTGGAGTGTATTGTGTCAAAATTTCAGATCAATTGGAGTTCGGAAAGTCACCCAAAAGATGGCTTCAACTTGGCAGTTTGAACAAAGATCACCAGGGACTAGCAGGATTTTCCTGAAACTGTGTCCTGACTTCCAGAAGTTATGCCAGACGACCCACAAGGATCCAGGAGGCGAATCATATATCGATGTAAAGCCCTGTGTGTCTAGTTTTATATGAAATTTGAATTGTAGCAAAATCTTTCCTGAGAAAAAAGTTATGCCGGTTTGAATGCACGAAGGTCAAGTCTGCCGAAAGAAGAAAATATAAACCGAGTTCTACATGGATTTGGCTTACGAATATGGACTGAATTCCATTCTTTGTGCAAGATAATTGGCTGAATTAATTCATGGAAAACCTAAGGAGATATTGTTCAATTATTCAGCCATTATCTTGATGATTTTCGGCAGAAAATAGAGGAAGCAAAATTGCAACAAATCCTGATTAATTTTGGGAAAATTCCTGTGCACGTCTCTCAACTTCCACGGACTCTCTCGGACAGCTCACAATGAATCAGAGTTCGAGCCTTATATGGATAGAAAGCTACAAGAGTCTAGTTTCCAAATCCATTAGAATCACCTCAATATCTATTTTCTAGAGAGAGTTATGATGTAATCAATGCACAGAGGTCATTCTGCTAAATTCAGAAAATCAAGGAAAACCTAAACCATTTCGGTTTTGGTTTGTGGCTGGCTTCTCTAGGTTATTTCCTCTATATATAGCTCTCTCTTACACAGAAAAAAGGATCTTTTTTTTCTCACAAAATACTAGCCAAAACTCTACCAAATTTTAACCACAAATCCCATACAGAAATCAAAGTGCCGAACCATCACCACTTCTCCAATTCGCATCATCCTTTCATCTTCGAATTCATCTCTGCTGAAGCATCTTCAAGGTTCTTCTAAAGTGTGATTCGACTAAACTCATGGCTTCTTTAATTTTCTGTATGCATTACAATATCATGTTGTATGATTTGTTGGATTATCACTATTGGTTTATATACTTTGTTAAAGAATTCCGAATTTTATTAAGGATTCATATATTGTTTTCGAATTTGATTCATGGTTTATATGTGATTGCTGAAATTTTATAAATATCTATCTTTATAAACAACACAAAGTAACTATCTATCTTTGTAACCGAAATTTTATTTTTTCTGTAACTGTTAGTGTAACTGTTAAGTAGTTGGTAATGCAAATGTTAGTATATAAATCATCTAACTATGAATTGATGAGCACAGAAGAAGAAAGTAAAACAGCTAGTTAGTAACTATAGTAGTAACTGTATTTCTTATAAGTAACTACTTCAGTAACTATGTTACAATTGAAAACGTGTCTTAGGAACTGTGTTTATCGAATGTGCAAATAAGCGAAGATAAGGTAGCGGCAGCTGCCAAAAGAAAAGGAAGACAAGATGATGAAAACGACGATGATAATGATGGAAGAAAAGGAAAGCAAGCACGAAAATCCGTAAGTAACTGTCATAGTAACTGTTTTTTTTCTTCAGTAAATATCTTAGTAACTGTGTTATAAATGAAAAAACTGTCATAGTAACTTTGCTTATCAAATGCGCAGATAAGAGAAGAAAAGAGGGATAGAGCTAACAAAAGAAAAAAGCAACAAGAGGATGATGGTGAAGATGATAATGAAACTGAAGATGATACATCTAGTAGTGGTGGTGGCGAATCAGATTATAAAATTGATGAAGATGAAGATGCAAACAAGCTCGCTGTGATAGAAAAACAAGAACATCCACTGAAAAAAATTGTAAGTAACTATCACAGCAACTAATAAACTATCATTGTAACTATCACAGTTAACTAGTAACTATCATAGTAAATATGAAAGTAACTGCTTGAAAAGACTCCTTTTGTAAAGCTGTTCCAAGCACTCCACCTGAAACTAGTTTATGGTTCAAAGTCAAACAACCAGGTGGGGATGGTGCTGGAAGCTTACGATTATGTAAGGGATGTGTTTCAGTTTGCCGGGAAGAAGTTTCGAATCAAATCTTCATATGTTTTACAAATTCTGGGGCTGAACCGTACATGAGCATACATTCAGAGAAAAGAGACGCCCATTTCTAATTTTGTGATTAGATTTTTTGGACAAGCCAAAGAAGTTGATAAAAAAATGGTTAATAGAGCCATAACAGCATAATTGAATAGGAGTCCTCAGTCTGATGAGGAAAGAGTGAGCAGAGATGCAAATATAGCAAGGCTGATAATAGTTGGCATCTTAATCAAGCTTCTCTTCCCTAATGCAAAAAGAACCTCCATATAGACATGGTCAGAGCTGTGGAGGATTTAGCTAAGACTTCTAACTATGCCTGGGCAAAAGAAGTCAAAATCTTCATGAAAAGATGTCTCAGTATATACAAGAAATTAGACCATGCATCAAAGAATACAGGAGGATGTATTCACGTCATTCTGATAAGTGCGGGAGTTTTGTCTTCCTTTTATTAATTTTTTGTAATATATCATTTTGCTGATTATAAATTAACATTCCTTTTGCAAACCAGAATTGGCTCTACATGAAAAAAAACCTGGTGGAGCCGATTCTAGGAAGGGAGGATGAACAGCACCTGATCAAAAAATGGGGCCTCGAACAGCTGAAGAAAAAAATGTGGAAGTATTAGCTGAAAGACTTGCCAGTAAGTATCATCCTAGTTATTGTCTCTGTAACTATCATCTTGGTAACTATCTGATAAACTATGGTGGTAACTATCTGATAAACTATGGTAGTAACTATATGACTAACTATCACATTTGTAACTGTCTGTGTAACTATGTTGGTAACTATCTGAGTGACTATCATCTTTGCAATTATATGTGTAACTATGTTAGTAACAATCTGACTAACTATCATATTTGCAACTATATGTGAAACAATGTGTTGCGGGGTCTTTTGATTAAGCATGACTAGGCCAAAACTCACCCTAAAATGCGAGTTTTATGGGAGAGTTTTGTGTGTCATTCAGATTGAGTGGAAATCAAGAGAAGCTTGACAGCATGAGCATGGTGTGGGAGCTAGAAACACACTGCGGTGATGAGAACTGCGGGGTTGGTTTTCTGGGTTTCTGGTTTGAGAAGAGGTGCGGGGCTTGAAGACAGTTATTCTGGAAAGATGGTTCACTGGGCATGAGGCTTGAAGGCATGGAGGTTTGAGATGATGAGAGGCTGCTTATAAGGGGTTTCTAGGGTTTGAGAAAGGGATTTGGGGTTTTGCTTGTATGAATGCTTGAAGACTTGAAGGTTTGAAGGCTTGAAGGCTTGAGGGCTTGAGGAAGTGTTGTTTCCTGTGTTGCTGGGTCTTTGCTGGATTGTGGCATGATAGCTGCAGGATGATTGCTCGGTGATGCTGCTCCTTTCTTCCGATCCCAGGAATCCCCTTTTATAGGCTCAGGGTTGAGGTTTAGGGGAACTCAAATACCCCTAAGCTATTGGATAAACTCTTTCCCTTTCAATCTCACCCTTGATTTCTGCAAGAGGATGGGGAAAAGATGGTTTGCTTGGGTTGATTCCCTAGACAGACAAAGAGTGCTGCAGGGGGAAAGGTCTGTGTCATCCATGGAGGAAGG
This sequence comes from Potentilla sterilis, assembly GCA_963682095.1. Classification (NCBI taxonomy): domain Eukaryota; kingdom Viridiplantae; phylum Streptophyta; class Magnoliopsida; order Rosales; family Rosaceae; genus Potentilla; species Potentilla sterilis. Next base: position 40,632,018 of record OY821762.1, read on the forward strand.
AACCAAGCTGCTGGGTAAAAGGGGAGGTGCAGGAAACGGGGAGAAGAAGGAAAAGTGAAGTTATACTATTCTAATATGGGTTTTGGGCCTTTGGGCCCGGGTTTTAAAGGGAAAAGAATGGCTGGCCCAATTCTCATGCATGTTCACCATTTCATTCATCGATCCAACTCGTTGAGCTTGGATTTCGGGCCCAAGACCGAAATCACCGACGATATTAAATCGACGAATGAGCATGTGCGTTTCCGTAACCTTCCACACCACACCCAAAACTGCAAGCCCCAAGAACGCGTGCATGTGGCTTGGGCTCACATTAAAAGTGTGTTTGCTTGGCGTGCTATAGCCGAGTATGAACATAAAATCCTTATAAAACTATAGGATTTTATATAGTTACGTGACTATGCGTGGTCTTTGTCGCGTGATAGCATAGTAACAAATTATGCGATTTTTCAGGTATCAACACAATGTTAGTAACTATCTGACTAACTATCAATTTTTTAACTATTTTGTGTAACTACCTTAGTAACTATCAATTTTGTGACTATTCTGTGTAACTATCTTAGTAACTATCAATGTTGTAACTATCTGATAAACTATGTTAGTAACTATCTGACTAACTATCACATTAATAACTGTCTGTGTAACTATGTTAGTAGCTATCTGACTAACTATCATCTTTGTAACTATATGTGTAACTATTTCACTAACTATTTAACTTACTATCATATTTACAACTAGGGAAAATGGCTGGAAAGGTCACTAAAGTATGCCCCATTCTAAACTTTGCTCACTAATGTATGCCAAATATCACTTTGATCACTTTTCTTTTCACTTTGCTCACTCATGTATGACACTTTTTATCACTTTGCTTACTCAAAGTATGACAGCAAAGTGATATTTGGCATACATTAGTGAGCAAAGTTTAGAATGGGGCATACTTTAGTGACCTTTCTAGCCATTTTCTCTTACAACTATATGTGTAACTATTTCACTAACTATCTTAGTAACTATCAATTTTTGTAACTATATGTCTAACTATGTTAGTAACTGTCTGACTAACTATGTTAGTAACTATTTGGTAACTATCATTTTGATAACTATGTCAGTAACTATCACGCAAGCAACTGTGATCTGAGTAACTATCAAAGTAAAATATGTTAGGAACTGTAGGTATATGCTAACTGTGTAAGTGATTGTTATTTTTTTTTTTTTAGAAATGTTTCGCAAATAGAAGAGAATACATAGAAGGGACCAGTGAGAAGGATGAAGATGAAACTTAACCAGCCGAGAGGACTGAAACTAAACAAATATAACCTGCACTGCTCAACCAAGAAGTTTCAAAACAGCTCCGGCAACAGCAGATTAAGATTGAGGAGTTAGAAAGAAAATTACAAGAAAAGGAGAAACAATTGGAACAGAAGTCAGAAGAATTACAAGCTGCTACACTGGAAATTGTGGTGCTGAATCAAACTACAGCGCCACGAGACATGGAAAATATAAAATTAAAGGCTGAGTTGGACAGCCAAAAGAAAATTGTGGCCACACTGACTCAATTCTCTGACTCAATGGAGATGACACAACAACTCAATCAGCTGGCCTAAAAAACTTGGCAAATGAAGCCGAAAAAAAAGGTTAGAAAACTAGAAAGGAGGAAACCAGTCAAAAAAATGCATAAGATGAAGAACAGCTTGAAGGAGATCAGCTGGACGCTTTAAGAAGAGTGGAGGGAGAAATAGAAAGAAATCGTCAACTGGCTGAAAAAAGAGCACATGAAGAAAAAAAGAGAAGAAGAAAAAAGTAAAGGTAATTAAAATTTGTTTCAACTTTCAGGTAGTTTTGCTAGTAATTGTTTTGGTAACTACATTAGTAACTAATAATTGTAAAGCTAACTATCTGAGTAACTATATTTTTACTATCTAGTTGAGTAACTATCATCTTAGTAGCTATAATCTGACCAACTATTTATTGATTAACTATCATCTCAGTAACTATCTTAGTAAATATTTTAAAAACTATCATCTGCGTCTCTATCTTACTAACTAACTACTTTAGTAACTATCATTCGAGTAACTATCTGTATTAGTATTTCAGTAACTGTCTGACTAACTATATGTGTGACTATATTAGTAACTATCTGAGTAACTATCAACAGAACTAAGTAACTATCACTTGAGTGTAACTATCTTAGTAACTATCATCTGATTTACTTTCATCCGAATATATGTATTAGAAACTATAACTGTAACTATAACTATCATATAATTCCTATCGAGCAGGTGACAAGGAAGAAACCACTCAAACATATCGTCGAAAAATCCCAAAGAAAGCAAGGTGGTCAACCTAGACACCAGTGAGCGAAATGCATTCTTTCAACATCATGCTGGGGATTATATCTCCTTGGAGAGGTTACAGCACTCCAACTGAATCCCCGCAGCAACAAATGGACATGCCAGCGGGAAATCTGAGGACTCCACCGGTTCACATGCCTATTGCCAGATCACCAACTCTGAGTGACATGATAGCAGAACCTCACAAGTTCCAGATCGTGGAGTTACCGGTTCCCATGCCTGTTTTCAATCAATCGAAGGCAAAAAAAAAAATGTGCATTTCAAATCAAACAAGAATGTGACGGAATTTCCAATTGATGAAATGCACTCTGGGAGTTCGGCTTCATCGCTGGGAATATATTCATATGTTGTGCGAATAAAAAACAGAAAGAGGATGTCTAAAAAGGACAATATATACTGGTGGGGTGATATCAAAGCTGAGCGGGAATGAGAAGAAAGAGGCAAGAAGAAAATTGAAGAAAGAGGGAAGAGGAGATGAGGAAAAAGAAAGAGGAGGAAAGTCTGAGAAAGGTGGTGCAAACATAATAGGTAGAATATGTATCTGTATCTGTTCCGACGACGTCATTTGATGACGTAGTTGGCCTGACAGAGGATGGTGAACCAATACACATCGTTGGTGATTCAGAAGAACCTTATCCACCCAGCTAAAGAGAGGTGCTGGACTAGGATGCACACACAATTTACAAAGATTATATGGATAACAACACGAAGCTCAGGCTGCAAGATTACTGGAACAAGGCACCGAGCGGGTAAGCATAATATTGATTTATCCTACAATCTGTCTTGGTACCTGTCTTAGAAACTGTCTATCCTACTATCTATCCTAGTATCTGTCTGGATAACTTCTTAAGTAACTATCTTAATAACTATTTCAGAAACTATTATCTTAGTATCTATCTTTCTAACTATCTTAGTAACTATCATTTTGAGTAACTATATGTGTAACTACCATATGAGTAACTAACTTAGTATTTTAGTAACTATTATTATCTGACTAATTACCTGTGTTACTATTTTAGTAACTATCTGAATAACTATTATCTGAGTATCTATAATCTCACTGTAACTATCCTAGTGACTATCATCTGATTTATTATCATGTGTGGAGAGTGTTCTTCTGGGAGGCCAAAGAGGTGGGAACAGAAATTTTGAAGCACAAAATAGAATAGGTGGTGTTCGGAACTGAAGTTGCGAACAACATGATTGATGCATTTGGTGCTCTGTTACATGCTGAAATAATTGACATGGACGATCTAGATGCACTTAGAGTAGAAATTATGCAGATTCACTCTTGGGTAAGATACTAATTAACAGGAGAATTATATATTTCTAAAAAATTATGAGATAACTAATCATAAGTCTTGTTTGAAAACAGATGTCCACAGAAGATCTAGAAGCAAAACAAATGCATCAGTTCCTGTGTGAACCACTATATGAGAAGCTTGGTAAAGCGGACATCATTTTGTTCCCACTTACGCATAAAAGGAACTTTCACCATACTCTACTGGTGTTTGAGAAGGAGGCATGCAGATGATAGGAGCATAAAATGTGACGTTCTTAATATGTTTTACCCTCGTTTATACTTTGGTTTAACCCTTATTTGTTTAGAATCGAGTTGTAATATATAATCATGAGAAGTAATATCCTAGCTAGGATAGGAAAACATGCCGGTATTAGGAGAATGATGTCGGTTGTGCAATGGAGGCCGGTTGCTGCATATCTATGGACCATTATCCATCAAAGAGAGTTGTTGAGTCCACTTGAGGAGTCCATGAAGCATTGCAGCCCAATCCATGAAGAAATCGGCAGAAAGAAGATCCCTAGAAGATCAAAGAAAGAAAGAAAACCATAACCGGCAAGGAAAGCGATTTCCTTGCCGAGTTATCCTAGGGTTTCTGCCGATACTTGCCCTATATAAAGCCTTGTTTTTCCTACATAAAAATCATCTCATCTCAAACACAAGTACTAGCCAAAAGCTGTACCAAGTCTCTCAAGCACCAAACATAAATATACTTAGCCAAAACCAGATTCCACCGTCAGCCAAAAATCCGTACCTTCACCCTACCTTCTATCGTGCAGCCGTGCGGCTTCCACCACAACTTGAGGAGTCTTCAAAGGTTCTAAAAGTGTGATCCACTCCCTATATGGCTATTGTATTCTTTTATGTTTGTGTAGTTTGTAAAAACTTGTTTCGATTCTTGGTTTTTGTAAAGTTATTGTATGAACTCGGTTTGTTGTTTGTAATATAGTTTGCGATGTTAACTTGAAAATTTGTGTGTTAGATAATTAGAGCAGTAGGTGTCGATGCATGTTTATGGTTTAAAATTGGTTTGTAATCTAAGGATTTGGCATTAAAACTGAAATATTAGTCTTATTTGAAAGCATGTAATTCTAGATGTTAGGTTTCATCAAACTGGAGTAATAACGAATATAGCTAAGACTCAAAAGGTTCCTTTGCTTTGTGTTGCTCACTTAGAGTTTAAGACTTTAGATAACTTGCATGTTAAAATAAAATGATTGACAACTTTGCTTGTTTTGCATGTCTCTGATTTAGACTATTGCGCACAATTGTTAAGTTTTACCCGGATTAACATAACTTTAGGGCCTAGAACTACCCGTTTGGTCTTAAAACTATAGAAGTCTTACAACTAGGTTGTAGTCGGAACTAAAATTGAACATAATTAAAGCATGTCGATACTTGTTCTTTACTTTCTTACATGCATGATGTACATGTTAAAGAGTCTTTTGTGTGAATTGCTTTGTGTGAAAGATGATGATCACTTGTAAACAGTAGAATTAGGTTTATTTTCGTGTCTAGTAACTTTAGGGGCAGCTTGCTGCCGAATCACTTTCAAACCGCCCCTTTGTGACGTTTTGATGTTGTATATATGTGAATATTTGTCTAACATTTTCATGTTTCATGTACCTTTAATCCCCATCTAGAACGATCTCTACTTATTCTGTACTATTAACGTTTCTTGTAAGGTTTATCATTGAAGTGCCGCTTCGGCAACTCGTCAGCAGATTTATCCACTTTGATTCAATGAGAGCCAGAACAAAAGAAACCGATCAGAGTTATAAAGATGCTGAAAAAATGGTATGTTAGTAACTATCTTAGTAACTATTAATTTTGAAACTATTCTGTGTAACTACTTTAATAACTATCTTAGTAACATTTAATTTTGTAAAATATTATGCTACCTTAGTAACTATCAATTTTGTAACTATCTGTGTAACTACTTTAGTAACTATCATTTGAGTAAACTATTATATGTAACTATGTTAGTAACTATCAATTTTAAAAATATTTATGTCACTATGTTAGTAACTATCTTAGTAATTATCAATTTTGTAGCTATTTGTGTAACTAGCTTAGTAACTATCTTAGTCACTATCATTTTAGTAACTATCTGACTAACTATGTCAGTAACTATCTCAGTAACTATCATATATGAACTATTTGACTAAATATCTCAGTAACTATCTGAAAAAAATATCATTTTTTGTAACTATCTGACTAACTATGTTATTAACATGTTACAATGATTGATATATGGACAAGAGTTGTCCTTGATCAATGAGATGATATGCTGGAGCAAGGATGCCGGTATAAAACAGACACCAAAAAGAGCTCCAGCACCGAATTGAAGATAGTAGAAGAGGCTCTTACTGAAGTTGAAATTCAAACTATAAGGTGGATTGAAGACAACTATAAGTCGAAGATGACTATCAGTTCGTTCAAGGGAAAATTGCTTCGACAACAATCTGATTCGTAAGTTCTAAATCCAGCATCTTAGTAACTATCATCTTGTAAACTGTCTGTGGAATAATGTTAGTAACTATCTGAGTAACTATCATCTTTGTAACTGTGTGTTTTTATTTTAGTAACTATCTGAGTAACTATCATCTTTATAATTGTCTCACTTTTAGTAATCAATTTATTTTGACAAAACAGCGTGGACTGTGGGATATATGTCATCTACTTGATGAGCGTTATCATGTCCCAAGGCGATTTCACCAAGAAATTTGGGAAGAAAGAAGCAGACAAGTTTAGGGCTTACATTCTGAAATGATTTGCGGACAATCGGCATAGTTGGAGAGACTGTTAGAATGAATGAACAGATTGTATATGCTTTTTTTTAACAGATTGTTCATGCTTTGTTTGAACAGATTGTTAGTAAATTTCTCATGCACCTTTCGTTTTGATTTTGGGGGTCTTTTTGCAACTTTTGTTTCGTTCATGTTATCTCAACAGAAACTTGTCTTTTGATTTGTGTGCAAGGATTTTCATGGTTGGTTTGTAACTTAGCTGGCTGGTTTTTCTCACTTTTTTAGTAACTATTAATGATATGTTGTTGGTTTTGGGTTGATCATCTCTCTGGTTTTATTGTGTGTAACCTTTCCTTGATTATACTTTCTCAACTTTGATATCAGTCTTGATTCTACTATGAATATATTCTTCATGCTTTATTTGAACAGATTGTTTCATGAACAGTTAAACAGATTGTTTTTGAGTAACTATTAAAATTACTATTCAAGGAACAGTTTTTGTAACTAACACAGTAACTATCAAAAGTAACATTTTCAGTAACTATATAAACCAATGCATCAGTTTCTATGTGAACCACACTGTCTGGATATAACATTTTCAGTAACATTTTCACGTTGATTTCGGCAGCGGCACGCTGCATTTTGTCGTGTACTTTTTTACCATGATAGTTACTTGTATAGTTATTTAGATAGTGCTTAGTTTTAAACTCACAACAATTTTTAATCTAATAGTTACTTTGATAGTTACTTTTATATGTAATTCAATAGTTACTTACATAGTTATCAATTTTGCAACTTTTGACATATTAACTATTCTGTGTATCTACATTAGTAACTATCAATTATGTAACTATCTGTGTAACTATTTCACTAACTATCTTAGTAACTATCAATTTTATAACTATCTGTGTAACTATTTCACTAACTATCTTAATAACTATCAATTTTTGTAAATATTTTGTGTGACTAGTTTAGTAACTATCTTAGTAACTATCAATTTTATAAGTAATCTGTCTAACTATTTCACCAACTATCTGAGTAAATATCAATTTTTGTAACTATCTGGGTAACTATGTTAGTAACTATTTTATTAACTATCAATTTTGTAACTTTTCTGTGTAACTAAGTTAATAAATATCTTTGTAACTATTAATTTTGTAAATATTCTGTGTAACTACCTTAGTAACTATCTTAGTAAGTATCATAATAAAACATGCATGACACAAATGCAGTGTGCCACTGAATCGCACCACGACAGCATTCCACTACCGAAATCAACATCAAACAAAGCAAATGTAACCCTTCAATAACAGTAAAACCAAGAAACAATCTATGAAAATTTCAATATAACTTTCAATGTAACTTTCAAAACACATTGTTTAGTAACTGTCATTGTAATTGTAAAGTAACAGTTATATATGCTGCAACACATAAAAAAAAAAGTAGTTATTGTTGTAACTGCATGAATATCTATCTACAACATTATATAATTTCTTTACAGCTTGTTCTGTTGTGACCAGCATATTTGTTGTACCTGCTGTACTTGACAGTCTTTTTAACTTCATTTTTACTTCTATACCTCTGTAATTTTGGCCTTCCAGGTGGTCTTTTGGTTAAAGGTGGTTTTACCAATAATGCAGGCTGACCTAGATCCACTGATTTTGAAATAGTAGGAACCGGGTTGATTGAAAAAAAAATATATGTTTCACGATATTTATCCACCTATAAACAAATAAAAAGAAGAAAAAATAAGGATATAATGTCATGTTAATGTAACTATACAAGTAACTTCACTAGTATCTATCAATATCACTATTTAATCTGAAGTAACTAACTAAGTAACTAACTAGGTAATTATCTAAGTAATGATAGATTTAGGAGAAGTAGTGCATCTTGAAAAATTGGTTGATATATGAGTACACATCAGAACCATGTTTCTGAATCACAACAAGGGCATGCGAGCAAGGAAATCCGTGAACTTGCCATTCTCTACATGAACAATAGAATTCTTTCAAGTTCACCATAACAAAATACTTTTGGCACTGAACTTCATAAATGTATGTATCAGATTTAATAACTAACCAGTGTCTTCCCAACTCCAAGTTCACAACCAGATTCTTTTCTAAATTTGGACACAGCTCAATAATTCATCCAGCTGATTCTTCCTTCCGAGAAGTAATTAAAGCCATAGACTTAAGACGAATGCCTTCGTTAAATTCAATAATGGGAAGGCTCTTCAACTCCTTCACCCAATTGTTCAAACACTCAGCCAAATTATTGGTCATTTCCCCAAACCTTTCACCTTTAAAAAAGACGATGCCCATGTTTCCAACGGAAGATTCTTCAAAAACAGATCAACAACCTCACTACCTTCATGCTTTAACTTCTGGAAATTAAGGTCAAAATTGTCACGCCCCGGTCCCCGCTTCGGTGGGGGTTTAATCACCCTACGCCGATCCCGAAGTGTGAGTTAAATGTTACAAAGCGGAATGTAAATAAAGAATAAAAACACTTCATTCTAAACTCTTCACCCTAGGCTCGTCCGACACTTCGACACGACAAAATCTAAACACTTCTCTGCAAAATATAAAATAAATGGGTGGTGACCAAAATCACGCGCTCAGTGAGTGCCCTATGTAATATGTCAGTAAAGCCATGTCATTTTACACACGCTACAAAATACGTAGAAACATAACACAACCAAACCAAAACATATAATATAATAACGATGCATGCATGTAATGTTCCTCCTCATACTTTGCACTGTCCTCAAATATATATTTTTCTTCTTTCATTAGTGTTCTTGTTATACTCATGGTCCCCAGTCCAGAAACCTGAAATAGATCATTTTATCGACTTCTGGAGTCGAAGGAGCATACTTTTCCCAAACTCGTGCACATGTGGGATGATCATAGCTACTGGATGTCCCCATGAGTTAACTCAACTACACGAAAGGTTTTATTTCTAATAATAGTACCCAAACACTCATGTTCCCTTCAACATCCAATCACACCATTTTCCCATCATGAAATACATGATCAGGTAATATAATTCAAAACAAAAATACATACTTTCCAACATTATGTATACGCAACAACCAATAGAGAATCTAAATATCACGAAACATATAAAATTTCGCATATTTTGTAAATAGATCAAAACATGCTTTTCAACTATTTTAAAAGCACATAAGAATTTTTGAAACACATTACATAAACCACTTACCTCGACGAACCGAATCGACACCTGGATCGTTGATCGAGCAACATAGAACAAGCTTTTTAAATTCACAGTTGGATCTAACTCCAACCACCATGGATAAAAAGATTGTGTCGATACAAATCTGTAGCCACTCGCGGATTAAGAATCGAAGTTACGGACCAAAAGTTATGATCCGAAGAAGTTTCCTAACAAATCTAATAAAATAATAATATTGTAGAGAGAGAAAGATGAGAGATAGAGGCTCTCTCTAGAAATACACGGTAGGAAAATAATTGGGCTGGTCTCCCCTATTTATAGGAGAAAGCATAACATGTGTCACTCATCTATTTGTGCATTTGTGCCACATGTCACCAAAAGATAAAACCACATCCCTTTACAACATCTTGACACTTGTCAAGATGACTCATGAAACATGGGATAAGAGCTGAAACAAATCGCAGCAGTCCTTGGTCATTAACCAAACTCATTGACCAATAGGGACGCGCCACGTGGCAAAGAGACAGGATTTCGTCGAAACTTCTAAAAATCGTTAAAATTAGCTCGTGAACTCAAATAATTCACCGAAAAATGTGACGAACTCGTGACAATCTCTACTTTCTATTTCTAACAAGAAAAATAAAATATGACCAACTTCAAAAATCATGATATTACAATCTACCCTCCTTAAAGAATTTCGTCCCTGAAATTCACACCACATACAAAAATAAAAACATTTATGGCTCTACGCTATGACACGAGTATCCTAATCAACCACAAACCCTGGAGTTCTAATCTCTGGTTTGCTCCGATACCATTCTGTCATGCCCCGGTCCCGACATCGGTGGGGGTTTAATCACCCGACGCCGATTCTGAAGTGTGAGTTAATTGTTACAAAGCAGAATGTAAATAAAGGATAAAAACACTTCATTCTAGGTTCTTCACCCTAGGCTCGTCCGACACTTCGACATGACAAAATCTAAACACTTCACTACAAAATATAAAATAAATGGGTGCTGAGCAAAACCACGCGCTCAGTGAGTATCCTATGTAATATGTCAGTAAAGCCGTGTCATTTTACGCACGCTACAAAATACGTAGAAACATAACACAACCAAACCAAAACATATAATATAATAACGATGCATGCATGTAATGTTCCTCCTCACACTTTTCACTGCCCTCAAATATATATATATATATATATATATATATTCGTTAGTTTTCTTGTTATACTCATGGTCCCCAGTCCAGAAACCTGAAATAGATCATTTTATCGACTTTTGGCGTCGAATAGGCATATTTTCCCCAAACTCGTGCACATGTGGGCTGATCATAGCTACTGGATGTCCCCATCAGTTAACTAAACTATACGAAAGGTTTTATTTTCAATAATAGTTTCCAAAAACTCATGTCACACCCCGAAAAATTGGATAATAAAAATTCAATTTCGATAATGTAAAAATCCACAAAAACTCCATACTTAAAAGTTATTAAACAAATAACTAAGTACAACAACAGAGTTTAAGTGCGTGGCTCAACACTCAAAAATGTTACACCAATAAAACATGAATGTAACAGTAGAGTCTCACACGGTCACTCACTAACCCAAAACAAAAAGGAAGACAAGCTAGACCAAAGTCCACACCTACTAGCCGTGCGACTCAGATGCCACTCTCTGGCTGCTGGTCCTCACCTGCAAGTCTAGCCACTACACCAACAATTGGTGCACCGGGTTGTAAACAACGAACTCGGTAAGCTTTCAAAGCTCGTGTGAGTAAAACAGACAAATTCAAGATAATAAAATTAAGACAAACAAAATACAAGGTACGATTCAGACTTTCCTGCTTAAAAGCATAGTTCAGGAAAATACAAATATTACACAATTAAAATTGTAACTCCTGCATAAAACTTCGTTCAGGAAGTCATGCACAAACAACAACACAAATGTAAACAAAATGCAAACATATAAGTAATCCCTCAATCCCAATTGAAGCCAAGATGTTACCATCTTAAACTCAAGAAAACAACGCACAATCAACCAATGAATAACACACAGGGCAATGACCTTAGTCATTCCCATCCGACTCTCACCAAGACAGACAGACGAGAGCTCTAACTGATAATAAATGCCACAAGGATCCCAATTCAACCACTACTGGCAAGATCATTTCCGCCACACATGTAAGATCTCAATTCGACCACTAATGGCAAGATCTTACATTAGCCGTTGGTTTCCAAACCAACCCAACCACACAACACACATGTAAGATACCAATTCGACCCCACTGGGCAATATCTTACATTCACACAATACACATGTAAGATACCAATTCGACCCCATCGGGCAATATCTTACATTCACGTTGGTTTCCAAACCAACACATACACTCACCTAACACACAATTATGACAATTTCATAACAATTAAAGCACCCAATTGCACACCCACAATACATATACTTCACGTAAATATATATATATATATATATATATATATATATATATATATATACGTAGACATTCACTGGTCCACTAATATCAACTATAGTCATTGATCGTAAAACCCTTTGAAAATCATTTTTAGAATAAATTCATTTTACTTACCAATGAACCGTAGTCGATCAAGTTCATTCAATTTAAAAATAATATCATTTTCATAAAACTATTTTGCATTTAACCATCCATTACTATAAATTAACTCGTAAAACAATACGAACACAGTGAGGTTTACTCACCTTAATTCACCAAAAAGGTAAATCTCAGCTTAACGTCGGGCCTCGGAGGAATTGAGTCGATTTGGACTGAAACGGCGTTCGGATCGGACTGCTACAGTGCCGGTCAACCGTCAGTCAACGCTCAACGCTGACGGTCAACGTTGACTGGGTCGGGTCTGGGTTGGGTTGGGCCGGGTCGGGTCGGGTCGACGCTTACTGGGCCGGGTCGGGTTGAACACAGAAACGGGTCGAGGGAGCTCGGATCGGATCGGAATCGATCCGGTCGATTCCGCTTGATTCGGCGTGATTCACTTACACAAGGAGGAGCGCACGGTTGAGACGAGTCGAATGGTGGGTCGCTCGAGCTCCGGTGATGCCTGGAACGGCGAGTAGCTCCGACGCAGGCGGTGGCAAAAACTTTCGGGCACTGCTGCTCCGTGCACCGGCGGTGGGTCGCGCCGATCCTCGGCTCAATCAAAAGAGGAGAGAAAACCCTTTCGATCGGTGGGTGGCGCTTGCGCCGTGGAGGCCGGACGACGGAGATCGACAAAGGAGAAGACCGACGTCGGGGAGAGAGAAAAGGAACAATAAAAGTGGCCAGTAAATTTGCTACAGTAAAAGGTAAAACGGACCAAAAGGGAAACTCTGACTTTTACCCGAAATTCCCTTCTATTTATAGCAATTTCTAATTTTGGAAATAAATTCAGCATGCCGTAACTTCTTCATACGACTTCTGTTTCACGCGTGCCGCGTATCTACGAACTCGTATCGTTGGGTTTTGCGACTTTCGTGAAGAGAACTTTTCGAAAATCACGACGGAACAGAAAGTCAACTTTAATCCCTCGAAAATAAACGTTTTCGGAATTTAAAACTCAGAATCCCCTCCAATAAACTCGAAAGATTCACAAGAGAACGATTTATAAAATCGGGGTTACTACAACTCATGTTCCCTTCAATATCCAATCTCACCATTTTCCCATCATGAAATGCATGATCAGGTAATATAATTCAAATTAAAAATGTATGCTTTCCAACATTATACATACGCAACAACCAATCGAGAATCTAAATATCGCCAAACATATATAATTTCACATATTTTATAAATAGATCAAAACATGTTTTTCAACTATTTTAAAAGCACATAAGAATAATATTTGAAATACATTATATAAACCACTCACCTCGACGAATCAAATCGATACCCAGATCGTTGATCCAGCTTTCTAGAATTCACCGTTGGATCTAACTCCAACCATCATGGATAGAAAGATCGTGTCAATACGAATCGGTAGCCACTCATGGGTTCAGAATCGGAGTTACGGATCAAAAGATATGATCCGCGGAAGTCTCATCGCAAATCTAATGAAATAATAATATTGTAGAGAGAGAAAGATGAGGGATAGAGACTCTCTCTAGAAATACACGGTAGGAAAATAATGGGGCTGGTCTCCCTATTTATAGGAGAAAGAATGAAACGTGTCACTCATCTATTGGTGCATTTGTGCCACATGTCACCCAAAACAAAAACCACATCCTTTTACAACATCTTGACACTTGTCAAGATGACTCATGAAACATGAGATAAAAGCTGAAACAAATGGCGGCAATCCTTGGTCACTAAACAAACTCATTGACCAATGGGGACGCACCACGTGGCAAAGAGACATGATTTCGCCGAAACATCTAAAAATCGTTAAAAACAGTTCGGGAACTCAAATAATTCACCAAAAAAATGTGATGAACTCGTGACGATCTCTACTTTCTATTTTGAGCAAGAAAAAAAAAATTTAACTAACTTCAAAAATCGGAATATTACAAAAATATTCACAGGTGCGAGAATAAGCACATCGCATAAACAACAATGGAATCATTTTGCTTAGGTAAGAACCACTTGGAAACTTGCTACTGAGATTAGTCTGAAGATGCCTATAACAAAATCCATGTGGACTATTCGGAAAGTCTGCAGAAACTGCATTAAAAGCCCAATATTACGATCTGATATGAAAGTAATTTGTCTTGTAGAATATCTCGATAGCTCTTCAGACAAAATCTTGAGAAAGAAGGTCCAATTTCTCACATTTTCAGAATCCACAATAGCATAAGCAACTAGATATAATCCTAAACAAAATAAAAGAAAAAACAATGTCAGATTCATGTAACTATACAAATAACTACACTAGTATCTATCAAAGTAACAATTTAATATGGAAATTTTTGTAACTATAAAAGTATATGCACTAGTATCTATCAAAGTAACTATTTGGTCTGAAAGTTCCTGAAACTATAAAAGTATTTCCACTAGTATCTATCAAAGCAACTATATGGTCTGGAAGTTTATGTAACTATACAAGTAACTGTTTGGTCTGGAAGTCATGTAAATGAAATTGAAAAACAATAGTAATGAAGAAAGAAAAAGAAAAAAGGAATGACAATAATTAACAACAAAAATGAAATAACAACAAAAATAAAGAAAGCGATGTACCACAATTTGCGTCCTTTGCGGAAGCAGCAAGAAGCTTGCCTTTGTATTTGTTTGTGATAAATGTAGCATCAATACAGAGAACTGGTCTGCAAGACTGAGAACCATCCATCCAAGCAGCATACGAAACAAACATACGCTGGAACCTTCTTGTTTCAGATTCGTACTCTACAGCTAGCCTAGAATATGGGTTGGATTCATATGTGCGCTCACAAAACCATGATAAATTCTGGAAAGACTTAATGATAGGACCCGAACCAGATTTCACCCTAAAACCATGATAAGGTCCTGCGAGGACCACCTTAAGATTAACTCTATCGATAAATCGATAAGCCAATTTTAAGATAGACAACCCTAAACCTGCAACAAAACATAAAACACTTCAATAATAACCATTCTGACTCCAGGAGCCCCATGCTCCCCCAAAAACAAACAACTTCCCCTATAAACACAAAATCATTTTAATTGATTTACAGGTCATCAGAGCAATCTAATCAGGAACTGGGAATACAAAATCAAAGAGTAAAAGGATCAACATATCCTACCAAGCGGAAGCAAAGACGACGACTATGCCTTGACACTGAGTACCCTTGACCTCAAATAAACTAGTCTGCAAACTGAGCGATTTAAAACGAAGAGCCCCGGGAAAAGTAAAGTAAAAACGTTAGAGTGAGTCGATAAAAATAAAATGATTTAATATAGTATTATAAATGAAAGTATCATATTACTTTCCCAATGTTTTAGAAATAAAAACCACAATGCATGTATTTTAATAAAACGTCCCACATTTAAGAAAATCGTATTTAAAAATCAGCCCCGCTGATATATCAAATAAACAAATAATATTTTTGTTTATATATATATTCAAAACGAAATATTTTTGAAAATCAATTAATAATATTTCACGACCAATCCCATTGGTCATATAAAAACCCAACCCCGCTGGTTCGGAAATTTATTAAATAACAGAAAGTCTCATAAAAAAAATATTCCCGAAAACCAAATAATATAAAATCATGACCAATCTCATTGGTCATATAATAGGAGAAGGTTGGCACCATTTAATAGTAAGCCTCTCAGGCTAAGGGTTGAGCCTCCAAAACTCTATAGCGTCCCACGCTAAACCTCTACACATCTACGTCGACCACCGAGCGTGAGTCTGACCTATATGGTCAAGTCGTCACCTCGCATGGGATGAGGTTAATAAGCTAGCTAGCATCAATATATATATATATATATACGAACCCTGATATGGTAAAAATCCGGAAAAAAAAAACCGAAAAACACACTTTCCCTTATATATAATAATCAGTACGGTCCCCGACCGCACATCTGAGGCTTATAATAATCATAAATAGTATAATAGCCTCAAAATATATTCATATATATTCGACATATCCAACATGCCCTAAAATAATATCGAAAATTTATATATATAACATCGACACGTCTCACATGTCGTAAAATCACAAATACGAAAACATAAAATCCCCCGGAAATCTCTTTTCCGGTCTTTACATTTAAATATATATATAAGACTTATTCAGCATGATCAGATATGAATAATTAAAACATACTATTTCCGAAAATCTCGTTTCCGGGTAAAATTACGTACTACTAAAATATTAGTAAAAGCATAACTCCAAAACCATATTTCTTTTTAAACAATAAATGAACAATTATCACAAAAATATGAGAATTATCGACTTTCGATAATTCATATCATGCTTAGAAATTCATTTAACTAAATAAACTGCATTTTAATAAAATATTTATGCATGCATTTATGTCAAATAAAATCCACTCACAGTACGGTCGAGTGTGCCGCTATTCCGCGCTCTAGTTCCGTCGAGTAACTTCTCGACCTGTAACAGAGACGTTATTGCGGAACTCGGAATTTATTGTAAACGTTAAATTTACGGACGTCCTCACTCGTTTGAAACGTCCCAAATTTACTCAGGACACCCATCCCGATTCCGATAACTTCTTTTACTGATTATTTCGTTGTAAAATTCTTTTAACCAGCTTTTACTTTTTTTACGGTAAGTCAACAGTAACATTTACTTGTCAAACAGTAATTGTGGAAGTCAACAGTAAATGGTTAAAGTCCAAATTACTATTTACCATTTACCTTTACTGTTTACCTTTTACTTTTACTGTTTACTATTTACTGAATTACTGTTTACTGTTTACTTTTCACTTTTTATTGTTTTACCGTTTTACTTTTACCTTTTTATTAAAACTATTTACTCTTCTTCTTCCTCAGCCGCCAGCAGCCGTAGCACTGCCGCCACACTGCTGGCAGCGCCAATACAGTGGTCGAAACACCTCAAATTCATCCCAAAATGATCACCACCACCTCAGGACCTCATTCCCCCTGCTTCCGGCATCCAAAAACCCCGCAGCCGCCGCATACAGCGGCCGACATGGCGGCCGGACCTCCTCCACCTCTAATTTTCCCCAATTTCCACCTATTGAGCAATAAATTACACTTAATCGGCTCTAAACATCGCTCTGAACTCAATTACAACAAAAACACCAATTACACACCCTCCACCGAAAATCACAAAAACCCTATAAATTTCAAATCCTAATTTCTCCTTACTTGGTTTGAGTTTGATCAATTCCTTTCATGGACTTGTTGCACAAGTCGAGACATTCGATTCCCCCCAAGAATTGGGTCGAACCTTGGCCGGAGGAGGAAGTTCCAGTTCAATTGGGTTTAAACTTCTCGGGGTGAAATCGGTCGAACGGCAGCGAATCTCCCCGTGCCACCATCACAGACTTGAAGAGGGAGCTGAGACGAGTTGATCGTGACCGGTGGCGCGCCGTTTGGTGGCCGGATGGCGGAGAAAGGTGGAAGGCGGCGCTGGGTGGTGGGCTCGGCTGAGTCGCGAGGAGGAAGAAGAAAAAGAAGGAAAAAGAAAAGAAAGGAAAAAGAAGAAAAAGGAGAGTTTTCCATTTCGGGAAATTTCATTTCCCGTTATTTATACTCGTCCAAAAACGGCAATTTCCAATTTTTACGTTATAACTTTTCCACACGAACTCCAAATTAAACGTGTCACATGTCCACGAACTCGTTTCAACGTCTTCTATCCCCGTCGGGTAAACTTATTTAAAAGTCAACATTTAAAACTTTCGAATCGTAAAAACAATTTCTCGGAACGTAAAAATAAAAGATAAAACGGTCAAAAGTTAGTTCAAGGTTCGGGTCGTATCACTTAGACTCAATACCAAGCACAGCTTCCCTCGCGTGATCTTTGCCATACCAAGCAGTATGATAAGGGATATCTAAGCTGTAGTTTAGCTTTATCTCTTGCAGTATATCAATAGTTTTCTTATTGGAATTCTCACGAACCTTTTCAAGCATCACCTCCCTTATAATCTTGTTGCACATAATCTTACTCTTTTAAAGCTGGATGACACAATGACATCTATGTTCGTTCACCAATTCATTAATCACAAAAAAAAAACCATTATACTTGGATAGAAGGTGCAAAAATCAATTAGCATATATACTTTTTTCATATTAACTATTAAAGTAACTAGTAATTATCATAATAACTATCAAAGTAATTAGTAACTATCAAAGTAACTATCTAATTAACTAGTAACTATCCAAGAAATTATAAAAGTAACTAGTAACTATCAATGAAACTATCAAACTAACTATACAATTAACAGTTCATGTGAGTTCAAAACTGAGAAATATAGAAGTAACTATCTAAGTAACTATATAAGTAACTATCATGGTAAAAAACCATGACACAATGCAGCGTGCCGCTGCACCACACCACGACAGCGGAATGCTGCTAAAATCAACATGAACAAAATAAAATGTAACTATACAAAATCTGTGTAATGACTAATGTAACTATACCTGCATAAAGATGCCTTCACACACCAATTACAACCTTCAGAATGTTTCTTCTTGCAAAAAGCAACAACAAGTTCCGGCTTGTTTCTCTCAAAATCATACTCAAAACCAACCTCCACGGCATACATTCGCAACTTCAACCTAAACTCTTTCACCCCACCCTCAAATATCTGACCATTAGTGGCAAACCCGCTCTCAGATTTCCCCTTGAAATCCGAGGTGGATCTGTGTAGCCAAGATTAGAGAATAGTTATATTGAAAAATTCGACATAACCTCCCCTAAAAATGGACTATCCCAGAACCTGTAAATTAAACATTTCACTTCTAATATGATCCATCTCCATTAAACTCCCCAAATAGGACCTGTTGTCCCTCACAAAACATCCACCACCAACCCAAAAGAATAAAGGTCACTAACCCAACCATCTCAAACCAAGTATTCAACATTTAACACAGTGGTTACATAAGAGCATGAGCTATAAGGTCTAATAAAATACAAATATAAAAGTGTATGAAGAAAACAAATCCTACAAGTCCAGAATGGATGACGGTGGATAAGGAAAATGCCTCAACGTGGTGCGGTCCAACCTCAGCGAAACCTACTATCTAGGCAAAACGGAAAACCAAAGAGCCCCGAGAAAAACACAGGAAAATGTGAGACAAGCTCAATGAGAGGAAAAAAATAAAGTTATAAACATCTTTTTAGAAACTCGTTCTCTTTGAAAATCATTTCTCTTTAGCAATTCTTTTGCATGCAATGAACAACAGTGGAGAACAATTTGCAAGATTATAATACTAGTGAAAACTTGAGAACCGAATCGTAATATATCTCATAGTGAAAATTAACTAAACATATCTTGATAAAATCTCATAGGAAAAGAAGGCAATAACTGAGATAAAACACAAAACT
Organism: Potentilla sterilis; assembly: GCA_963682095.1. Lineage (NCBI taxonomy): Eukaryota > Viridiplantae > Streptophyta > Magnoliopsida > Rosales > Rosaceae > Potentilla > Potentilla sterilis. The sequence continues at coordinate 40,651,596 of OY821762.1, forward strand.
TCCTTGCAAACTCAATTTGTGTAACTAACTCGTAACTCAAAACTTTACCAAACTTGTACCCAAAACTAAACTGGTCATGCACCTACATTGACTAGGTCATAATAGGCAGAGCGTGGCGGACAACTGGTCGTGCACCCATGTTAAGCGAACTTAACATGGGCAGAGCGGCGAGGGGGATTAATTGGTCATACACATGTGCGCATCAGGCAGAGCGGGGGAACTGATCATACACTTGTGCGTCCGCCGAACACAAGCAGAGCGAGAAAGGTATACGTGCACGTAACCGGAGTAACTGAGTCATCGTAACGTAAAATCACTGGGGTTGGGTACTCATAAGGTAGTTAAACATCTCATTTATATTCTCAATTCAAAGATTTCCCTCCCTTCGTAACCGCAACGACTTCTAAAACATTAATCTCAAGAACAATTTAAAAGTTTCTTTCTTTTTCCCCAAAACAAGCAAATTAACTCAAAAGATGAATCATAGAACCCCATAAAAACGATAATAATAAATTTATGAGAAAACTTAATAAGCCTTCATGAAAAATAAATAGATAAATAACAAACTCATTAAAGTATTAAGAAAACTTCCTCTCTTTTCGAGGGTAAGCAATTTCATTTAACCATAAATCACAAGTCGCATAATCGCATAAATAAGAAAATAAATTAAGGTCTCATGAAAATAGATAATAAATAGATGCAACAAGAAATTTAAATGTCGGAGTAATTGCATGAAATTATTTAAAACAAAGTCCAACTCACAATAAAGAATGGCTAGATGTGTCCGAACTCGGGATCTTCCTCGGAAAATCCCTCAGCCGGATTACCTAGACAATAATTATGTAGGCAAGGTTTTATACTCAACTTCAATAAACCAAGTAAAGGAAACATGGATGCATCCTAGGAATCGTTGCTCTTCCTCTCACCCAAACCACTACATCCTCAAATATTATCAATGCATGCTTCCACCACCTTCCATTTAATCTCAACACCTCAAATTTAACAGTTTTTCCCCAATTATTCTCATCACCAAACCCTAATTCCAAATCAAAAATTTCAACTAATTTACTTAAACTAACTCTCACACTATCTAGGAGGTATAACAATGCCTAAAATGATAAAAAGAATACTATGGAACGCCGCCGGAAGCGGCGGAGCCGCGGTGGCTCATGGTGGCCAAAACCCAACCTTCAAGAACTTCAAAACTAGATGCAATCCTATACTTAAAACAAAACCCAAAAGATAGGGAACAACTCTTTTCCTTGAGATTTCTCCAAATTTTTAATGGTTTGGCCGGAATTTACAAAGCTTGCCGGAAACTATTTAATCTTCTCTTCTTCGATTTGTGAACAATAAGAGGAATTAGATTAAAAACTAGTGTAGAAGGAAAACCCATGAGGAGACAAAGAGATTGGTACCAATTTTATTGCCGGAATCCACCGGAAATTGGAAATTGTGGTGGTAGCACTAGGGAGGCACGTCCTCCTTCTCCCCCTTTCTTTTTTCCGAAAAGAAAAGCTGCTGCCCCAGCAAGGAGAGGGGATAATGCAGCTTAATTAAGCTAGGATCAAGTGAAATGACCAGAATGCCCTTTTAATAAAAACGTTTATAACTTTTTCGTTAACACTCCGTTTAACCTGCCGTTTGCGCCTACATTTTCATATCGCCGCACTCTATTTTCCTATGAAACAAATTTATAAAAATTATGAAAAACTACTTTTGTAATAGGAGATGCTAATTTAATGATAAGATAAATTAATATCTAAATGCGACGCAATTAAGCAAAGTCATGGTAAATTCTAGGTTCGGGGTGTTACACTTAGAGTGAATAAGAGACTTCTATCTTTTAGAAAGATACATTTTCGGATCCTCACGCCTACAACAACCCAAAAGTTCATTCTCTTCAAGCAAAACACTAGTCTCCTCGCTAACATTATTACTAACTACACTTTCTGAAACAGAACAACTAACATCTAAACAATGAACATCCACATCAACAAAATCATATTTATACTGTTTCTGCCTAAACCCGGGGGCCTGGTAGATACACGGTGAATCCAACTTGATCTCCTGCAATCCTGCTCACTAAGGGGAATACCGGGCGGGCCGGTCTTCTCCTCTCCGATGCCTAAGTTAGTATAGTTGGAATATATATAACCAAGGCACGTATGTAAGCAGGGAGAGATAAGTTACCTAATAAAGAGGGTAGTTGGGGCCCTTATATAGGTGGTTGGGGGTGAGGGTTGGCCTCACCCTTTGATGTGGGACTGGTTCCCTTCTGTTTGTACCTTCTGGTGCCCTCTTTGGCAGGCTGGCGCCCCCGGCCCCAGGGTCCCTAGAGGCAGGATAGAGTGTTGGGCCCCGAGGCAGGGTGCTGGTGATCCGGTCCCGAGCCTTGGGCCGGGCCCTGGTGCACTTGCTGCGGGTCTGTGGGCCTGCTGTAGCCTCTCTGCGGCTACTGTCAACAAGTCCCCCAAGTTCCCGGTCAAGTGCAATTTTGAATGGGGACTTAAATCTGTCTTGCTCTTGTCCCGCAGGCCCGCAGGGTTACCAACCTGCCGGTGCCCAGTCCCCCAAGTCCGCGTTAAAGATTGGGCGTGACCGAGGTGAGTACCTGTTACCGATGGGAAGCAATAGTTGAAAAGCACGTTTGTAATATAAGTAGCACTGTGCTTAAGTGTTGTGGTACTATGAGCATGGAGTGGGGTTCACGGGAGCTCGACCGGGCGTCCTGCCATATCGAGACGAGTCCCAGATGATCTTGCAGACTGGACCTCGCCCGGGCGTTTTGTCATATCGGTGCGAGGCGGAGTTCACGGGAGCTCGACCGGGCGTCCTGCCATATCCAGACGAGTCCCGGATGAACTTGCAGACTGGACCTCGCCCGGACGTTCTGCCATATCGGTGCGAGGCGGAGTTCACGGGAGCTCGACCGGGCGTCCTGCCATATCGGGACGAGTCCCGGATGAACTTGCAGACTGGACCTCGCCCGGGCGTTCTGCCATATCGGTGCGAGGCGGAGTTCACGGGAGCTCGACCGGGCATCCTGCCATATCGAGACGAGTCCCGGATGAACTTGCAGACTGGACCTCGCCCGGGCGTTCTGCCATATCGGTGCGAGGCGGAGTTCACGGGAGCTCGACCGGGCGTCCTGCCATATCGGGACGAGTCCCGGAGACGCTAGCCTGCGGGAGTGCCTGTTGGTGCGTGGACTAAGCCAACAGGAATCCCGGAGAGTGTTACGGCCGTACCGTGGCATCGGTTAACACTTGCTAGTTCTTCTCAGCTTTTGTTGGTTAAGCGTTGAGGTAATGTGCAGGTTTGTTAGCCTACGGGGATACTTGTTCTGTGTTAGAGAAACAATCTGCCCAGTGGAGTGGCGTTGAGATAACGAGTCTCGCCATGTATCCCCAAATGTATCACAGTTCAGTGTGATGTAGGGTTTTTATCCTGCTGGACAAGAGTACATGGGTTAGATGTAAGCTCGCCCGGGTTTATAAAGCCCATGCGTTTAGAAGCCTTGAGCTGTTGTTGGCTCGTTCCTGCCCGTAGGCGAAGGAATGTGACAACCGGTAGAATGCCTTGAGTGGGTTAAATGTCACAGGGCCGGTGGAATGCCGTAGTGCTGGGCGGATCTCGACCGGGCGACATGCCATATCGAGACGAGTCCCCCAGTGATATGCAACGAAGATGGTGCTAGAAGGAGGGTTTATACCTGGATAGATGCTCTCGAAGCGATTGGAAAAATTACAACCGGTGAGAGGTCTTCAAGATATACAATGAAGAAGCCATGCAGCCGGTTGAATGATCATAATCGTGAACTGGCATGGTGCCGGATTGATTCGGAGTTGACTTTCTGGGGAATGAGGGGAGTGGACGCCTCGTTGTTTGCTCCCATCTCCTTAAATGCCGCTTGTAAGTGGGACAGGTGGCGGACATGCGATGAAGGGGAGAGCCCATCAGTCCCATCAGTTATGATAGATGGGATCCCTTATCCATGTTGGGACACGTGTCGACAGGGAGCGGTCTGAGATGGAGGGTATCCACAGCTGGGGTTGCCTTGCTTTTCTTGTTGCCCTATTTATTGTCCACTCTGCTCTCCTCCTGCCGCAATTTGCCTAAACCTTTTGCCCTCTGCTCTCCTCGTCCACCTTGCTGCAGATCTGAATTATTTTTGTGTTAGGATTATGGCGTCTGGGAGATCTGCGTATTATGGCGGCGCAAGCCGCGGGCCCAGAAGGCACGAGTTGCTGGATGGTGACAGGGTGATTCTCTGTGATGAGCCAGTCAGAAGCATGGATGAAAGAGAGATTAGGGAGTTTCGGGCGAAGTGGGACATCGATTCTTCTGTTAAACTTCGAGGCCTGCGTCCCGGAGAACTAGCCTGTAATCCGGAGCCGGGCTGGGTTGCTGTTTTCGACGATCAGTTCCGACATGGACTATCGCTGCCGCTGCCGGGATTTGTTCAGTACATGCTGAGCTCACTAAATCTTTCCCCGGCCCAGCTTCCGAGCAATCAGTGGAGGCAGTTGCTTGGGCTTGGGTGCCTGTTTAGTCTGAGCCATATGAACTGGCCCACGGTTAATGAATTTCGGGCGCTGTACAAGATCTCCTATTGCAGAAAGGCCCAGTGCAGCGGTTGTGTGAATTTTGCCGCGCGGGAGTATGGTCCTGCCATCACGCATCTGCCGTCGTCGGTTTCAGATGTCTGGAGGAGGTTGGTGGTGCTGGCCGGTGGGAAGTGGCAGCATACTTGGAGGGGCTATCAGGTGCCCGGGGCTTATCAATCGATCGGGGACCAGTCGTTCCGGCTGGAGGACTTGGAGAAGCAACGGTTATACCGGTTGTTTGCTGGCTGGGACCATCTGAGCCGGAGCTCCTATAATTTCATCCGATGGAACGTGCTGGAGATATGCGGGATGGGGAGAAAACCTGGTAAGGTGTCTTGCACTTTGCTTTTGCATGGTTGCTTGTGTTCTGACCGCTCGACCTATCGGTTTGCAGCTAATGCCCCCGGCTCGCGCTTAAAATTGAGGAGACTATCGAACCGGATGAAGAGCTTGTAGCCTCGAGATTGATGGAGACGGGGAAGACGGCCGCGAAGACCGTTATTGATACGGCTACCCAGAAACGCAGGGAGCATGACAGGCCGGTGCCGCTCGTGTTTCCGGACGCTCACTATGGAAGACGACCGGGCGGTGAGAATAACTCCCCACTCTTTATTCGGGAAGGGCGGTCTGTGGGGTTATCTGGTCCAGAACCCGTGGCGCGACCGATGGCGGTACGGACCTCGCGGGAGAGGGAAACGGCAGAAATGTTCGGGTGCCGCCGAAGCAGCCTTGGTGAAGCTCCGCCCAAGAGGGCAAGGGCACTTGATGCCGGGGCGTCAAGTTCGGCTGGGCCAATCGAGCGGGTGGTGGCTCCGGCCGTGGAGGTGGGTGGTCGAAGGACTCAGGTGCCGGAAGCCAGTCGCAGTTCCGGTGGTGAAATTGGTAGGTTCGTGGTCGCTACCATCGAAACCTTGGGACTTGACCGGGAGGACCCTGGGACTGGACCCTGGGACTGGACCATCGGGCGAGAGCAGGACGAAGCCCGTGGAACTAGCTGTTCGGGTAAGTGTTTTTGTGCTTCCTTTTCTCTTGGAGTGACACGAGCTAATGTTCCTTTGTTTACCTTTGGCAGCTGGTTCATAGCCTTTATGCCGCGGAGCCCAGAGGGGAGGCTGCTGCGGTTTTGGAGAGGCGGGTGGAGGAGCTGAGCGTACGGGTGGACGTGGCGGAAGCCAAGCTTGCGGAGGAAAGAGAGGAGGTTGGTCGGTTGGGCACCGAGCTCGTGCGAGAGAAAGAACTAACCGGTCGGTTGCACCATGAACTCTTGCAGGAGCAGGAAGAGGCCGATCGGCAGGCTGCTGCTCGGGGAGGGAGGGTCGCGGAGCTGGAGGCGAAGGTTTTGGAGCTGCAGACCCAGGCTGTTGCCCGGGAAGAGAGAATCGCGGAGCTGGAGGCGAAGGTTTTGGAGCTCCAGAGCCAGGTTACAGTAGTCGCCCAAGGAAGGGAGAAGCTCACGGAATCCCAGCTTGCTGAAGTGGCCGATAAGGCTGTCGACGACTTCCGGGAGTCGGTGGAGCTTGAAGAGATGTTGGACGCGGCCCGGGAGAAGGGCATTAGCGACGCTTATCTGGAGTGGAGGGAGAAAGGATGGCTTGATGCCGAGCAGATGGAGGCTGATATAGCCCTAACCGAGATAGCGGAGCAAGAGCAAACTCTAAAAGGTGGCGGGCCGGGGATTGGGTGCTCCGGGGGCGGTAGCTAGCTGTTTACTTTGTACATGCACATCTTGTAGCTGCTGTAGTTTATTCTTTAATGCCGTAACTGCGTATTTGCAATATTGATGCTAAATACACTGTTGTCGCTCTGTGAAATTACTTAGGGTAGAACCGTAGGTGCTGGATATTCCACGGCCGGGTGGAATAGATGCCCTCGGTGTCTATAATGTGGAATGCTGCCGGTCCCACGGCCGCGGTGATCTGGTAGGGCCCTTCCCATGTTGGTTCTAGGGCCAACGGTTTTTTCTGGACTTTCTTCATGACCCAGTCCCCGACTTGTAGCTTTCTCTCCCGGACCCTTCTGTCATAGTACCGGGCAACCCGCTGCTTGTAGGTTTGGTTGCGCATATGCGCCTGGTCGCGGCGCTCCTCAATGAGATCCAGGTTGAGCAGTAGCCCCTCGGCGTTTGTTTCGGCGTCCTAATTCTCGACCCTGCCGCTGGGTATACCAGTTTCTACAGGGAGTACCGCCTCGCTTCTGAATGCCATGCAGAACGGGGTCTCTCATGTTGCCTCTGCTGCTGTTGTTCGGATGGCCCATAGCACCGCGGGAAGCTCTTCGGCCCAACATCCCTTCTTGGCATCCAGCTTCTTTTTGAGAAGGGTCTTGATAATCTTGTTGACCGCTTCTACCTGGCCGTTGGTCTGTGGGTGCGCCACTGAGGCGAACAACATCCGGGTCCCCATCGAGGCTGTGTACTGGATAAGATCAGCATTATTGAATTGTGTCCCATTATCCGTGACAATAGTCTGCGGTACTCCGAACCTACAGTAGATGTTCTTCCATAGGAACTTTTTAACCCGTTCCTCAGTGATCTTTATCATGGGTTCTGCCTCGACCCACTTAGTCTGATAGTCCACTGCCATGATGGCATACTTGTATTGTCCCACTGCTGTTGGGAAAGGGCCGATGATGTCTAATCCCCATTGCGCGAACGGCCATGGTGCCAACAGGATTGATAACGCGATTGCTGGGGCATGAGGTATAGAGGCGTACATGTGGCACTTGTGGCAGCCGCCCGATATTTTTCTTGATACTGCCGCCATGTCTGGCCAGAAATACCCCGCTCGGAGCGACTTGTGGGATAATGACCTTGCGCCAGAGTGATTACCGCATACCCCTTCGTGGATTTCTCGCATTATAGCCTCTCCTGCCTCTTTTGTCACACACCTCAGCTGGGGGAAGCTGTGCCCTCTTCGGTACAACTGGCCATTGAGGAGACCGTACCAGGCGCACCGGAGGTGCATCCTCCTGGCCTCTACCGCATCCTGGGGGCTGGTTTTGTCAGTCAAATACTTGACTATTGGATCCATCCAGCTTGGCGGCGCTTCTTCCACCACAAATATCTCGGAGATGGTTTTGTTTATACTTGTCTGCTGGAGAGTTTCAATTTTTGCTCTCCGGTACTCTGGGAGGTAGTTTCCGGTTGCCAGTCTTGCGAGGGCGTCTGCATGCCTATTTCCTTTTCAGGGAATGTGCTGGATCGTGGCGCCCTGGAATGGCTCAATCAGGGTTTTGGCCAAAGCCTGGTAGGAGGACAGCTGGGGATCCTTGACCTCAAACACCCCGTTCATCTGGTTCACCACTAAGTTAGAGTCGTTGTATATCTCCATGGACGAGATTCCCAACTCCTTGGCCAGTTGTAAACCGGCTATGAGGGCCTCATACTCGGCAGCGTTGTTGGAGGTGCTAAAAAGGAACCGTAAGGCATACTCGTACGACTGGCCATCAGGCGAGGTTATCATGACACCAGCTCCGCTCCGCTTGGTCATTACGGAGCTGTCCACGTAAAGTTTCCAGCCGGTGGGGAGGCCTGGTTCGGTCTTTATGGCTCGCACTGCCTCGGTGTCTTCGTACCGGGCGGGGTGCGCTTCTACCGCCATTGGGGTGAGTTCACATATGAAGTCAGCAGCTGCCTGTCCCTTGATGGCCGTTCGCGGGGCGTAAGTGATGTCGAACTCTCCCAGTTCAACTGCCCACCGCACGAGCCTACCGCTGGTCTCTGGTTTTTGCAAGATTTGTCGCAGAGGGTGATTGGTATATAAGGTGATGGAATGAGCCTGGAAATAGTGCCGGAGCTTCCTGGCACTAACAATCAGGGCCAGAGCCAATCTCTCTATGTCGGGGTACCGGCCCTCGGCTCCAGTAAGTCCCTTTCCCGCATAGTATACCGGTAGTTCGAGCGTGTCTTCCTTCCTGATGAGAGCCGCGGAGACGGCCGTTGCGGATGCAGCTATGTAGAGGTATAACATTTCGCCCGGCACTGGTTTGGATAGGAGAGGCACTGCAGACAGATAGGCCTTGATAGACTGGAATGCCGCTTCATGCTCCGCTGCCCAGTGGATTTTCCTGGTCTGTTGTGCCTTGAGCAGCTTGAAGAACGGGGTGCATTTGTCGGTTAGGCGGGAGATGAATCTGACAAGGGCGGCTAACCGGCCGGTCAACATCTGGACCTGGTTTCTCTCCCCTGGCGTTTCCATATCTAAAATTGCCTGGACCTTCAGCGGGTTGGCTTCTATCCCTCGCTGGCTGATGATGTGGCCTAGGAATAGGCCCTCTGAAATCCCGAAAATACACTTCTTTGGGTTTAAGCGCATTCCGAATTTGAGCATCTTGCCAATGACTACAGCCAAATCCCGGACGTGGGCCCCTGCAGTCAAGCTCTTGACCAGCATGTCATCAACGTAAACCTCTACGGTTTTACCCATTTCTTGCTCCAGCATTCGGTTTACCGTTCGTTGGTAGGTGGCCCCGGCATTCTTTAGACCGTACGGCATCCTCTTATAACAGTAGGTACCTCGGTTGGTTGTGAATGATGTGTGCTCCTCATCATCCGGGTGCATCCTAATCTGATTATACCCGGCGTAAGTGTCCATAAAGCTGAGCATCTTAAAGCCGGACATGGAGTCTATAAGCTGGTCAATCCAAGGGAGCGGGAAGCTGTCCTTTGGACATGCCCGGTTCAGGTTAGTGAAATCCACGCACATACGCCACTGGCCGGTTCCCTTCTTCGGCACCATGACCACGTTAGCCAGCCAGCGAGGGTACTAGACTTCCCGGATGAAACCTATACCCCTCAATTTCTGTATCTCCTCCCTGATGGCCTCATACTTTGCCGGACTGAAGGACCTCCTCTTTTGCCTCACCGGGAGAGCGTTGGGTAATAAATTTAGCTTATGGACGGCTATCTCCGGGGATATGCCTGGCATGTCCTCGTAGGACCATGCGAAGACCGAACTGTTGTCCCGGAGGAAGGCTATGAGCTCTTGCCTGACAACCGGATCGAGCTGCGTCCCTATCACGACACTTCGCTCCGGGTGGTCTACCGAAATGCAGATCGCTTCGGTTTCCTCCACGACCGAAGGTGGATCCAGCTTTTCGGTGAATCACCTAACTCTTTTTGACTTGATGTCATCACGGGGGTCAATGCTCAGATCCGGCACTGGCGCCTGCTGAGTGGTTGTGAAGACCTCGGTCCGCTTCCTCCCGTGGGTCAGGGCTTCTGTGTAATACTTACGGGCGATCCTTTGGTCCCCACGTATGGTAATAACTCCGGTTGGTGAAGGCATCTTCAGCATCAGCATATGGCCGGCTATAAACGTTTTAAGCCTCCATAACCCTGGCCGACCGATTATGCCATTGTACGATGATAGGCAGTCGACAATGATGAACTTCAAATGCTCCTTTTTCGTTCTGTCTCTCTCGCTGAAGATGATCGGTAGGTAATCCGATCCCAGAGGCTGGAAGACCTCACCGGAGAAGCTTATGAGCGGCTCGTTATCCTGGGATAACTTGTTCCTTCCTCTCTGCAACCCTTTGTATGCGTCTCGGAACATTACGTTGACTGAGGCTCCGGTATCGATCAGCATACGACTGGTTATCCAGTGGTCTATTTGGACCGTAATGAGGAAGGGGTCGTTGTGCGGTTGGATTAAATCCTCCGGCTCTTCCTCCTCGTAGAAAGTGATCGAGTTCCATCCGGTTTTAGCGGCTTGGCCGCTTCTTTCGCCGAAGGCGTACACCTCCTTCCCCCGGATCGATCTTAGGCATCGCTTCTTTGAGCTCCGGGTGAGCCGATCTATACGGTCCCCGCCGTGTATCATGTTAATGCTCCCGTGTACCTCGATCCCCCCGGGAGTGCGGGTGCTTATAGTTCCTACCTGCCGAGCTCGCGGTTGGTCGTTGCTGGGGTCATTCGGGCGGGCCTGGTCGTTCACGACCGCTTTCTGGGGTTTTTGGTCACCAGTCCGAAAGGCTAGATCTTGGGGTTTTCCTGCTGGCGCAATAGCTAAAGCCCGCGGTGGTCACTCCGCTGGCGTAGCTGCCAGAGGCTGCGCCGAGCGCACAAATGGCGGTCTTCTCCCTGGTCGGGAACCGTTGTCACTGCTTCGTCGGGGTTGCCACTCCTCCCGCATCTCTGCTTTCCTGGTGGCTGCAGGCGCACGGTTGCGATCTAGCCGCCCGGTCTTGCTTCCATGGGATGGCGGTAGGTCGTCCGATATTCGCTTGGGCGCCTTGTCCCCATATGTCTCGTGCTCTGCCTGAGCGTGCCTGACGGCCACGGTCATCAGCTCGTCGTACCCCAGCGGCTCCTGCACTAGTAAGTTGTACGAAAGTTCCCCAGGTCTTAAACCCTGCTTGAAGGCCATCCCTGCGATCTGCTTGTCCAGGTTCCTGACCCCGGCCGTGGCAATTTGCCACCGGTTAACGAAGGCGCGTAGCGGCTCGTTGTCAGTTTGCATGCAGTCAAAAAGGATTGTTGATGTTTGGGCTGTCCTGGCTCTGAGAATGAACCGGCTGACAAACTTATCAGCCAACCGCTCGAAGGTTTCGACTGAGTTCACTGGTAGCTCGTAGAACCAATTCAACGCCTCTCTCGAGAGCGTCTCTTGGAATACGTTGCAGCACATGGCGTCCGAGTAGCCCCTCGTCCCTGCTTGTGACTTAAAACTGTCCAGGTGCTGGTACGGGTAGCTCGTTCCTGAATAAGTCAACTTCAGAGGCCATTGGCTTCCAGATCTTTCTGATTCCCTAATCCGGCGCGGGAAAGGTCCAATACGCTCGTTGAACCGCGCGCCACCCCGCGGTCGCCCTGCCATCCTCTCGCTGGTCTCCATGCGACCCTTTATGTCCGACACCGAGGCGGAGAGCGCCTCGAGTGTGCGTGCGGTAGAGCTTTCCTGCTCACTTGATGCCTGGCTCGTGCGGTACGGGGGCTCGGCCAGGCCGGAGTTTTTCAGAGCTTCCGAAAAGAGTGGCGTGGCCACATGCACGGTCTTTCTTCTTCCCGTAGCCTGCCCTACCTCAAGATGCGGGAATTCGCTAGCCTTGCCTGCTGGCCGCGGTGCTGTCCGAGGAGTGCCTTGCTGACCCTCTCGCTCCAGGGCCGCTAATAGGGCAATGTTTACCGCCTTCAATTCTTGGCATCGGGCCTCCGCTCTTAGCCGATCTTGATCGCCCTCTTCTCGCAAGCGTTCGACCTCTGCCTTCATCTTTTTTATATCTCCCGGACCCTTCCGGTCGGGGTTTTCTGGTTCCCGGCGATCATGAGCCCTGTCTTGGATGGGAGAAAGGGCGAACCTCGCACCGACCTCAGCCTTTATGTTACGGGCCGGGTCGGGGAACTGAATTCGCGCTTTCGATTTGCCGTCTCGGCCGGGGGAAAGGACGAACCTCGCACCGTCCGCAGCCCCTGTACCTTGGGCCCGGTCGGGGAACTGAATTCGTCCTTTCGGTCCTTCCGTGCTGGGTTTTATCTTCCTTCCTTCCATAGCTTCCGGACTGCGGATGTAGCTACCTCTCTAAAGGATCAATAGAGCAACACAACTTTTCGTACGTATTCCCACAGACGGCGCCAATTGTTTCTGCCTAAACCCGGGGGCCTGGTAGATACACTGTGAATCCAACTTGATCTCCTGCAATCCTGCTCACTAAGGGGAATACCGGGCGGGCCGGTCTTCTCCTCTCCGATGCCTAAGTTAGTATAGTTGGAATATATATAACCAAGGCACGTATGTAAGCAGGGAGAGAGATAAGTTACCTAATAAAGAGGGTAGTTGGGGCCCTTATATAGGTGGTTGGGGGTGAGGGCTGGCCTCACCCTTCGATGTGGGACTGGTTCCCTTCTGTTTGTACCTTCTGGTGCCCTCTTTGGCAGGCTGGCGCCCCCGGCCCCAGGGTCCCTGGAGGCAGGATAGAGTGCTGGACCCCGAGGCCGGGTGCTGGTGATCCGGTCCCGAGCTTTGGGCCGGGCCCTGGTGCACTTGTTGCGGGTCTGTGGGCCTGCTGTAGCCTCTCTGCGGCTACTGTCAACATATACCATCCCAAAACTCTAAACATCATGCTCATATCAACCTCATTTCTATGATAGTAAACAGTAGGATCCGGATAAACATTATACTTGAGTTTGAAAACCAATCTTTCCAACTCTGGAAAACGATCTCGTATCTGATGACAAAAATCAACAAAAGTACAATTATGACCAAAGGAAAGTGCTGCTCATTCACCATAATACACAAGCTTAGCAGTATAACAACTGTCCATTGCACCTACAGAGAAAATCATCATAACATCAATGAGCAATCCATGTGACTGTAACTGTACAGAATCTATCAAGTAACTATGATTTTAACTATCAAATTTGACAAAAAAAAAAACAATCAGCTACAAAGAAGTAGCTCAAGTAACTAGCAAAGTAACTATGAAAAATAAAAAAAAAATGTAAAAATAAGACTGGTCTAACAGTACTTCAATTCACATAAATTTTAAGAAGCACAACCTAACTAATTTTCCACTCAAACAATTTTTGAAACTATGTTAGTAACTATCAATTTTTGAAACTATCTGTGTAACTACCTTAATAACTATCTTAGTAACTATCAATGTTGTAACTATTCTGTGTAATTACCTTAGTAACTATCTTAATAACTATCAATTTTTATAACTATTCTGTGTAACTATCTTAGTAACCATCAATTTTATAACTATTCTGTGTAACTATCTTAGTAACTATCAATTTTGTAAATATATTGTGTAAGTACCTTAGTAACTATCTTAGTAACTATCTTAATAACTATCATGATAAAACATCCAGGACACAATGCAGCGTAACTAGCAAAGTAACTATGAAAAAAAAAAAAAAAAAATACAACCGGTCTGGTCTAACAGTACTTCAATTCACATAAATTTCAAGAAGCACAACCTAACTAATTATCCACTCAAACAAACACAACACATATACGAAGCAAATCCACACACCAATTTCAACTTCAAGATCCTAATTGAAACCGTAACCTCCTGCAATTGGGGAAATCAAATTCAAAGATGAAAACTGAAACTCCGATCAACAATGAAATCAACAACAACATGAATAATCTAACAATGAATTAAATCAGAGATGACTTACAATAGTTTGGACGACCTCGAACTCGATCCGCATCTGAACCAGCATGAATCCGACGCTAGAGTTGTAGTACCCGACGGAGGTGGTGACGGCGGACTCGATGTTGTTGAGGTTGATTCTGATGTGGTGTCCGTCGGGGTCATTGAACTTGGGGTTGCGGCCGGTGTCGAACTCAACGGCGAGGAGTAGCTAGACGACGGGGATGGTGGCGTTGGTGAAGAGACCGAAATACTGGCTGCAGAGGGCGTTGGGTGGAGAAATGGAGTTGGTGAGGACGAAGAAGAGGATGAGAGAGAGAGAGAGAGAGAGAGAGAGAGAGAGAGAGGGCGGCACTAAAACGAAGAAAAAGAAAAACAAGCTCGGATGGATCAGAGAGAAAGAAGGAGGGAAACAAGTAACGGAAAGAAATATTTGTTACAAACAGTAAAATCGTCCCTTTGTAAATAAAAAATAACCCCTTTTTATTATTTGGTGAAATTGAATGAACCTTGTTATAATAAATATATTAAAATTATGTCTTTTTTCATAAAGTGAAAAAGAATGGGTTTTTATTCTGATTTTTAAAGTTAGATAGTCCTTTTATCTAAAATGTGGTTATTTTTTTTTTCCTTCTCTTATGCAATTAGGAGCCACAGATAGGCCTCATCATGGGCCGGGCCGGGCCAAGCCCTACCCTAAAATTTAGGGCTTAGGGTAGGGTCGGGCCGGACTTTGACTAAGTCAACATAGCTTAGGGCCGGGCCGGGCCGGGCCGGGTTAGGGCTTTGATATGTAAACCCTTACCCGCCCTTAAGGCCCATTCTATTAGGGCTAACAGGGCCGGGCCGGGCCGGCCCTTTAAACTAGGGTCGGGTTGGGCTTTTAGGGCCGAATATGAAATAGAAGTCAAATTTTATAAAAGAAGTCAAATTTTGAAAAACGCTATGAAATAGAATTTTATTTTTATGATGAAATACGGTGCTGGTAAAAAAAATCACTTAAATCCAACAAAATTAGAGCCCCGATCGATGCGGTCAACCTTATTTAAACTTATCTCTCTCTATGTGAAGTCATAGTATCGGGAGTAAACGTTCCCAAATTTTTACATGGATGATTACGTCTCATCTATTTGAGAGTTTAATGTTTGGAAGAGTCGACGAAACAAGTTCATCTAAAGGTACGTAATAGCGTTTTCGTGTGATAAGTTTTATGAAAATATGGTTGACCGTTTCGATCGAGCATCGAACGTTTACGAAACGAGTTGATTTTTATATTCTACTCATATTTGACTATAACGATCATATCAGACGGTCAAAAATTTTATTTTTTGAATTTAGACATTATAATGACAACATGCTTACTAATGTAGTATAACTTGATTGGTAGATTATACTCAAGTGTACAACTTTTTGAAACAACTATATACAAGAAGTCAAATTTTGAAAAGCGCTATGAAATAACATTTGATCTTTATGATGAAATACGGTGATGGTAAAAAAATCACTTACATCCGACAAAGTTAGAGCCCCGATCGATGCGGTCAACCTTATTTAAGCTTATATCTCTCTATGGGGAGCCATAGTATCGGGAGGTAAACGTTCCTACATTTTTACATGGATGATTACGTTTCATCTATTTGAGAGTTTAATGTTTAGAAGAGTCGACGAAACAAGGTCATCTAAAGGTACGTAATAGCGTTTTCGTGTGATAAGTTTTATGAAAATATGGTTGACCGTTTCGATCGAGCATCGAACGTTCACGAAACGAGTTGATTTTCATACTTTACTCATATTTGACTATAACGATTATATCAGACGGTCAAAATTTTCATTTTGTGAATTTAGACATTATAATGACAACATGCTTACTAATGCGGTATAACTTGATTAATAGATTATACTCAACTATACAACTTTTTGAAACAACTATATAAAAGAAGTCAAATTTTAAAAAACACTATGAAATAGCATTTGATCGTTATGATGAAATATGGTGATGGTAAAAAAATCACTTAAATCCGACAAAGTTAGAGCCCCAAATCGCTTAGTGAAGACATTTGTATGTATTATGTAATATAAAATAGTTAAAATTTTAGAGTAGGGTCGGGCCGGGTAGGGCTTGGCCCTAAAGGGCTCAATAGGGCCGGGCCGTAGGGTAGGGCCGGGTTTAATTTGTTCGACCCTCACCCTACCCTACTCAAAAAGGGCTAGGGCCGACCCGCCCTAATGGAGGGCCGGGCCGGGCTTCGGCCCTATAGGGTAGGGCGGGCGGGCTTTAGGGCGGGCCAGGGCCAAAGGGCCAAATGATGAGGCCTACACTACCAGAAAAGGCGTCATAGCCGACGACGCCATCTCGTCGGCCGTTTCCATTAATTCGTCGGCTATAGTCATAGCCGACGATACTTCGTCGGCTATAGTCTCGTCGGGAATGCTCCGTCGGCTATAGTATAGCCGACGACACACGGGGTAAGTCGTCGGCTTATGAAACACCAGGTATAGCCGACGAAAAAAGCGTCGTCGGCTATACTTCGAACATTGCCGACGAGAAGATCGTCGGCTTTAAAAATTACGTAACTGCCCCTAACCCGAAGTATAGCCGACGACACTATCGTCGGCTATACGTCCAATATAGCCGACGACACTATCGTCGGCCATAACAATCGCCGGTACCAGAAACGGCTTTTTTTTGCCGGAAGCCGGGAGGGTATAGCGGACGACATATGTCATGTTCGTCGGCTATAACGGTTATAGCCGACGAAATTTGGTAAAAATCGTCGGCTATAACTGTTATAGCCGACGAAATAATGCCAATATCGTCGGCTATAACCCCTAAATATTTAAAAAAATTAAAAAATTTTACTCGGGCCCAATTTCTCTTCGTCTTCGAGGGCTGCAGAAAATGCACAAACAAACATCCAAATATCCAACAAATATCCACATCAATCCATCCCTAATATCCTACATACTGTACAAATTAACCCACTATATCTACTCATCATCACCCCCTAAACGCGTAGCGTCGTCGACCGGATCGTTCGAGTTCCGGTGGCTATGGCTGTCCTGATCGGCTGGCGTACTCCGATGCGGGGGGGGAGTGGGGACGACGAACTGGGGCATCTGTGGCGGAGGCGGGGGCTGGAGTCCAGCCTGCTGGGCCTCCCAAGACTGCTGCATCCATCGGTACATCTCCGCCACAGATGCGTCTCTGGCCTGCTGCGCCGAAGCCTCCGCAGCCCTCGCCAACTCCGCCTGCTGGAGCGCCTCCACCGCCCTCGCCAACTCCGCCTGAGTCCTCTGCAGCTGCGTCTGCAAGTCTCCTCTCGTCGAAGCCGCACGCTGCGTGCTGGGATTGGCCGGCGTGAACTTGAGAACCCCATCTCCCGCCGCGCCTAGGCCTCTCTGGTAGAAGTAGTTGTTCCCCGTCCCTACCGCCGCGTGCATGATCTGAGAGGCCAAGCGCGGCTCAAGGGTGTCGATCGTGGAGGCAAACTCCGCGATCGCCTCGTCGGACGCCCCGTCTCCCAGAGTGTCTCGCGCGATCCCGAAGGTGATCGCGTCGGTCTCCGCATCTATTTCCGCCTAATTGACAAGAAAATATAATAAACGAATTAAAAATTATATATATAAATTAATTTCATGAAACACTTTTATTTAAGATGGACGAATACTTACCACTTGGTCGGGACGCCCCGGATATATCTGCGCATGAATCCACGACAACGGCCTCAGCGGTCGGTCCCTCCTCGCCATCTCTGCCCACTGCCTCCAGGAGCGGGCGCCGCCGTGGTGGGGGTGCTCGTTCCTCCTGCGGTTGTCGCTGTTCGTCCGCGAGATTTTCTGTATTATAACAACAAACATATAAACGCAAATATAAATTAGTAACTAAATTAAAATATTAGGAACTAACCAAAATAAAATTAATAACTAATTTAGTTACTAACTAATTTAATTTAATTAGTAACTACTTAACTAACTAATTTAATTAGTAACTACTTAACTAACTAATTTAATTTAGTAACTAACTAACTTACTAACTACCTAATTTTATTTAATTTAATTTGATTTAATTTAGTAACGAACTAACTAACTATGTAACTAACCAACTGACTTAATTTAATAACTAATAACTAACTAACTAACTAATTAATTGAATTAAGTAACTACATAATTTAATTATTAAATAACATTAAAAAGTTATATACTACCAGGCTAAATTTTCTTACCGAGACCCTGTCGCTCCCGAAGTAGGCTACCAGCCATAGCCACTCGTACTCCCTGTACCGGAACTCGTGGGGGGTTGCAGCTCGCCCCAAGCGCTGCTCCACATGGTACGTCCTGTAGTGCGTGGACAGCTCGTTCTTCCACTCGGAGTACCTATATTAACAGAACACAACTGTTAGATATATATATTCGTACACTGCCAATAAATATATTTATACAAAAAAAAGCAAAACACATAACCTGTTCTTCAGCTGCTCGTCTCTCCACCAGTCCAAGGTAGGATGGACTCTAAACCATTGCTGCAACATTATAAATTAATTAGAAAATATTTTTATATAGTTATAAGGACTGAATTCATAATTGTTTATTTTCTATAATAAAAATCATATTTAACTCACCGACAGTGCATTGTACACTCGCGCCTTGATCTCATCGGGCACAGAGCCCCAGTCGGGCCACAACAGTGGGACCCTGTCCCGCACGAGCATGCCCGTCGCGTTGATGTACTTGGTGGTGGTGTCTCTCCGCTCAATCGGGCGTCCATCCTCACCGGGACCGGGCAGGATCTCTCTGATCCCACCGGCCAGCTCCCTCTCCAGGGTGGACATGTTCGCTGGCCCTCTGGTCCGTCTCGTCCCCGCGGGTTTATTGACGAGGACGCCTGTTAAAATGAACACATAGTTAAATAATTATTTAAACTAACTAATTAAATAATTAATTAAACAATGTAAATAATTAATTAAACTAACTAATTACCTGCGTCGTTGTACTGCTTGTCCCTCTCACGAACGGCCCACAGGCCGCGGCAGTCCTCTGAGTCGAAAGGACTGTAGAAGTAGGCCTCCTCCCAGGGAATCTCGTGAGGCCGGTCGTGCCTCCAAATCTGCCTCCCCCTGGCGTCGTACTCAGGGATGGCAGGGAGGAACTGGACCATGTACATCCCCGATGGCGGAGACATACGGGGCGTGGACCCTGAGGGGCCTGCTCCCCCTGACGGTGGGCCCCGTAGCTGTGGACGCTGTCGCTGTGGGGGGACAGGGAGCATCTCTGGAGGGTCCAGATCGGCGCGCGGTGGGGTCGGCTGCCGATCCTGGAACAGTGCTGAAGTGCACTGGGGTCTGGTGGCTCTGCGTCCTCCTCCGACACTCGAGTCAGGGCCCGCTCCCGTCGACTCATACGAGGAGCCCCCACGTGGATCGCTCGGCGTCAATCCCATCAACGTCTCCTCTCGTCGACTCAAAGGCCGGCCTAGGCCCCGACGACCGCTGGATCCGCTCCCCCCACGGCTGGATCCTGCCTGAGCGTCGGGGTCGCTCTCGGTCCGTCTGCCAAGCCATCGGTCTACAAAGCGACGGTTTCCTGCACAATTAGTATATAAATTCCATAAATTGCACAAAAATTCCACAAAAAAATTAAAAACTTCATTCAATGTATATATACCTAAATATATTTATACCTAATTATATATATATATATTCCGAAATATAACACAAAATTCCTTAAATTTCACAAAAAAATAAAAAACTTTTTTAAATATATATATATACCTAATTATATATATACATAACTATATTTATACCTAAAGGTATATATATATACCTAAAAATTCTTGTTAATTCCTCAAAATTAAACAAAATTCTACACAATTCCATAAATTTCACACAAAAATAAAAAACTTCATTAAATGTATATATACCTAATTATATATATACCTAAATATATTTATACCTAATTATATATATATATATATATATTCCGAAATATATATATATATATATATATCCTCCTAAAAATTCCACAAAATTAACAAAAATTTCACAACATTAAAAAAATTTCCACAAACTTCCATATACCTAATTATATATATATATATATATATATATATATATTCCGGAAAATATATATATATATATATATATATCCTTCACAAAATTCCACATAATTCCAAAAAATTAACAACAATTCCACAACATTCCATAAATTGCACAACAACCCTAAATTCCACATAATTTCACAAAAACCATAAAATTTCACAAAAATACCTAAATTCCACAAAATCACAAAATTCCACAAAATTAACAAAAACCCTAAATGAGGGAGAGGGGGACTACCTGACATGGTGGTGCGGCTAGGGGACGAGGACGGCGGTGCGGTGCGGCGGCGACGGCGGCTAGGGAAGGACGGCGCCGATCGGTTCGAGTTCGGGTCGGGGAGGGCTCGGGAAGGCCGGGGACGGGGTGGGGAGGGGTGGGGGAGGGCCGGGGAGGCTTGGTCGGCGTCGGGGAGGCTCGGACGGCGTCGGGGAGGCTCGGGGAGGGGTGGGCGGCGATTTAGGGGTTTAGGTTTTCTGCAGAAATGGGGGAGAGGCGCCTCTGTTTCAGTTTAAATCGAGGGACTATAGCCGACGATTTCATTTTAATTCGTCGGCTATGACTATAGCCGACGATTTCGTCGGCTATAGTCTCTAACTAAATCCGGGCCGGGCCTAAGTTGGGCTTTGCGGGCCGGTTATAGCCGACGAAGTATGCACATCGTCGCCTATAGTATGCATATCGTCGGCTATTCTTTGAATCTCGTCGGCTATAGTCAAGGACCTCAGCAGCCGTCAGATCTCCCCCATCCAACGGCGGACAATGAAACGGCGCGGATCGCAACACTTTAGCCGACGAAGTTCTGTATGTCGTCGGCTATTCTTTGGTCAAACTTTCGGTCAAACCTCTAAACGCTTTAAAACGCCAATTGGCCCGTCTAGATGACGTTTTTTGGCCTGACCTTCAACAGAGAATAGTTTCAAATCGATGCGACGCAACTAACCGTATAAAAATTTTCCTCCAAATATTTACCGACCGGCAGGCTACCCATAGGAAAACGGAAGTAAAAAACAGTTAACCGCAACATTCGACACGCAGATTTTGTCGGAATCTTGTCATTTTTCAACCGTAGACGTATTTCATTATTTCGGTCATATCTTATTTCACGACACATTTGCATTTGAAGAGTGTACGTATAGTATCTATTTGAAACTATACATTCACTTAAACACTTAGTAAACAAGTTAAGGAACATTAGTGCATATGTTCCGATTTCGAATCTAAAAGTTTTGAAAATCTATTCCAACCGTCAGATATCACCGTTAAGATTAAATACATGTATGAAAAAAAATACAACTAGATCTGACAACGTTAAAGGCTCGATCGGATCGGTCAAACTGCTTGGTCAAACCTCTAAACGCTTTAAAACGGCAATTGGCCCGTCTAGATGACGTTTTTTGGCCTGACCTTCAACAGAGAATAGTTTCAAATCGATGCGACGCAACTAACCGTATAAAAATTTTCCTCCAAATATTTACCGACCGTCAGGCTACCCATAGGAAAACGGAAGTAAAAAACACCTAACCGCAACATTCGGCACACAGCTTTTGTCCGAATCTTCCCATTTTTCAACCGTAGTCGTATTTCAATATTTCGGTCGTATCTTATTTCACGACACTTTCGCATTTGAACGGTCTACGTATGGTTTCGGTCAATATACTTTAGCCGACGACTTGCAAGTCGTCGGCTACAGTATGGGAATTATAGCCGACGAATTGCAAGTCGTCGGCTAAAGTATGGGCATTATAGCCGACGAATTATGGTCCATTTCGTCGGCTATAACGCTGATCTTTCTGAAAATTTGCCATTTAGGGCCTGAAAATTGCCTATTTCACCTGATAAATTCCTGAATATCGCACAAACAAATCAATACAATTTCCCATAAATTCGAAAAACGGTAATTAAGGACAAAAATTATTTTCATACATGCATGCACCATCGTACACAAATACATACATAAATAGTATACTAAGGATGATAATCAGAATCATCCTCATCACTTGAGTCAGACGTAGTATAGTAGTTAATATCTGGCAACCGGTGCTCGTACTCGTCGTCTGAGTCATCGTCGGCCTGATATAGACGATTCGGATTAACATCATACATGGGCACCTGACCCCTAGGAAGTCGGACCACTCTGCCCGGCGTCACATTATTATCGCGGATGGTGGAGGATTCTGGAATGTCGCCGGCGTCAGGCTCTTGGTATGCGGTCGCTTCTTGACACTCTGTGCTCACACCAAGTGTGGTAGCACTGTATATGTCTCGCTGAGACACATGGTTCACTACCTTCCACGTGCCTTTGTTCAAAGGATCGTCAAGATAAAAGACCTTTTTGGCCGCTGTGGCGAAAACAAAGGGGTCGTCTTCATACACACTAGTGGCGGTATTCACCGAAAGTATGCCGTACTGATCGATCCGTGTGCGGTGCGGCCTAGTATCAAACCATCGACACTTGAACAAGTGGACTTTCATGCGGTTCCCATAAATGAGTTCAACAACTGACTGTAGGACACCGTAAAAATCCACGCCCCCCTCTGCACCATCGACCATCACCCCACAATTCTGTGTTTTGCGTTCCCCGTCTCTAGCTTCACATATATACTTAACGCCGTTGACATCACACATTGGGCGGACTGTGGAAGATATCGGCTTCATCGACAACAGCCTCAATTCCTCTGAGTAATTTGTATGACCACCCCTCGCAGCCACTTGCATCAGCTGAAAAATATAACTCAAATCACTCGGTGTGTTTATGATTAAAGAATAGGGAACTATAAAAGAAAGCCATCTAATATATATATTTATACACTTACCCATTGTGGAAAATAGTCTGCAAACGTCGTGTTGTGGTACTCGACATCACCGCGAACTTCCTTGCTGTGAAGATGGTGACGTTTCCAATATTGTACCTCCGGACAGTTTATTAGAACCCACCAGTGGGCAATCCCTACCTCATGGTCAGGCAACTTGTCCACACCCTTTTTCTTGAAGCTTCCGTATGGTACAACAGAGTTGGCGACGATAGATAGGTTGAACTCGGGGTCATCTCGACTTGGATGTTGTGGGGGGTCCTCCATCGCTCCCAAGTACAACTTGGCGTACGTTACACACTCATGCGCAATGTAAGCTTCAGCAATACACCCCTCAGGCGCAGATTTATTGTGCACATATTTCTTGTAGTCTCCAAGTTGTCTGCAAGGTTAACAAGTGCGTGTTAAGAGCATGCAACTTTTATTTAAAAACATGTATAAATCAAATTTATGAATAACATGTACCTTTCGATGGGATACATCCAAGTGTAGTGTACGGGACCGGTAAGCAACAATTGTTGGGGAAGATGGATCATCAGGTGAGGCATGATGTCAAAGAAGTTTGGGGGAAATATCCTCTCGAACTTGCACAAGATAAAAACGATTTCCTCATGCATTCTCATGAGGTCTGATTTTCTAACTTCTCTAGCGCATAACTTCTGGAAGAATCTTGACAACGCCACCAACGGCTCAACCACTTCATCCTCCAAGTACGCTCGAATGAAAATAGGGAAGAGGCGTTGAAGCAGTACATGGCAGTCGTGACTCTTCAATCCGTACATCTTGTTGTCTCGGTAGTTAACACACTTGCTTATGTTACCCGCATAGCCATAAGGATACCTGCATAGCCATTAACAACAATTAGATTTCATGCATATATAGTCGTCCAACAACAGATGGATTCTTTAGGGAATACATGCCTAATTAATAAAAACTTACCTGACATTACTCAGCCATCCAAAGATTTCATGTTTCTGGTCCCTGGTGACGGTGTAAGGAGCTTGGGGCATTTTGCTCCTGCCCTCTCTCAACCACAAATGGTCCCGCAGTCCCATATTTCTCAGATCAACGCGTGCCTTGGGGGTGTCTTTTGTTTTCTTCTCCCAATTCAAAACTGTGCCAACCACGGCTTCACCCACGTTCTTCTCTATATGCATGACATCCAGGTAGTATCTGGTAGCCAACCTGGCCCAATAAGGAAGTTCCCATAAGATGCTCTTGTGTGACCAGAACCTATACCGATCCGGCCTCTCTGGAATCGTGCGCAACACATCGGGATGATTGCTAAGCGGACCAAAGTCATACTCATTCAACACTGCCAATATTTCCTCCCCTGTCCATTGCTCCGGTGCCCAGCCCCTTTCTTCAGTCCCATCAAAAGCCTGTGCATCGTCCCTAAATGGATGGTCATGCGGAAGCCAACGACGGTGACGCATCTGGACAATCTTGCTGCAATGAGGACTGGAGCAATCAACAGTCATGCACTCTGAACAAGCCCTGTAACCCCTGGTGACGCTGCCCGACAACATACCCCTCCCAGGAAAGTCACTGATCGTGCCAACAAGCATGGCATGCATCCGGAACATCTCATTTTTGAACCGGTCGTAGACGAGGTGGCCGTTCAGACTCAAGTACCGAAGCTCCTCAATTACGGGTCTCAAATACACATCGAGACACTTTCCCGGATAACCTGGGCCTGGAATCAACAATGTGAGCATGTTATATTCCTTCTTCATGCACATCCACGGTGGAAAGTTGTACGGAATCAAAATAACTGGCCACACACTGTACTGAAGCTCTTTCTTGCCAAAAGGGTTGAAACCGTCGGATGATAGCCCTAGCCAAACATTTCGAACCTCTGATGCAAATTCGGGAAACTCCAACACGTTCTTCTTCCAAGCCTCTCCGTCGGCGGGATGTCTAAGGGTGTCATCGTCAGGCACATTCCTCTCAGCCCACCATCTCATAGCTTCGGCCGTGAAAGCACACATGAACAACCGCTCAAGCCTATCAATCAGCGGGAAGTACCGAAGTATCTTCACAGCTTTCTTGTTCCCTTTAGGAGTGAACTTATACCGCTCTGTATTGCATAATGGGCAGTATTCAAGATCTGCAAGTCCTTCCCCGTAAAACAGAACGCAATCGTATCTGCATGCATGAATCTTGATGTAGGAAAGGCCGAGATCTTTAAGGATATGTCGCACCTTATGATGACTGGTAGGAAGCCGATGTCCGGGGGGCATCGCCCCACCCCATAGCCGAAGCCAATCATCAACCGATTTGACAGTGCCTTTGTTCTCCGTTTTGATCTTCATCACTCCCATGACAGATTCAAGGACAGTCTTACTGCATCCGGGGTACAACGGAGTCTGTTGCAATGCGATCAGGTTGTTGTACTTTTCCATACCACTTGTGTTGACCGGAGATCGGGGTAATGGCTCGAGTGGCTCAATATCAGGGAAACACTCCATCTCCGGAGGTGGGAGTTGCACATCTGGTGCTTCCTCAAAGACACCGCTCTCACGAGGAAACATATCGTTGATCCAGTTCGTTGTCGGATCATTGGAGGAACTCCCTCTCTCGGCAAATTGTCCATGATCATGACGACCCGCAAACTCTGGTTCACCGTGATAAATCCAATTAGTGTATAGGACCCAAAATCCATATCTAGCCAGGTGTTGCTCCACTGTCTCTATGGAAAACCGGTGACGTGGGGTGGCACACTTGCACTTTTTACACGGACAATAATGAAGTGTAGTGTCTCCACAGTTAGCCATCACAAAATCCAGGAAACTCCTAACTCCATCATGATACGCCTGATCCCATCTTCCAAGGGTAATCCAACTCTTGTCCATCCTGTAAATTCAAGAAATAAATATAGCTATATATAGATATGTATATATGCACGTACTACGTACGTACTAATTAATTAAAAAATTCATCATTACACACACACACATATATATATATATATATATATATATATATATATATATATATATATATATATACACATGCATCCCTAAATTAATTAAAACATCGTCAATCTCCCTAATTAATTAAACACAATGTATTTTTTATATATACCAACAATATATTTTTAATTACAATTAAATTAATTAATATATATACATTTTTTCATCAAATTCATCTAAAATCACCTATAAATCAACATTAATCAATCACTAATCTTCAACAAAACTTCAATTCTATCTAACCAATACAACATATATATCAACCCATTAATAATCTCATCTCAACACATATATATATATATATATATCAAATTAATCACACATTTATTCTAATTAAACTCTAAATTAATACACCTCTGCATATAACCAACTAAATCAACACACACAGCAATATACGTACCTTTCAAGCTTATGGCCGAGGTTTTGGACGATTTCAGAGCGTTTTGGACGATTTCATGGACGAATGAGCTCCCTGATGCAGAAGGTCGATCTGATATAAGAGTTATAGCCGACGAATACCCCCCTCGTCGGCTATAACAAAAACTTTTCGTCGGCTATAACTCTTATAGCCGACGAATACCATCCTCGTCGGCTATAACTAAAAACGTTTCGTCGGCTATAGTTATAGCCGACGAGTTGTCGGCAGTCGTCGGCTATAATATTATAGCCGACGATGTGGCCGACGAAATAGTAGTTCGTCGGCTATAACGGGTTATAGCCGACGAGGTACTATTTCGTCGGCCGTTTTTTCCCATATCGTCGGCTATAACCCCTTTTCTGGTAGTGCTAGCCACAGACGTCGGTTTGGTACTTTGGTTCCGTCACATGCGACTATGCGACACGCTAACAACCGTCGTACTAAAGTGAAAACGCAAAAACGACGTCGCTCGGGTCCATTGCCTTCAAAATCACGTCGCAATTAAGCAAAGGGGCAAAGTAAAGGCTGTGTCGATTTCAATAACCTTGACAAATTTGAACTCTCACTTCAAAAATCAAATTCCCAATTACTCATTTACTCAAACTCCATTTCCCCCAAACTGCTCAAGATCTCAGACACAAAATGGACGAAGAGAAGCAGCAACTCAAGGACGAAAAAGCCCCTATGCAACAAGCAGAAGCAAAAGCAGATGCAGAAGCAGCGCCGGCGAATAGCGGAGGAGGATGGGGCGGAGGCTGGGGATTCTCCTCCGTTTTCTCAGATCTCCAGAAAGCAGCCGAAGAGATCTCTCGCAACGTAAGCATCTCTAGGTTTTACATACCTGCATTGAAATTTGTATTCCAAATTTACTTAATTTCATCCGTTTTAGGAAATTAGGGTTTATAAGCTATTGCGGATTTCGTAATTTAGGTCACTCTTAAATTGTAGTGTTAGACTTGTGTTTTAATATAGTAAGAAGCAAAGATTTGATAAATTGGATGGATTAGGTTTGGTGCATTTGTTCGGTGTGTTTGTGTTTGAATGGAGATTTGTGGATTTCAGGCTGCGGCGGCTGCTCAGACGGCAGCAAAGAGCATTGCCGATATGCAAGCGCTGGCCGAGGACTCCGAAGAGTCTTCTAAGGAGGAGGAAGGGGATAGTGAACAGGAAAGCCTAGATGAGAATGAGAAGCAGCGAAAGGCTGCTCTGGAGAAGTTGGAGAAAGCTAGTGAGGATTCGTTTCTCGGCCAGGCGAGTCCATTAATCAAGTCATAAGGATTTGATTTTATTTCTGTTTTTGTTTGCTTATCTCGGCAATGTTGGTATAAGTTTCTTCATTTGAGATCATTGTGTTCCTTTTTATATAATGAATCAATCGTGTGCAAATGCTGTTTCTTTTGATAGTCCAGCATTAGCAGTTTTTCGTTCACATTAATACATATCTAAAAAATGATTTACGAACTTCATATTTACTCTTGTTGCTCACTAACTGCTGTTGCTGTAATTGTTTTTTATTTATTTTTTATTGCAGCATCTCAAGGTACTTGATAGTTCTGTGGAGAACTTTGCTTCAGGAGCATGGCAGGCTTTAGGAAGCGCTTTTAGAGGGGGCACTGAGTTGGTTCACAAGTATGTCCACACTTGAATGTATTCGTATATCTGCTAATGTGATAGAGGAGAACAGTAGTGTTGAGTAACTTACTGTCCAGATATGGGAAATTTAATTAAGTAAGTTTAAATAAGCTATGGGACTTGGGGTACGAGGCTAAGATTATGGAATTGATGATTTTATTTTCAAAAGTGGGATTACCAAATTAGGAGTACAAATCTATTTCTAGAATTTGCTTAGAATCAATTTCAAGGAGGACGCATATAGTGAAGATGGTGTGATAACTTCAGGATGGGTGCGCTAATGCAGAGTTATATGAAGTTATATTGTGGTTCCATTGACAGTATGGGGATGCAAAAAATAACTTTTGTTTTATGTTTTCTAGGCTTGAGCATTCTGCTGTGAACATAGCTGAATCTATCCAGCGAGATGGTCCTGGTTCTGTTGCACCCTCATCATTGTTAGAGGTTGGTATTCCCCTTTTACTTGGCTGGTCAAGTTTTCTTAAAGGTTTCCTCACCTTGGCTTGCTAAGTAATATTGTGTCATTGTTTTTACGTTTTGGGTTCATCTTACAGACTGGAAAAGCTTTTACCTCAAAGGGAATGCAAGTGCTTGAGCTAGTAGGCAAGGAAACCTTGGATCTTCTGATTACAGAAACTGGTATTGAAGTTGATAAGAATTCCAAGCACTCTGATCAAGAAGGTGAAGAGGATCAGTTATATGAGGAAGTGGGGTTTGATCGATGTTTCTACATATATGGAGGTCCAGAACACTTGGAGGTTACCCCTTTTATCTCTATGAGTTCATTTTCATTTATATTATGGAATAATAACTGAAGCAGTTATATTGTAATACTTTCAGGAACTCGAAGCATTGTCCAGCCATTATGCACTATTATTCAACTGTAGAAAAGGAAAATTATCACCAGAGCAGAAATCTATTTACGATGGAAAGCTTAAGCTGGTTCAGCAGATTTTCAGTCTGAACTCTGAATTGGATGTAAGTGGGGCAGATACAGACAAAGGCAAAATGAAAGAGACTGGAGCTGATGGAAATAGTGATGAAATGAAGAGCTTACATGATTCAAGTGTCAGCAAAGCTGCTGATATGGCTGCTGGGTAATTTTACATTGTCCATTTCCTAATTTTATAGTATTTTTGAAGTCTTTTATTTATAAGATTTTATGAATTTAATTAGTCACAGGTTTCTTGAATTTGCTACTCGAGTTATTGAATTTTGGACTTCCATTATTTGCTCCTTATCTGAATTTTAAGTTTATATATATGCATTATCTGTTTCTTTTCTCAATTTTGCAATTTTTTATGCAAAACGAAAAAGAGTTAAAAAGATGATATGCTTGTGTTACTTGCCCGCACAAAGTTTCAGTTTGGAGAATCTGTTAACAAACTATCTGGGGAAAGATACTGAACTTACAATGTAAAAGTGGGAACTATCTGCTCATCTCACCTTTGTATCCTTGAGTAACTGCTGCCCTTTGCATTAGAAATTTGTCTTAAAATGTACAATTGCCTTTTCTACCAACTCTCTTAGCATTTTCTGTACTTTATATTTTTCAGGTTCACGAGTGCCTTAGCTGGACTTGCTGTTAATGATATAATTCAAAGAACTACCGGCAGATTAGAGAGCCTTCATTCAGAGGGGGTTCATGTATGATACTTATATTGTATTCTTGTGGCATTGCTTTTGTTGGTTTGACTTAGTAGTTTTGACATAATCATATCTCTTTGCAGAGACTCTCTGAACTTTGCTGTTCTGCGGTGTCTCAACTGCTGATGCTTGGTAAAGCCGTCATATCTAATGCAAACAAAGCTCAGGCAGAAGACGTGGATGTAAATTTGGGGATTATTGACTGGCCTGAAGATTCTGTTGAAAAAGCAAAGATAATTAGATCAAAAGCACAGGCAATGACAGGATATGTAGAAGCAATATCCAGCAGTTTCATCATAGGTTGGCTTCATGGTGTTTTCTATTCTGTGTTCATAGCCATATTCGTTACTTTTTACCACGTTTGAAATATGCCATGAAACCTATGATTAAGTGGTCAAGAGGAAAAATAGTTAAAATACTCTATGATGAGTTTTTTTTTTTTAGCTAATTTTATGTTCCCCTATATCTGCTCTGCTCCTTTTGAGTTGAATGGGTACAGTTGCTGTCATGTTCAAGGAGATTACTCTTTACTCATAACATATGCATAATTGTTTTAAAGTGTACCGGTGTTTCCATTGGGTCATGGGTCATTGATACATATTC
The DNA here is from genome assembly GCA_963682095.1 of Potentilla sterilis. Classification (NCBI taxonomy): domain Eukaryota; kingdom Viridiplantae; phylum Streptophyta; class Magnoliopsida; order Rosales; family Rosaceae; genus Potentilla; species Potentilla sterilis. The sequence continues at coordinate 40,681,482 of OY821762.1, forward strand.
ATGTTTCTTGTCCAATATTCCAGAACATGAAATTCTAGTGACAGTTTAAGGAACTTTGCAGGCATATCTGATGTTGCTGAAGCTTATGTAGCAGCCATAAAGGGTGCTGCAGAATCCCAAGAAGTGCTTCCACAGACATCAATGCAGGAAAAAGCAAATTCCTTCTCTGAGCATCTCCGCAGTGACCAGACCACAGCTTTGAGCAAAATCCAGGACGGGCTTCACTACTTGTCTTATGTTGTGGTTTCAACCTCTATGCCCGCGGCTTAATAACCCAGTTCCTTTGACATGTGATAAGCTATATATTTTGATTAGCTTTGTAAATAGTCACGTCTGGAAAGTGGGTTTGAATTCGCTTGTTGTTTTGACTTGTAGTGTTGTACAACTGAATACGAGTTCAATATTCTTTTCTAGAATTTTAAAGTGTTAGCTATTGTTACAGTTTAAGAACACTGAGGAAGGTTAGAGATCATATATTGCCTGAATTAAGGTTCTGTTTAACACTTCATTCCATTAATTTTAATCATTCGGTCGGACCATAAATTGTGGCATGTTATCTGAGTTGAAGGTCATGATGATTTTGGTGTGCGTCCATAGGGCTCTCCCGGGATGATCATGAAATCAAAGTTCATCCATTTCATCATTTCATGAGTTGGTGAAAGTCGATGTGTATTGGTGGATACTTGTGCACGGTGCATCCGTATCGTGTTGCCGACAATTTCTTTGTTCTATTTAGGTATTGGAACTTGGAAGTGTGAATTTTGAAGTTTTTACAAATCTGCCTCGCTAATAATGTATGTTAATATGGGGGAATACCTGTCAAATATGCAGCGATAATAGCCTTCCAAAGTAAGCACTTGTGCTACCATATATGTCTTTATCAAATTATCTTACCTCAAAACACGTCAATGTTGATTATGCAAGGACAAAATTATATGCAGAAAAATCCAAGAGATGTATCATACACCAAGTGACAAAGCATCACCACCTTCTTCCACCAAGAACCTCTTTCCAAGTTTCAACAAACTCAGCATTCCAGCTACAATTTGTCCTTGAATCTGGAGCCATGGGAGAAGTTGATCCAGCCTTTGTTCAAGCCATTGATCAAAGGCCAAAGCTCAAACCCACCATCCCAGTTGATGATGAGATCCCCATAATAGACCTCTCAGTTTTAAGCAGCAGACATGGTGATCCCAAACAACTTGTCTCAGAAATAGGCCATGCTTGCCAAAAATTGGGATTTTTCCAAGTTATAAACCATGGGGTGCCATTGGAATTGTGTGAGAGAATGGTGGAGGTTGGTAAGACATTCTTTCAGTTGCCACTTGAAGAAAAGAAGAAGGTGAAGAGGTCTATGGTGAATGGATTGGGGTACCATGATGGTGAACACACCAAAAATGTTAGGGACTGGAAGGAAGTCTTTGATTTCTTGGTGGAAGATATGACTACGCTCCCAGCATCACATGAGCCTGAGGATAAGGAGTTGAGGATATTGACTAATCAGTGGCCTCAGTACCCTCCTGCGTTCAGGTGATTTTCTTGATCAACTTGGTTGCTAGTTTTGAATTGATCCTAGCTAAATAATAATCATAATATGATGAAATACTTTGCTATTGAAATGTTTCAATGAAGTTGACCAATTTTTGGATATAGTCGAAATGAAAATAATTTGAACTGGATAAAAGTAATATTCACCAAAACATATAGCCGGCCTGTTTGATTTCCCTTTCCTGAATTCATCACAAGAACTGCTGTTATCATACTTGAATCATCAATGAATTTAGTTTAATCAGGTCTTAGAAGATTTACAACTTTGGAGATGTTAGGATTCAATCAAAAGTGGTTTGGCTTAGAAATTTATGCATGGTTGGGTTTGAATCCTCTAACATGTTACTGATTAATTCTAATTTCAAGCACATTGAATGAAATGTTGTTAACAGATAGTGTCCTTAATCTTACATTTTTACTTAGAAAAAGGAACTAGTACTTTGCTGGCTTATACTTGTTGGTGCTAACTTATGCCTTTACTTTGAGCAGAGGTTTGCCAGGATTATGCTAGAGCAGTGGAAAAGCTAGCTTATAAGTTGTTGGGACTAATTGCTCTGAGTTTAGATCAGCCAGAAAACAAGTTCAATGTCCTCCAAGGGCTTGAACATCAAGTTTCTTGAAATCACTGCAGTTTCTGGCAGCGAAAAACTTTCCCCAGTTGTACTCCCTGTATTTGGCGGGGTTTTCATCGTTTAATAGCTCCTCCAAGGGCTTCACCATCACATGGTGAGCTGGGAAGAAGAAGAATGGAATCGAAAACCTTTCTTTCTCTGTATTCACTACTACTCTGCTCCACACTCTCATATTTGTCATTGCTCCAAACCTACACAGATACCATACACAAAGTAAACTTGTATATTCTGTCACAACTTAATACTGTTATTGCATAAAACCAGTAATTTGCAATAATATCAATTTCTTTGCCAGACATCTTATTTCTAGTATGCTATGCTGTTCGGTTATTGATTCCTAACACCATAAATTAAAATGCAAATGCACCTACTGGATTGGCAGTGTAGCAACATAACTTAATGGCAGTGAAGAGGTTCAAATTATGTGTATCTTTCATCAGAGACCATACAAATTATGTGTCTATCTCAATATAATGGACAGAAAGGGTCGGAAGAGGTATCATTTTGATTCATTGGTCTCCTATGGTGGCCGCAACAAAGCTAAAAACAAACACAATTCCCTCTTACTTATTTAGAGTTTAGAATTTTCAATTCCCATTTAAAGTCTTATTAGTCTCGGTTACCTATATGAAGGTCAATCAAGGTAAGCACAAACGTCACAGGTCTCCTGACCCACCAAAACAAATCGTGCAGCATTTTGTAATCTGTTGCTAACAATCCACTAAAACCCGTCCAGGTTCAAGATAAAAGATCACTCGGATTACTTTAAGAACCAACATTTCTTTTCATTAACATCATCCAGTAATTTACAAGCAAAGATTGCTAAAGACCAACACCAACAACCATGGGAGAAGTTGATCCAGCTTTCATCCAAGACACTGAACACAGACCTAAACTCTCCATCATCGAAGCCGAAGGCATACCATTGATAGACCTCTCTCCATTAAGCTCCCCAGACTACATTTCTGATCCTAAAGCCATTGAAGTGCTCGTTAGAGAAATAGGCAATGCATGCAAGAACTGGGGATTCTTCCAAGTGATCAACCATGGAGTGCCATTGGAAAAGCGTGAAGATGTTGAGACTGCGGCGAGGAAGTTCTTTGCTCAGCCTTTGGAGGAGAAGAGAAAGATTAGGAGGGATGAAAAATGTGTGGTAGGTTACTATGACACTGAACATACCAAGAATGTTCGAGACTGGAAGGAGGTGTTTGATTTCCTTGTGGAGGAGCCTACATTAGTGCCCTCCTCAACTGAGCCTGATGACAAGGAGGAGACGAGGTGGTTTAATCAGTGGCCTGAGAACCCTCCTGAATTAAGGTAACTTGATCAATTGTTTATGATGCATAATTGTATTTTGTATTTACTCCATCCGAATCTATGCTTATGTTTCTCTCAGGGAGGTGATGGAAGATTATTCTCAAGAAGTAGAAAAGCTATCTCTAAAGTTGATGGGACTAATTGCCTTGAGCCTAGGCTTACCAGAAGACAGGTTCAAAGGCTACTTCAAAGACCAAACCAGTTTTGTTAGACTCAATCACTATCCACCTTGCCCGTCCCCTGAGTTAGCACTTGGTGTTGGTCGCCACAAGGATGGCGGTGCCTTAACCGTGCTAGCTCAAGATGAGGTTGGAGGATTGGAGGTGAAGAGAAAAACAGATGGAGAGTGGATTCGTGTTAGACCTATACCAAATGCCTATATCATCAATGTTGGGGACATTATTCAGGTAAATAACTACTCCACACTTCAAACTTCAATCAACTTTGCTATGTCCAAACCAATACGAAACTTTCTTAGATTTTTAGTAGCACAGCTCTATGACTTTGCAGATATCTGATAACAAATGGATATGTTTATGCAGGTATGGAGCAATGATAAATATGAGAGTGTGGAACACAGGGTGATGGTCAACTCAGAGAAGGAAAGGTTTTCTGTTCCCTTCTTTCTTAACCCAGCACATCATACAGAAGTGAAGCCTTTGGAGGAGCTCACCAATATACAAAACCCTGCCAAGTACAGGCCCTACAGCTGGGGCAAGTTTCTGATCCTCAGAAAGCTCAGTAATTTTAAGAAACTCAAAGCCGAAAACATCCAAGTCTATCATTTCAGGATTTCAGAATAAGCGAGTTAGGCGTTTACTGAAGCGAAAATAATGTTATTTCAGCTCCTGAATTGTGATAACAATATAAGGAGTTTATGATCAGTGTAAAAGACAATGTCATGTTGTATATACAGTCATAATAAACTTCATAATCTTGGTGTGATTATTTCACTATCTCAGCAATAAAATGACTACAAACATTGCCCGCCCAAATTTAAGGCCATATTCTAGAATTTCTTTCAAGCACTTCCGCGCAATTGCTGAATCTTATAAACATGAACAGTCATAGCATTATGAGGTTATGAAGTATGATTATATGAACCATGTCTCACTTCTCTGAAAAGGAAAAAGGAAAAGAGAAAACATTACAGAAACTATTGAGGGTATGATCAACTGCTTCCTGGGGCAAAGGCAAAACCAGGAAGACATGGCCTGATGAACAAAAAAGGGGAAGTGATAAATTTCAATATATATCGTATAGGTTATATTTTTTCATAAATGACATGAAAATCCTTAGTATTGTATGGAAAATACAGAATATTATTGTAACAAAAAATATTAATAATACAGAAAATGACAACTTATGCAAGCACAAACGTCATATGAATCATAACCTTCCAAACAATTCCGTGCACCAGATAAACTCTACCAACAATTAACAAAAAGCTGTCCAGGTTCAAGCTAAAATGTTCAACCACCCCTATTACATATCGGCCTTTATTTTGGTATCAACTAGTTTACTAGCAAATCTTGTCACAGATCAAGAGCAGCCATGAGAGAGG